>JAVUPR010000163.1:1245000-1628335 GCA_036785695.1 Gentiana straminea
CAACCTCTACTTCTTCAAAGCAACTTGGAGTGCATATCCACCAAATCATCATATCCATATCTCCTTGTAGGTATCCCAACATTAGATCTTCTAGGCCCACTGTCAGCTAGACTCTGCTGATCAATGTTTGTATGACGCCCTACTGAGGTCTCAGTAGGCTGGCTTAGATCAGATTCTGGTTCATTATCCGGATCGGTATAGTGTTGATTTTGATCCACCGATTGTTGCATATCGCAGACTCCACCCGAAGCTCCACTGTTTCTCAACACTATCGGATTAAAGATCGGTTTCGGACTCGGTAGACCTCCTCACTGATGAGTTTAACATATAATTTTCATCAAACTCAATGTCCCTGCTGAGGATTACTCTGGACTCTGTTGATGACCAAATCCTATATCCTTTCACTCCATCACCATACCCCACAAACACTCCCTTCTTGGCTCTTGGATCCAACTTCCCTTCACTAACATGATAGTAAGCTGTACTTCCAAAAACCCTTAGAAGCGAGTAGTCGCGGGCTTGCACGACCACATCTCAAATGGTGTCTTGAGATTGATTCTGTGTGAGGGCTCTTGTTGATTAAGTAGCAAGTCGTCCTAATGACCTACGCCCAAAATCTCCTTGATAAACCAAACTTGAGAAAGCATACATCTTGCCCTCTCCGGTAGAGTTTGATTCATCCTTTCGGTTACACCATTCCGCCGAGGTGTATTCCTTACGAGTATGATGTACGGCAATACCCTCAATTTGCACAAAATGAATCAAAATCCGTCCGGTAGAATTCCGGACCATTATCGTATGAAGCTTCTTGATTTTCTTGCCTAAGCGATTCTCCACTAGGGCCTTCCTTGCTTGAAGTTATTGAATGCATCACTTTTGTTCATCATCACCACCCAAGTCATCCTTGAATAGTCATCTATAAATGACACAAAATATCTGTGACCACCCAATGACTCAACTTTTGATGGACCCAAGATCTGAATGGATATAATCAAGTGATGCCTTTGTGTTGTGCAACCCTGCTTAGAACTTACTTCTGTGCAACTTCCTAAACACACAATGTTCACAAAAGTCCAGATTCTTAACCTTATATCCCCCAAGAAAACCTGCTGAAGAAAGAACCTGGATGCCCCTTTCACCCATGTGACCAAGTCTCATGTGCCACGGTGAGTCCGCGAGGCGGTGAGCCGCGAGGATGCAACAACGAGCGGTGCGGATACGATAGATCCTTGTAATATATACAAGGTTCCCTCTTGATGCCTTTGAGGACTACAATGAATCTTTGAAGACATTCGGTGTCCACCTTCACCCTTGAAATTGAACCCTTCTGGCATGTCAAGTAGGGCGATATATACCAAATTCTTGGTCATCTCGTGGAACATGTCTTACATCCTTCGGTGTACGAATTTACCATCCTCTCGTCCTTAACTTTTTACCGAGCCAATTCCCACAACTTTGCGGACCTTGCTTTGTTGGCCATATAGATTTGACCACCATCCATCCGCTCATAAGTAGAAAACCACTCTTTGTTTGGACAAATATGATAAGATGCTCCGAGAATCAAGTATCCACACATCATTATGGTGTGTAGAGTCCCTGCAACTAGAACCGGATCCTCATCGATTGCTCGGTGGCCAAGGCTACCGTGCCGAATTGCCTTCCCGTCGTTTCTTCTTCCTTGGACAATTGGACTTCCAATGTCCCCGCTCCTTACAAGTAATTACGGACATCGGTAGACTTAGGACCTTTGGACCCAAACTTCTTTTTCTTCTTGTCCATATCCTTTTCCATTATTCCGCTAGCCACTAGCCCAACAAAGATGATTGTCGTCCCCGGCGACCTTGTGTCTCGGCTCCCCGGCATGTAAGGCGGACCTCACATCCTCCAAAGCTACGTATCCTTCCCAACTATGAAAGAGCGCATAAAGTTTTCATATGATGCCGGCAATGACACCAACAGGATTAGGGCTGCATCTTCATCTTCAATTTTAACATCAATAATCCTTAAATCAAGTAATATTGTGTTCAGCTGGTCAAGATGTTCCCTCAGTGGACTCCCTTCATGCATCTTCAAACTGAACAACCTCTGTTTTAACAACAACTTGTTGGTCAGTGACTTGGTCATGTACAGGCTTTCAAGCTTCTTCCACAACTTGGCTGCGGTGTCTTCCTCAGCAACCTCAGTGATAACATCATCGGATAAGCACAACATGATGGTTGAATGTGCTTTCTCTTCCGGATCGGCATGTCTGGCGCCGCACTTTTTGTATTTGGTTTGTCGGATAAAGGATTCCACAAACCCTGCTATTTCAACAGTGCACGCATCTTGATTTGCCACAGACCAAAACTGTTCCTTCCAATCAGAATTCATTGTGTCATTCGACCAATCAGAATTCAGACGACACATCATCCGACCAATCAGTTTGCGGGATTTTAATCCCAGCATGGCGTGGGGAATAAAGTGGCGCCTAGCTTATTTCCTTGAGGGAGAAGTCGGCTATTACTTTTCCAAGGGGAAAAGTTTGATGATGTGTTTCGGCCAATCAGATTCAAGCATTGAGTCTTCCTCTCCACTATATAAAGAATCCCTATGAAAGAGAATAAGATCATCGAATTTTCTCTACGAGTCTTTTCCACCACAAAACGTCTAGCATATAGATCAGATATTGAGTCGAAGAGAAGTCGGAGCACTCGTAAGTTCGCCGGAGCTCGGATTTTTGAAGTGCCTCTAAATCCGAGACGTAAAGTCGTTGTATCTTGGGAGAATACCATTTTGATTGAGTGAGTGTACCCTGCAAGATAAAGTCGTTGTATCTTGTAAAGTCGCTGGAAGCCTGGAACACATTATTACTTATGTACCCGTAAAAGGGATAAGTTGACATAGTTCGTAGTTGGAAGTGAGTGTACCCTGCAAGATAAAGGTGGTGGAGTATATATAGAGTGAGCTATGTATATTGAATTCGAGTTTTGATTTTCAGCGGTGTTATGATGAATATCCATGTTCAATAGTTATCACACAACATATTTTAGTACGACTCGCTCTGGGTTGGGAGAGTAAGAGTCTTAGGGAGTGAATACTATGCTTTGAGGCATTTAAGCGGCGTATTCTCAAGACGTTTTAAGGAGGTCTTGGAATATAGTTACATGGTTTTTTAGAACAAGAAATTTTATTTAAAAAATCTAGCAAGACACTAGATAACAAAATGTTTAGATATATAGTTACATGTACCTGTCAAATGAGCGGATCAGGACTAGACATGTATCCTAGCTTTGAAATATCCTATGATGCATCATTGGTCTCAAGGTCGGGTGAAGAAAGGAAGAAAGGTCTTATGAATGACTGTTTATATTGCTGCAAGAAATACATGCTATACATCAATACATATGCGTCTCGCAACCACGGGAAGATGGCAGTCGGCATTATTGCGATGAATTCTGAAGGCCAAATCTTACACTCTTACTCTGGACAGACTGGCAAGGGGTCTGATTCAGCTATAGCTGAAGCACGAGCAGTCCACTTAGCTCTTAATTTGTTTGGCGATTGATTGGGTCTACTTTAATATTGAGATATAGAGTGACTCCCAACTGATCTGCGACAAGACAACCAATACTCATTCAAAAGACTTTTCTCCCTTAGTGGGAATCATAGACACTGCCTTTGTTTACTTCCTATCTTTACCAAAGTTGGCTTTTCTTTTGTTTGTAGGGTGGGGAAATGCTCCTGCTTACTTGCTCGCTCTGAAGGGTCTTTTTAACCAATCTCCTTGTTTGTAGGGCTCTTTCCCCCGAATGATGTACTTTCTGCTTCTTTGCCTGGCTTAGCTTAATAATATATTGTTAAACTACCATCTCTCCCAAAAGCTTAAACTCTGGGAGAGATGGTAGTGCAACATGGTATCAGAGCGAGATGTCCAGAATTCAAACCCCGCTCCAATCAACAAAAACAAAAACATGTGTTGGGGCTCTCAAAAAATATAATAGGCCTACACTTGACCTCCTCCAAAAAAAAAGTGTTGGGCTCTCAAAAAATATAATAGGCCCACATGCACTAAATGGGGCTTGTTAAATATATAAAATATATTAATTATCTACCACTAATCGATCCGCTTAAGCTTTTGATAGAGATGATAGTTCAACATATATATATATATATATATTAGGAATAATATTTTCTTTCACCTTCAATAAAAGAATATATACTCCACATGTTCCTTAAATTCTAAAACTGGTAGATGTCTGGTTTGAAATTTTACTTAACATTTAGTTGAAGCTTAACTCATGTTAAAATGTTTATGATATTAATTATAAGAGCGGGATGTCATGAGATCAATCATTGCTGTCAATATTGTCTTCCCATTTATATTGTATAAGTGGTGGACCTTTTTGTTGGTCTTGTCATGTGTCCTTTATTTGTCTTTGTGTGCGCGTGTTGGTCGGTAGTTAGTTATAGGCGCATCGAGAGTAGCGTGTTGATCGACGTGCTTAAGATCGATGTTGATTATATACTTCCCGTGTTAATGTATTTAAGATGTTAATTATCTATCTTTCCATCAGCTTTTGGAAAAGATATTCACAAGGACTTGCATGATCCCCCTACCCAGCATATTTTCAGATAATGAAACAACCAAAGCTAAAGAAAAAAATGTTATCGTGTATGTTCTTGGTTGTAAAGGATATTTCAAACGGCTGCAATTAAATAGAATATCCATAACCCTAAGTGGCAAATTGTTGTTAATTAACTAGTAGTAATGTACTTTGTACTCTTTAATACCTTTAAACAATTTCATTGATCATGTCATATGGTTTTAATTAACATAACGCGAAACGCGGTTTAATAGGTAATATCATTCATTTTACTGTGATCACAATCACATACTCACAGTTACAACCAATGAAAATCTAAAAGGGGGAAAAAATAAAATAAGGGTTTTGAATGTCCTTACAAATTAATAGGAAGTCTGCTTTTATAATTAAATTTACATCCTATCGATATACGGAATACCAAGTCGCACTTGTTCTATTATCATTCAAAAAAGTTTGCACGTAAACTTAGTTTCGGAATTATGTTGCTTAGAGATTTTGCATTATTTGTTTCTTAATTATCTATTTTACAGAATATAATATATCATAATTTATATCTTGCATAAGAGTCATACTTTGCATACAATATCGGTATTAATCAAGTCAGCTGGTTCAGAATATCGGAAATTTAAACCTAACCAAACAAAAAGAAAATTTGAATTATAAGGAATATATTATCTTTAAGAAAAGTAAAACAATTAATACTTTTTACTAACACATTAAAATAATATATAGGCCTTATGGATCATCTAAAAAAAAAACCATGTAAGACAATAATGGGGAGTGCCACAGAGTTAATTTGATTACTATAAATATATACACCGTTTCTGAGAATACAATTAACACACTCCCCATATATTAATTCATCAATTTTATTCACACAGAGAAAAGTTGAAGAAATAAGAAGAATTAAGAAGATGGCTAAGATTACATTTGTTGTTCTACTCCTTGTTTTTCTTCTCATATCAGGTTAGTATGTTATACCTTCAGTAATAATATCATTTTGTTGTTAAACAAGAAATATATATATATATATATATATATATATATATATATATATATACATATCTTCGATGCTTTGATATTTCGAGAAGCATTTGTTGTGATTAATTAGTTCACTCCGCGCGCGCATTTATTTTTCATTTTGATATTATAACTTTTTACCTAATATTGGAAAACGCAGTTGCTGAGATGGAAGTAGTGACACAAGGATTTCATCTGAAAAGAAACTTCCTTGCGAAACAAGTCACTAAGAACTCTTCCCGATCTAGAAAGCTTAAGGACGATGACGGTGAAGATGGTGATGATGGTGAAGATGGTGATGATGGTGGTGATGGTGGTGCTGGTGGCTATGTATGCTACAACACTGGGTGCCCAAACGACGCTATATGTAATTATTACGGAGGCAAAAGTTGCACCTGTACCAAGGGCTATTGCCGCCTTAAAGCGGAATAAGTTATCTTAAGGAATAAGGCCTTTTTTTTTCAAAAAAAAAAAAAAGGAATAAGGCCTTTTCAGTTATACATTTCATAGCTGTATACCATCTGTGTCTATCTGTCAGTCTATCTATCTATCTATATAGAGAGATATTTGTCCTCGCTAGTAATTTTCAAGCTAGCATCAATTCAGACGCTTGATGCGTGATAAGAAATAATAAAGCCGGCAGTTGAAATGATATGTCGCTATAGAGTTCTCCTTTAGTATGAACATTTCATGGAAAAATGTCAAGCTAGCTAGCTAGCTATTTCATTAAAACTTTTATGTAATCTCAAGTTCTTAGTGTTTGTTTCTTTTCCTATTTTATTTTGTAACTTTTTGTGTCCTTTTATATACAAATTAATTCTCTCTCATCTGCCTTCTCTCATCATTTTGAGCGTCTGTTTTGGGTGGAAAGTTTGGGTCCAGAGGCCTTTGGCTGCAGCCGGTGATCTTCCCCTTCAGTATTTTGTGTCTTTTGGTCCTTATTGTTTGAAGTTCTATGATATTTTTATGGTTTTCTTGTTTCTTCTTTTGGTTTATGTTTTTTTCCCTCTTATTCTCTTTCCATCCTTTCACTTGTCGCTCCTACTCCATCCGGCGGCTTTGTTAGAATACCACTTTTGAGGTATGTAAATTCCTCAACTACCACTCCATTCTCTAAATACCACTCCATTTCCCAATCAAGACACATTAGTAGTGGCGAAAATCCCTTGGACTAAATCAAAATGGTATACTCTTATAAATGTGCTCTAAGGGGTAAGATACTTTTGTGCAGGAGGGAAGACTTAGTGCATGAGGGAGGACTTAGATTATCCACACGCGCATGCAACCGCCATCCGTCCATCTTGGTTCGGTTCGGGTATTACTATTAATTTTTTGGACCAAATTTCTTTATGAAATTAACCATTAAATTAATTTTGGAATGTGATTGTGTCATTCGACCAATCAGAATTCATTGTGTCATTCGACCAATCAGAATTCAGACGACACATCATCCGACCGATCAGTTTGCGGGATTTTAATCCCAACATGGCGTGGGGAATAAAGTGGCGCCTAGCTTATTTCCTTGAGGGAGAAGTCGGCTATTACTTTTCCAAGGGGAAAAGTTTGATGATGTGTTTCGGCCAATCAGATTCAAGCATTGAGTCTTCCTCTCCACTATATAAAGAATCCCTATGAAAGAGAATTAGATCATCGAATTTTCTCTAGTCTTTTCCACCACAAAACGTCTAGCATATAGATCTAGATATTGAGTCGAAGAGAAGTCGGAGCACTCTGTAAATTCGCCGGAGCTCGGATTTTTGAAGTGCCTCTAAATCCGAGACGTAAAGCCGTTGTATCTTGGGAGACATTTGCTACTACCGTGGGCACCATACCGGAGCAATTTGTCTTAAGGAAAGAGTAACTACTCGCATCGGTTTGTCTTAGTCCTTTATTTTGTGCATACTACCTTTATTGTCTATTGTTTGAATCAGATATGCATGATGATATTTATTTTGTTAGATCTACTAAATAATATGAATTGTACTATTCACATGATTTATTTTCTAGATTAATATTCCATAATTTAATCCGTAAATCACTAAGCACACGATACACTATCCTAACACTTTCAGGGTATAATGCAGCCACCCAGTCTACTCAATCTAGTCGTACAAAGAAGCAAGGCTCGAAGGTCGTTGCCTGAGCCGGGATGAGAGCATCACCGTGTACAAGCGAACTCGATCCTCTACTTTTGGAGTCTGGCTCCCAATTTTTGTGTGTTCTTTCTCCTCGATTGGAATGGACGGGCGTATCCTGGGGAGAAACGTCAAATCTGGAAACCATTTTTTTTCTTAATTTCTTTTACTCCAATTTCGTTTCTGGCATAACCACTACAAGAAAAATGAGATTTTGTGACGAAAAAAAATGTGATGCCTCAAAATCCATCACATATACATATGTTTTATGATGAAATTTTAATAGTCATCACAAATGTGCAATCCATGGTTTTTCTAAGAAATCAAACACTCATTCGTCACATATGAATTACAATTTCGTCAAACAGAAAAGCGGGAAAGTTTTAGCGCCATAATGAATTTCTATTGGTGAGGAATATAGGAATATGTCACATAAAAACTTAAAAAAATATACTTATATTTCTTTTTAACAAAGGGTGAATAATCTTATCGGTTTTTCCCTGTGGACCAAAATCATCCAACTCTTTCTAAATATTGAACATCGTTTAAGAAAAAAGAAAAAAAGAAAAAAAATCAAGCCCAGACAAGAAGACCTAGGTATTCCTACTTCTCTGAAATTCGAGAATCCCCCTCCCCACCCCCTTCGGCGTCGCTACCATTTAAACTCATACACCGCCAATTTCATGCCTCCTTCTCCTACGAGGCATAGCTTTCAAGCTTCATTTCAGGTCATCTCTTCGTTTTTCATATATCTTTTTTTCCTCTTTCTCTGTTTTGTGTTTCTCTATTTTCTGTTTCGTTTTTATTTGCGTAATTTGTGATTGACTTCTGCTATCACTTGGATTACTGTGACTCCATTCTTAAGATTATTCATTCGTTCTATTGGTGTTGGAGACAAAATATTTTGATGTGATTTATTTCGAAATCAACCTTCCGGTTTCATGTATTTGTAGTGTTGATTTTTTTTTTTATAAATCTTGTTCGAGTGCAGCAATTGCATCTTTGGCTGTAGCAAGTGATCTAACAATGACATCGAATGTCATCTGGTATCATGTTTGGGCATTCAAACATGAAACCTTTAGAGGGCACAGTCTCTTTGTTCACTTGAAGTCATTTGCTTTACTTTTTGGATCTCGGCAATGGCCTTTGTTCACTTGAAGTCATTTGACTTATGTTTTTCTGTTTAGCCAGTGAAGTAATCATTTTCACAAATAGATTTCCTGAAGAAAAAAAATCCCCATAAGTTTTTCGTTTGGTAATCTTTTCTTAGATGGTTCTCTTTTTTGGTAATTCTATAAGGAGAAAAATAGCCTGACTATTTGACAATAAAAGTAGACTTAAAATACATTAAATTTGAGGAATATATGCTTTATTCTTTTTTGTTATGGTTTGTTGAAAAGGTGGATCGCTATTTGATGAGATGATGGCTAACTTCTCATCAAATTGTTACATATTTACAGGCAAGGGAAGGGAAGCACTGGATGCTCTATAAATGGGAGAGAATTTGTAAGTGAAGAGTCAAACCCTATTGATATTTAATTTGTAACATATTTTAATGGGAAATAGGATTTATAAAACAATCTGACGGTGTTTTGTGTTTATCATATAGTCTCATAAGCCATGTTTTGGGCCACATAAATCAAGGGAGTGCTTTCCCTTGATTCTCTTTTTGAGGAACTGGTTGAAATAGGTTCTCAACTACTATGAGGTTATCTCTATTTTGATGCAACATGTCATGGTTGATGGGAAGGTCAGGACATTCGACACTTATCCTTTATGTTTCATGGGTATGGATTTTTCTTGCTTTACATAGTTGTATCCTCTCTTAGCTTGTTATAATCTTTCAGATTGCTAAATGAGCATGATAAGATTGTAAAATATTCTTGGACATGTTTCTTCCTATCATTTGCATTTTCGAGATGTTTTATAAATTCTAAGAAAAATGAGAACTCCCCCTCCTTTATGAACACAAAGGGAATTTTTGTCTTCATTTAATTCGGGATGAAGGGGCCAAAGTTAGCATGTTTATAACAATCTGTTAGTGTTCATATACGCAATTCCTTTGTTGTTTCTAAACGTCCATTTAGCTTATTATACATGTTTTTGGAATGCTTTGTCCGCACAATGAATATGCTATAATTTTAAAATAACTTGTCTACGTTTACGGATCAAGCTCGCAAGGTACGATCTTTACAATTTAGTAAGAAAGGCATTCCTTACTTGAACACTTGTGATGAAAGAACCATCTCGCTATCCGGATCCCACTAATTAAAGGTGCGATACCATCAAGCTTGATTTGGAGTCTAGCAAGATTATGGATTTCATTAAGTTTGTCATGGGTGATGTTGTGATGGATACCGAGTGGAAGGAATAAGGGACGAATTGTAACTATCAAAAATAGGGAGAAGCACGAGGGAACATTCAAGACAATTCATGTTCGGGATTACGTTGATTACGAGTTTCTTTGCTTGCTTGGGAAATGTCTTCACGATTGGCAAAGGTAATAAACCTTGGATTTCTCTTCCTAAGGGCAAGGGTATCAAGTTTGTATGTTATTGGGGAGTCGCATGAGAGACAAGCTAGCCAAGTTGGTTATTAGTGTTTGATGAGTTGTGCCGCATCTTGTATGTGTTCTCCATTTATGGCGATCTAGGCGTAGTTGCTCATAGACTACTATAATATTCTTTTATAAATGAATCATTGAGCTATTTTCGGGTTATGCTTGTAGGGTGAAATACATGTTTCTACATGTAATCTTTCTAGTATTAATAAAAGGATGTTGTTTTGATAAACAAAAATATTTGTTGATATATTTATATTTCACTTTTGCTTGTTCCATAATTGTTATGCGCTTTTGCTTATGTTCAAATTTTAACTGGATAAAATAATCATATTGTATGTGAAATATAATTTATCACGTATTATTAGAATATGTGACGAACTTGATGTTAAAATAAGAACATTGGGTGACGTGCACTTCGATCATATATAATTAGTTGAAGTGATGAAGGTTTCATCATTTATCATATGAATATGTGATGAATTGAGGGCCACTGAAATTTAGAATACGTGAGAAGGTTGTGGCATCACTTATTCAAGGCAAAAGTGACGACCGTGTCGTCACTAATGTATATAAAATGACCAAGTGCAAAAGGAAATATGTGATGAAGTGTTCGTCACATATGAAACAAAAAAGTGAGGAGTGATAAATTCGTCACTGAATACATTTCGTGACTTATGATAGGTGACGACCTTAGTGACGCACGAATTTCGTCACTGATAACCAAATGTGATGAAATTTACTAACTATGTGACGAACATTGGTCGTCACAAAATATCATTTTTCTTGTAGTGAACTAAGAGAAAAAAAAGGAAAAATACAGTATAAAAGCCCAGGGGCGTGGCAAGCAAAGGCACTCTCAACGTGGGGAGGAACGTCAAAACTCGAAACCATTTTTTTCGTTTTTTCTTTTAATTTCTTTTACTCCAATTTCGTTTCTGGCATAACTAAGAAAAAAAAAAGGAAAATTACAATATAAAAGCCCAGGGGCGTGGCAAGCAAAGACACTCTCAACATGGCCACATGAGAGCAATTGCTTTTAGCAATTAATAGATAGGGTACAAAGAAGCAAGGCTCGAGTTGTTGCCTGAGCCGGGATGAGAGCCTCACCGTGTACAACCACCCGTTCTCCTGAGGAGAAACGTCAAAGCTAGAAACCTTTTTTTTGCGTTTTTTTTTTTTCCTTAATTTCTTTTACTCCAATTTCGTTTCTGGCATAACTAAGAGAGAAAAAAAAAAGAGAAGGAAAAATACAGTATAAAAGCCTAGGTGCGTGGCAAGCAAAGGTACTCTCAATGTTGGGAGAAACGTCAAAGCTGGAAACAATTTTTTTGGTTTTATTTTTTTTTTTAAATTTCTTTTACTCCAATTTCGTTTCTGGCATAACTAAGAGAAAAATACAATATTAATGCCTAGGGGCGTGGCAAGCAAAGGCACTCTCAACGTGGCCACATGAAAGCAATTGCTCTTAGCAATTAATAGATAGGGGCGTGGCAAGCAAAGACACTCTCAACATGGCCACATGAGAGCAATTGCTTTTAGCAATTAATAGATAGGGTACAAAGAAGCAAGGCTCGAGTTGTTGCCTGAGCCGGGATGAGAGCCTCACCGTGTACAACCACCCATTCTCCTGAGGAGAAACGTCAAAGCTAGAAACCATTTTTTTGCGTTTTTTTTTTTCTTAATTTCTTTTACTCCAATTTCGTTTCTGGCATAACTAAGAGAGAAAAAAAAAGAGAAGGAAAAATACAGTATAAAAGCCTAGGAGCGTGGCAAGCAAAGGTACTCTCAACGTTGGGAGAAACGTCAAAGCTGGAAACAATTTTTTTGGTTTTATTTTTTTTTTAAATTTCTTTTACTCTAATTTCGTTTCTAGCATAACTAAGAGAAAAATACAATATTAATGCCTAGGGGCGTGGCAAGCAAAGACACTCTCAACGTGGCCACATGAAAGCAATTGCTCTTAGCAATTAATAGATAGGGGAATATTTTTTACACCAATTTCGTTTCTGGCATAACTAAGAAAAAAAAAAAGGAAAAAGACAATATAAAAGCCCTGAGGCGTGGCAAGCAAATGCACTCTCAAAGTGGCCACATTAGAGCAATTGCTGTTAACAATTAATAGATAGGGGATATAGATAGATATATACATATTAAACACTAATGTTATCAATTTCTAAAAAGCATTATTCATTTCATAAAATACACAAACAATATAGCAATAGATTAATGCAACCATTATTTATTCTTATATTATATTTTAAAAAAAAATCGATATGGTCATTCATGTTGATTTCTATATTGTATCACTTAAAACGTCCTCAAGAAAAGGATAGTCGGTATATCCTACAACATGGTCATTCGAGTAGAATGTATCCCGATCATACTTATTGAGAGGAGCATTCAACTCGAATCTTTTGGGTAAATCCGGATTAGCCAAGAACCATCTTCCATACGCAACCAGATCGGTATAACCTTCACTCACTGCTTTTATTCCGTCTTCTCGGTTATACCCTCCGGCAACAATAAAAGTACCTTTAAACGCATTTCTGATTGGAAATAGACCCTCTTTAGATTCCGATTTTTCAAACGGTAGTTTCATTCTTGGCTCAACCATGTGACAATACGAAATCCCGTATTTGTTCAATGCATTCGCTACGTAAACACCTAAAGCTTTGGGGTTCGAATCTCTAGGCTCGAAATTATCAGAAAACGGGGAAAGACGAATTCCAACCCTCTCAGCTCCGATTGCATTTGAAACCGCTTCAACTATTTCGAGTACGAATCTTGCTCGGTTCTCTATCGAGCCTCCATACTGATCGGTTCGATCGTTTACTTGGTCATTCAAAAATTGGTCTAGAAGAAAACCATAAGCAGCATGGATCTCCACACCATCAAATCCTGCAATTAATTTAGTTGCAAATTATGGACTTATTTAATAATAATCTCTAATAATAATAAATATAATCTGATGAAAATTGCAACAAAACTCACCAGCTTCAATAGCATTAATAGCAGCAAGCTTAAAATGATTAATAATCTCAAGAATTTCGGTTGTTCTTAATCTTCGTGGTGGTGAAAATTCTTCAACGTTGCTACCGTTTGGTGGCGACGATATTCTTTTGTCCGTAGAAGATATAGGTGGCTGTCCGTTAGGCTGTTGACCTATGATTTCATTTCAATAAACATATTACATTATTTTATTTGTTGCGATAATTTTATCGTAAAACTTAACGCTGTTTTATATATAAATGAAAAAATAAGCGCAATTCAAACATGTTAGTCTGAGCATAAGGCTCATCCCAGGTGGTTAGCCACCTAGGTTTTACCCTGGCCTAAATGAGAGGTCCAGGGTTCGATCCCCCTTCCCCCATTTCCCTCCTTTCGTTTCAGAAAAAAAAAAAAAAAAAAAAAAAACATGTTAGTCTGAAAATGGATGAAATTGAAGTCAAACAATGAAGGAAAGAAAAGTCAAACTTACTATTATTAGAAACTCTTCCAGCATGCCAAATCTGGCAAAAGAAAACACCACCTTTAGCATGAACAGCATTCACAATAGGCTTCCACCCCTCTACTTGCTCTTTAGTCCATATACCAGCAACCTCTTTAGAGAATTTACTACAAAAAAACGGACATCCGTATATCAATGAAGAATTCGTATACGAAAACGTAATGTACACGCAATTGTTTAAGGAAAAATGTTTATATACGTATAATGTACGTAAAAGAAAAAAGAAATTAAGAATATTACATACCCAGATGCGGTTTCAGAAACTGCGGCGGCTTCAGATATAAGAAAACCACCAGGTGTAGTTCTTTGGGAGTAGTATAGTATTGAATGTGGTTGTGGAACATTGTTATATGCTCTTTGTCTTGACATTGGTGACAATACTATTCTGCAATGCATTTATACATACCTCTAATGAATTCAAAGATATAGAATGCTAATTATAATAACTTTAAAAACTCCTGCAATACTCGGAATAGTTTAAAAGCCGCTAAATTACGCACCTGTGTGAGAGCTGAAATTTTCCCATTGTGTATGGAGTAAGTAGAGAATTTTGCTTTTGTTCTTCTTTTTCATCAACTCCTTGCTTCACCATATTGAAATTTCTGAATGAAATTTGTTATTTTAATTGTTTGTTTTGTTTTTTTGATTCAGAGAGTTAATTGTTGCAGTTGTTAATGAATATGAAATGGGTAATGGCTGCTTATTTATACATGTGTGTGACGAGAGTGCATATGTCATTTTTAATTTGTCTATTTCGTTGACTTTTTAATAATAGGATCTTAGTATTTCTCTACTTTTCAACAAACAAAAAAGTTGAAATATTTTTGGTCAAAAAACACATTCTTCAACTATTTTGTGATATTTTGTTCATTTTAATTCCATGCGTCTTAGTTTACAGTTTAGTGGTAAAAATAAAGCTGTTGTACCGACGCTTTTATCCTTAAATTGAGGTGTGGGAGTTCAATATCACAACTTTTCAACTTTTTTGGGTTTAAAAAAAAAGTGTATATGCATCATTTCCACACTGAAAATTGAGACATAATTCATGATTTACATTCATCATCTGCAAAGCTGTAGGGGATGTTGTATGGCTCTTTAGTTGGGGCTCAACCTTTTATTTTATTTTATTTGTAATATCGTTTTTAGTGATACATCACACATAGAATTGATCTTTGTCGACCACAAGTATGGACAGTAAAATATGGATTTGCTATGGACACTACAACAAATCTACTTTCGGAGCAGCATATAGACATTCAATCACTGAAAAGTCGAATATAAACTCAACTTTCGTCTCTGAAGAGGTTGAATGTCCATATTCGACCAGTGTAATATAAAATCGAACCTAGCATTCAACCTTGCAGATGTCAAATGTCTATTGCGACCTCTATAAAGTTGAACATAACCCGAAACATATGATAACATGATAGATTCACTCTGACATCACATTATCATATCCATCCATTTGTGCACTCTTTTATACAGGTAAAAACGAGTAGATATGTATATGTATGTCCTTTGATACAATCTTTTTCCCTACGACGGTTATACCAACAATTCATTCCATTAATAAAACATACTACAAGTGGGGATACAAGAGCTTTATACTTTTTTTACAAATCAAACAAATATATACATAAAAGAAGTCTATGGAATGTGAGCAATTTCAAGCAATATTTTGTTCAGTGACTGTGGCTTTGAGAAAAAAGGGCAATGATCACTGCCCTTAATCTTGAATACACCTTCAGGTGGGTTTTCCCTAACAAGCTTTTCTTGAACATCTGGAGACAATGCTTGATCTTCTAATGTCTGAATGTAAAATCTCCGGCCTGTTCCGTATTTCTCCGGTGTCAACGACAGCTTCTCCATCATCGGACCAGTCGGTATCGCTCTCATGGAAACCATAGCCAATGCAATGTCCTGAAATTAAAAGTCCGGAATGCATTTGATATAAGGTTGAGAAATAATGAGTTTAGTAACTTTCAGTGAATCAATTTAAAACCAAACGAGGACTCGTTTCTAAATGATTACCTTAGCAGGAGATTGGTTGAAAAATAGGGCATGCATTTGCTGTTTCTCAAACCTGAATCCAGTTGCAGGTTTCTGGATTCCATTTCCATGTATAAGCAATTTAGATTCTTGCATAAATTGTTCCACTGAACCTAACTGTACACATTAGACCATTAGAATTGCATTTAGGCAGAAACTCAATCATTAATATTTAGAGAAATCATTTGCACAAACACATACATAAGAGAACTTGCATCCATTTTTTTTTTTAACAGATCGTGTATTTTACAGACTCAAACAACGCTTACTCTATATATTCTAGAGAATCTATGTTCGGAATGAAATGCATTAGAATCTCTACAAGACATGATTCAAATAGGGAATTCCGTAATCTATGCGGTACATGTGGTGTAGATCTGAGTAAAAAATATGATGCATATATAAGGTTCTTAGTGGATCTGAATGTCTATGCTACAAATTTACCTTAATTTACGGTATCTACTGTAAATATCTAAAGGAGACCGTATCTTTTACGGAATGTGTAAGAGCATTGGCACTAGATACTGTAAACTAAGATAAATCTGAAAAATGAAGATTCCAATCATTCAAATCCACTGAAAAACACCTATAGTAGAATATCTACTTACACAATCTTTAAATTCTACACTACATGCACTGCATAAAATACATAATCTCTATTCAAATTATGCTTTATAGAATTATGATGCATTTAACTCTTAGTAAAGATACTTTAGAACGGAGAAATTAGAAGAAATGATGTTGTAGTAAAATAGAGAATCTCTTAAAATGAGCTGATCCAAGTGCTCAAACTCAAACACTATTTTTTTTTCCCCCTAAGTTTCGAAATCTGTTTTCATAATGAAATACATTGAAATCTCTACCGCACATGCATAATTTGAATACGTTTCGTATTTTATATGATGCAATTAGTACCGTGTAATTAAGGTAAATTTACAATTTTTACCTGTTCAGCAAATACATCGAAAGGCCTCTGCCCATCATTTATCATTGTAGCACATAAAAAAACTCCTTTAGAAATCTTTTCTGGAAATTTTTCCATTGCATAAGAAACACAAGCACCTCCACCACTATGTCCAACCAAAATTACCTATAATTTCATCACAATTAAACATCTTTAAACTTCCAAAAATACAAAACTCGAAAAAAGAAAAGTCCAAACTCCTGCAAAAAAATAAATAAATATATCATCACCTTTTCATCGTCGGATAATTTCTGCAGAAAATCGATCAACGGTTTGGAGTAATCCATCAACGTTGTGACGTTGTTTGTATCCGTTAGATCAATACCGGATCCTAAAAGATCTAAAGCAATGGGTTGCAATCCTGTTTCTTCAAGCAGAGCAATAGTTTTATACCAACACCAAGCTCCAAATCCCCCTCCATGTATCAAAACAACTTTTTTTGTTTTGATGTTTTCCAAATAGTCTGCCAACTGTACATGATTTATCGCGCATAAGGGTATTTGCGTCACAATACTTTTAACAGATTCTTTATTTTACCGATTAAAACACCCCATTTCTTTATTTTATCTAATATCTTTTTTTAGTATCTTGTGCAATTGCTATGTGACATGATTAGGATGGGAATACTATAAATACTTGTAAATCTGTATTTTAAAGATTTAAAAACCTTTTGATTTATAAATCATTATTTTAAAGATACTAAACAAATCTAGGAAGAGACACAAAAGCAAGCAAGCTTTTACATTTTTCTCAACAAAAAAGAAAAAGTGTCCCTTCACTTTTTCTCATCACTTTTTGACAATATCATTAATCTTAAACTTTTTAACTAAACAAATACTAATCATTACGCTTTATATATACACAAATAAATGCACTTTTTTCCTAAGCATCACAAAAAGAACCAAAATTTCCATAAAAACAATCATTCCCCTGCTAAAAACATTACAAGTAAAGAACACTAAAATGTCAACATGAGCCGTCTTAGGTGACACCACACCAAAATATACCAAAATATACCGCTTTTGGCATCACAATACAAGACTTTTAAACCTTATCAGAGCTCGACTATGGAACTCGACTTTCACACAGTCAAGAGAAATGTTTGCGGCACAACAAATACCACAACACACTTTTAACTTTTAAGCCATTGATTTTTATGGGACCCATATTATTCAATAAGTCCCACATCATAATCAATGGCCTCAAAGTGTGTTGTGCACAATGTTGTGGTTATTTTATTGTGGCACTATCACTACTCCACAGTTAATTCTACAGCTAAAAAAACCGACTTTTTAGTCGTCAATTGTGACAATCCACAAGGTGAATTACAATTTTATGCTTAACAATTGACTTTCTGCCGGTTGTTTTCGGTACGGTGTCACAATAAAAACAGTATGGTGCCAAGCTGAAGCAAAATACAATTATAAGAGGCATTTATTTACACCACGTACGTCCGATCTATTTGTGCATCACTCTGATCTAAACCACATTAGAACCGACTTTGTGAAAGTCGGGTTCTGGAGTCTATAAAGCGACTTTTCGTAGGTTAAGGAACGAGAACCGACTTTATCAAAGTTGGTTCTCACAGTGCACCTACGAAAAGTCACTCCAAAATCGACTTTCACAAAGTTTCTACCGTGTTACACAGATAGAGCGGTGTATGTTAGGTATGGACCGTATGGTGCAAATAATATCTGAGACAATTGATGTTAGGTATGGACCTGGTTTGTAGTAAAAGGATCAGAAAAATCGTTCCTCCGGCGAGAGCTGGTGGATCCTCCTCCGACCCGCCTAGAAACAGACCCATCGAATCTCTGAGACAATTGATGCTGCTGAATCGCCATTGATAGAGCTTGTTTATGAAGAAATTCCTCTTCCTTCAAGTTCTTCCTCCTTGATGATCTCTCACTAGTCCCAATTCTCCTACTTCTCGATGCTGCAACTACTTTTGAATCCTTGGGCATACATATGTTACTATTACCCATTTCTTCTTCACATACAATTTCAATAAACACACTTTATTTTTTCCTCTCCTCAAGTGCTTGTTCCAGATGCTTTTTTCTTATAACACCATTTTTTAAGGACAAGAAGAATGTTGGGGTGTTTTGAAGTAATGCTAAATGAGATTTTTTTTTATTCCTCTTTACCTTGAATGGCAAACAGACATCATAAAGAATAGGGTGATCCTCCGTACACAACGGGTCACACGATATTCTTTTCAACGCCTATAATTTACTGGACTATTATTTATATCAGAGTCACTCTACTTAATTTGTACACTAGTGCAGCATAGTAGAACAAACTTCTGAAAGTCGGTTTCGGAGGCAAGAACCAACTTTTCACTATAAAGACCTTTTGAAAGTTGGTTTTCAATCTAGAGCCCACGATAAGTCGGTTGGTGGCGCTAGAACTGATTTTTACAATGTTTGGTTCTAGTGTGGTACATATATAGAGTACTGGTGCACGAGTATACCCTCAGACATCGGATCTGGTTGCGCTAAATAAGTCAAATAAAATCCACAATCTATATCATGGGTGTAACGCACCCAGACCTCGGACCTGGTTGCGTTAAATGAGTCATAAATGACCCGTCAACTGCTTAGACCGTCGTCTTCGCTTAGTCTAAAAGGACTAACCCGAGTTGACAATATATTATGTCTCACACTTATATGGGGTGATCATTCACTTACTTTACAGATATGGACTTTACGATGAGGTAGGTCTTATAAGGGAGGGGGCATATGCCCCTAACGGAGATAGGAAATAAATTTTAAAACGAAGTACTTTTGTCAATAAAAAATATAGAAACTTGACTAGTGCACTCGGTGGATGTACAAATTTGCTCTGGTATATATATATATATATATATATATATATATATTTTTTGAGGGCAGCTCTGGTATATCTATTGGATCAAATTTCTTCCGTCACCAGTCTTGTACCATAATCAATGATGTAATAACATTTTCCCTTTTATCAGCTGTTGTATCTGAGCGGTTGTTACGGTGGAATTTCCTTAAAAATAAAAAATAAAGATAAAACAGCTGCAGCTCAACTAAATAAGCAGCAATTTAATGCAAATAATTGAAAGGTTTGCTAAAGTCTTCTTTTGTATTTGCATTATCAACAGGGGGCTTTCTGATTTTTCGGCGCATATTTTTCTGAAACGTAGCCTGGCAAGATGTGATGTGAAGGCATTATTATTATTATTATTATTATTATTATTTTTTTCTACTGCTCATTTTGTTGAACCAAGTAATTATTTATTATGTAATTATTTATTACGATTTAAGTTTCATAAAAAAAAATGGAGTTTGACATTAATATATACAAAGATAGGTGTTACATGAACATCATTGAAATGGTTGAAATGATATATAACTGGGATAAACTTTGTTTTTAAATACAAAATATCAAATTGCATAGCTACCCGCCGACCAAAATTAATTTTTATTTTTTGAGGGGACCAAACTTGATTTTGTGCATGACCACATATTTTATTTCACATTAATCACTTTTTTTTTTTTTTTTTTGAGAAAACATTAATCGCTTTTTAATACTAGTAATATCACACCTTGAAAAATATGAGAAATTTATATGAGCTCGGTAATTTGATTAATCATATTAGGCTAAACAGAACGATAAACATAATCAGATACTAGATTCATTTTACTTTAAGTAGCGTTGTTAGTACAGAATTATAGTGTGATATTATTGAATAATTGCAGTAATTTATCAATAATAATTGAATCAAGATAGTTAAGTGCCCTTACAACATATATTATGAGTGTTCTGGCAAACAAACATGACAATTAACATTCTTAGAATACAAATTGTTCTGAACCAACAACCATTTCCCATATAAGTAGCATTACTATGACAATAGAAAACACAAATAAAGGCGTCATTTTTTTCACTTTAAAAAGTTCATATCTAAAATTCTACTTCAATCGTATCAACGGCGTCGCCTACGATCCTCGTCTTCATCGTCAGAATCACCACTTTCACGAAAACGCGGATTTTTCTCCTGCACATCACCGCATGAAATGTGAATACATAATACGACAAATTTTATTATGCAATAGAGCTTTAAATGAACCGAGCTACTCATACTCGATTCGAATAGGTATTTGACCCAATTCACTTTTTTCGAGTGTGAGGTACTCGATTAATTAACCGAGCCAAACTCGAGTTTCATTATACCATAATAGAGTAGATCGCCAGTTAATCGAGCTATATAAATACTAATAATTTGGTTAATTTATAAAATTTAATAAAATATTTTCAATTAAGTATGTAATTCCGTTCACACAAAAAAAGTAAGTAATTATTAGGCGAGTCAAGCTCGATAATGCCACATTTTATGAAAATTATATGAGTTCTAAGAACATATTCAAGCTTCCACGCCAAGTCGAGTTATATCGAGTACTTAACAAGCCGGGTTCGATCTTTGCCTTTTTATGGCTCGAGCCGAGTTACAACCCCGAATTTTTAAGTCAACTCGAGTTGAACCCTATAGAATATCGACTTAACTTGGCTCGATCACACTCCTACTCTGGAGTATCACAGCTGAGAAAATTCATTTGCATCCGATCAAAACATGAGATGAACTACTTTGTTTAAGAGCATGACTGTAACGTATATATACGATACTGCATGTCGTCTTTTGATTGGATGCAAATCAGTGAGGACACCCCACAGTAGAATTTCGAGAGAAAATAAAAACGCAAACACATGTTAAAGCTATGTTCATTATGAATAGAGAAGTTTGTATTTACCGGTGGTCTGGAGTCATGATCGGCATTTCTCCTGGAATCATACCCAGAACTTCTTTTCGAGAACTCAGGTGGACGCCGATCATCATCACGATACCTCTTGCGATGGTGGTAGTCTGCAAAAACAGGAATTATGTAAAAAAACTAAAGAAATTTATGGCACGACACGACTATTGTAACAATGATTGTACCCTGTGGGATACAGATGATGTATAGAAAGACAGTAAAAATGGTTACATATCATGTCCATCCACTTATAGTACAACGGTTGTACCTTAAAACTTTTCGTAATTTTTTTAATGAAGTTAGAAAGAAGAAGTTACCTCTACTCTGTCGGTTAGAGCCGCCTCCATAACCACGGTTTCCTCCATGCCTACCACTATCACCACCATCTGCAAAGGGGATATTTGATACAAGTAAATCATAACAGTGATTGGTACAAGTAATTAGTTTTAAGCAAAAAAATAACAATTTATATTTATACGGCTGCTATTATCGGTTAACTACTAAGATACTTAAAACGGTTAAAATCCTACATGGAAGTGGCATAACATGGTCGAATGCAGCCAATGATTCCGTGTTGTAGTCCACAAGTTGTCGTGCTTCCAGCTCTCTTTGCACTAATTTCCCATAACCACCTCTACGTACAAACTCGGTCAAGGAACATCAATGAACTATATAAAATCGAAATCTAGTTTAAACAAGATAGAAAAGGAAACAGAAGGGAAACGTGGTCATCTTTCCTAACGTTTGAGTACCGATATACCCAGAGACACGAACAGTCTATGAGAATAATTAATATGCTCAGAGAGTCCTCTACTATAAACAAAGAAAAGCGAACAGCAAAAGGATATCTGGATCGTAATCAGTACGATATTCATCACGCACCTGAAAAACAGGATAGCTGTTAGGGCATACACAATTATTACAGAATGTCTCTGAATGGATGAAATAAAAATGGAAAGGCGAGAATCGAGTGGTAGATCACCTGCCCTCCGCTTTTGCCACGACCCCACTGACGTCCCTCTTGGAAACCCCAGTCATAATCCACACGAATAGGCCGATCATCCAGAATTGTTCCACTAATATACTTAACTGCATTTTCAGTATCTTCTCTAGAGTAGTACCTAAACCATTCAAGAGTAGGATGTTGTCATATTTTCTTCTTCCGCTCTAAGTACCCCAACCTCCCTAGTCTAACTTGGAGGAAAAGGCAGAAACGCATGCCATATAATGAACTTGGTTTTGTAGGACGTGTTTCCAGTTTATCAAACCAGGCCTCAACAACTTTCAGTTTCCACCCTCTCTCCCTTCCCCACCAACAAATACACACAGCCACACACACATATAAATAAAAACAAAAGCTAGACACAACAACTGTTATTAGCAAGATGCAGTTTTGCGCATGTAGTCAATCGAAAGACAAAAATGCATCAATTTTACTCAATGAAATAACTAGTGTTCTGATGAACAAGTAGAATCAAGTAGAAGACAAGGACATAGACACTTGAATGAAGGAAAAACTCGTGTTCGTATACTTCAGATGACGTTCTCAACAAAAATAAATCCAAGTCATGAAGTAACAGTATCTTCATGTTAAGATGAAGTCAAATATGATATCCAAAAGAACCACCTATAAGACAGCTTAAAATGTTGTTGAATACCAACTTGGATCGTTAAATAAGTCATCAGCTGAGACTCACAGATAACAATTCAAGCGAAAAGTAAGTGCAGCAACAAAAACTTCCATACGATATTTGAAAAGATAATGTCACAGGTCACAGCTTTGAATTCAGCATGGATTACATAATGTAACAAACACAAATAAATGACACGTTGATGGATTGCCCCAAAATATGCTGTGAGCATAATTCCAAGCATAACATACTTTCTTTCAACTCATGAATCAACATTCTTCTGCAAAAAGTAAAAAACTGAAAGACAGCACACTTACAATACAAAGCAGAAGCCACATGGTGTCTTGCTATTCTTATCCAAACCCATGATTATCCTCTTAATCTCACCAGCTCGTGAGAACAACTCGTACACTTGCTCCTCAGTTGTGTAGAACGACATATTCCCAGTATAAACAGTCGTGGAATTCAAAAGTGCTTGCTCAAATTCCTCTTGCGTCCCCGAAAACCTTCTATCTCTATACTGTGAAAGCTTGCTTGTATCCTAATATAACCAAGCACCAAAATAAATATTAAAGAGCAAAATAAAATAAAAAAACAACTAAAGTTTTTTTGGATCTTATATAACGAAAACACCAAAAACACACAAAGGAGCAATCCTAACAATTAATTTTTTTTCAAAAATGCTAGTGCCACAGCAAAATTCCACAACACCATAGGAAAGCTTTGCAGGGGCGTCGTAAAGCATAGCAAAGTGTAGCAAGCACGTGACGTGTACGCTCTCACGAGAGAGCTTAGCAAATCATAGCAAAGTGTAGCAATCAAATGAGCACGTAGCAAATCATAGCAAAAGCAAACAAGAGCGTAGCAAACACGTGAGAGCTCAGCAAAGTTAACGAAGCATCATTGCGCCCTTTGCTACGCCGGCGATGCTTTGATATGCTTGTGGCAGCATTTTATTGTGCTTTGATATGCGTGATGTAGCATTTAATTGAGCAATTTCGTTGTGGCGCTATCAAGTTTGAAGCTTTTTACTACCTCCAGCACAGAAAAGCATCATAACAAAACATATCAATTACTTCTACTACGAATCATATCAAATTTGTTAATTAAACGAAAAATCAGACTAAGGGAATCATCAATTACCTTGAAAAGAGACGCCATTGTGCAGAATCGAGCTCTATTCCACCAACTCCTTGATTTGATACTGAAAGAATATCACCAAACGAATCCATTTCAGATATATGATATATGTTTTTTTCTTTTGAAGATGAAGAAGGAGATGGGGATGGAGGAAATTGAAGCATAAATAAACGGAATTAAGAAATCGAAATAAAGAGAAAGGGAAGAAGGAAGCGTACTTGGCTCCAAGGAATTGAACTCGAACCTGTGTAGCCCTAAATAGAGAAGGCTTTAGCTCGATAGGGATCCGACCCGGTTGGTTTAGTGACAATTTTATCCGGTTGAACCATGAACAATTAAACCGGTCGAACTTTAATATTTTCCCTTTTTTTTTTTTTGAAAACCCCTTTTCTTTTCTTTTTGAAGACGGATAACAAACTTGAACCTAAACATGATGAAGATTTGAACATTGAATCCCTACAAATTGACAAACTTTATATCACAACTAAGTGTAAATCAGAAGGATTGTGTGTATTTCTTATGCTTTTACAGTTTTACTTAAGCACACTAGGTATTCGGTGAAATGCTGCAATGGAAGTTTTAAAAAAGAGAATCATTTTCAACTTCTCTTTGTTCAATAGTATTAGCTGAATAGCTGACGGTTTCTTGCTATATGTTTTTTTTTTCAGGGACGGTTCATTCAGCTTATAAATTCAGAACAGCTGCTGGTGAAAATGAACTGGGCTGTTTCAAGTACAGGTCTTTCTTGCTCCGGCTCAAGTATTCCCACGGGAGTTGATAGGTCGAGTATATTTCACAAGCAGAGCAAACGGGATTTCACGGTACTACTATGAATCCTGTTCCTTAAACTTTGCTCTGTATATTAAGCGCCTTTAGTGGCACACGGTATTTTTAGCATGACACCACACCGAAAACTGAGAATCAACCAATGGAAAGCCAAAAATCGACTTTCATAGGGTTCATTGTGACAATTGGCTGTCGAAATTCTATACTAGAGCTGGTAATTGACCGGATAAAGTCGATTATCACTGGTAGATTTGGAGCGGCGGTGTGATTAAAAACGCCTGTGGATTATATAGGTTCTTTCAAAATCGATTCTTAGCTCTAAAATCAACTTTCACACAGTCGATTGAAGAGGTGAGAATCGACTGTTTGAAAGTCCATTGTCACTTGTAGATTTGGAGTGGTGCCACTAAAGATGCCTGTAGATAATGTATGTTCTCATTTTGCTGAAATGTCATTGTCTTGTTCATGTTCTTGAAGCAGCCATGGGGGCAATGTAAGAAACGGAGAGCGGCTAATGTTCTTGCTTACTATGGTTTGAGAAGGCCTCCGTACAAACTAGTGAGTTTTCAAGTTTCCTAAGTTTTTATTTCAGGAAAGATGTTTCCCTTTGAATTAAAGTTCCACTGTTTTTGGTTCTTGTTAATGGTGCCTGTATCTTTCTCTTAAGATTAGCAAGATATTTTTTTTTTTACTTTGCATCGGTTCTTAATTGATGAGTAAAGATAATAAAACAGGAAGAAATTTGCTCATAAAGCTGTATTTCTAGCATTACATTAATTCTTATTTTTATCTTGTGTACTGAAGTTTGTGTGCTTTGCTTGTTGATATGAATTCACATCAGGTGTTAGATTGTAATGAGCCTCTTGTTGTTCGTATAAATGTGTATGAAAGTCTTTTTTTCATTTTTACTTTCATTTGCACTTAATCTTGAGCTTGAATCAACAAATCTAATACATGTTTCATCTGCTTATTGGAATTCGTTTTGCCCGGATTTGCGTATCATTATGCTTTGCTTTAATTGTTCTGGTTTTTTTTATAGGATGCTCTCGAACCGTATATGAGCAAAAGAACTCTCGAGTTACACTGGGGAGAGCATTATCGTGGATACGTTGATGCTCTGAATAAGCAGCTTGGGAAAAACGATAAACTCTATGGATTCACCTTGCAAGAACTAATTAGATTTACATATAATAATGGAAATCCAATGCCGGAATTCAATAACGCCGCTGAGGTATGTAGTAAGAGTCTTGATTTATGATATTGAGCCGGGTGTTTGTCTTACGTATGAATCTAACATAATCGTGGATTATCAGCTCTGGAATCATGATTTCTTTTGGGAATCCATGCAACCGGGAGGTGGTCAAATGCCGATTTTAGGACTGTTTCAGCAAATTGAAAAGGATTTCGGTTCGTTTTCCAATTTCCAAGAGAAATTCATAGAAACCGCAATCTCATTGTTTGGATCTGGCTGGGTCTGGCTTGTCAGTAAGCTCTCTATTTAGTTGATTTTGCTCTTTCATGTGCTTAGAATCGAAAAAGCCGGGTGATTGTTGTCTCTAGTACTGATTGATCAATGACTTCAAATGAACGAGTTTCTTTACCGTTTCTTTTTCTTTGTTTTCTTTTATGTTTGTTTCTCAGTGAAAAGAGAGGAACAACGTCTTGCAATCGTTAAAACATCGAATGCCGTGAACCCTATCGTATGGAACGATATCGTGAGTCAACTAAATGTCTACCATATATGATCTTAGATTGTTTATTTTGTATGCTTTTATGATAATGAAGTCATTGTCTTTGACATCAAAATGTATATGCTTGTTTTTGCAGCCTATCATCAATCTAGACATGTGGGAGGTATGCCTATCTCCTTCATTCTCTCCCTTTCTTGCACTACAATTTCACATTTTAACAGGTATCGTTTTTAGCGGTATCAAACTAAATCTATTGTTTTGACACCATAGTGATAAAAACATTGTTGTGCTTGGGGCTATAAGTGAACCGGGCTATTGGTGAACTACTCGTAAAGGAGTTTGACTCGATTCGGTTTTTTTGCAACTTTGTCATGTTCGTTTTTATAGAGCTGCTAGGGAAGTCGATTCTCAGATTATATTGACTTTCTGGTGGTTGCTTGTTTTCGGTGTGGTGGCATGATAAAAACACTATTTTGACTAGGGGCTATAAGTAAACCGGGTTTCTCGTACTCGACTCGCAAAAGAGTTTGACTCAATTCGGTTTTTTCGAGTTCAAGCTACTCGAATACTTGACCGAGCCGATCTCGAACTTTAAAATATAGTAATCGAGTAGCTCATTGTTTAATCGAGCTATATTAAATAATCATTTAATTAAATATATTTTAAAGTTTTTTATTAAATAAAATATTATATAATCAGTAACTGTTGGTGGGGTCGAGTATTAGACCAGTCGAGTTCTTTCTTGCCATATTCTAGAAAAGTGAAATGAATTCTTACAATATAAGCAAGCTTACGAGCTAAGTTGAGTTATATCAAGTGCTTATTAAAGATTTAAGCTCGATCTTGCCTTTTTACGACTCAATCAAGCTTAAGCTAAGTTTTGAGACCGAGTAATTTTTTCTGAGTAGAGCTCAAGCCCTAGAGACTCGGCTCGGCTCGATTACACCCCAAGAACTAGTTAAGCATATACATCGCACCTGGTTAATGATACTAATGACCATTTATATTCTATCTTTGTTTACAGCATGCATACTACTTGGATTACAAGGTACTTATATAAGCATTCAAGTCAAATTCGTTTTTTGATTAATTATTACTATTTTTTTTTTTTTTTTTTTTTTTTTGAGGAAGATTAATTATTACTATAACTACCTATAAATCCCCTATCTTTTTTTACTGTATTTCTGCAGAATGATAGAGCCAAATATGTGAACATGTTCATGAACCATCTAGTATCTTGGGATGCAGCCACGGTACGCATTGCTCGAGCGCAGGCTTTCGTGAACTTAGGTGAACCAAAGATCCCCATCGCGTGAGGATGTTCCGAGGGGGAAATATATGTGTAGTTTACAAATAAATTCGGTTTTTTAAGTGGGGTTTTAGAGTAATCTAGCATGCCAAAGAGTTTAATGAGTGTAATTGCTAAAACGGGTAATTGAGGAGACAAAGTGCGGATATTTGATGCGAAAATGGGTAACCAAATTGCACAATATTCCATAAAAAAATTATATTTTTTCATAAGAAAATGAAGGTTACAAGTCGATTTTTAGTTTCACTACATTGGAAAAATAAATTTCTCAGAATTGTCTTCCTCTGTATGAAATCCATGTGACATTTTTATATGATCATCCTTCAGTGCTTGACGGGATCTTCATAATAAAAAGAGATTTATTATTCATCGGAAAAAAAAAAAAAAAAAAAAAGAAGAAGAAGAAGAAGAAGGAAAACTCATACACACATAAAAGTAAAACATATCGAATTAGTCAACAATGGAACATGATTTCTAGTTTACATAAAACGATCTGCTTACTTCAAAAAAAATAAAACGATCTGCTTCATATACTTTATATTAAAATAAAAAAAAAATGAATAAAACAAATATATTTAATAAGATCTATCATCTATTGTTATTTCTCAATTTATAACTGAACTGTTTTTCAGGTGAAGCTACTATCACAACGGTTCTAACACAACAAATAACATAAACACTTTTGCATCTTTCATCATGGTAAACCTGCATGAGTTATACTACTGACACAATCACTCAGACACAACATGCAGGGCCGGCCCTATAGTGAGGACAGAGAGACCGCGGTCTTAAGCCCAACGGTGCATGTTTTGCTAAAAGAAAAAAAAATCGTGTAGATTCAATCTGATCCAACCTAATATAATATGTTACTTTTTTTTATAAAGGCCCAATTTTTGTTCTGATGATGCTTTCAAACTTGTGTAAAATTCATATGCATACTGTTGAGAAAGTGAACATACTAAAATAAACTGAGATCATCAACTTGTGATCTCTACCCTTTGTTATTCATATATATAGTAAACAATAACACAACTCCTAACCCTATTGGGCTCATCTTTTCCCTTATTCCAAGACACATAAGTCGGCTCAAACACTTTACCCTAGCCGACTTACACACACACACCACAATACCACAAATACCCTTATTAATACTACGTCACTTTAACACTCCCTCAAGTTGGCGCATATATGTCATGCATGCCTAACTTGTTACAAACGATCCCAAGCGATTCCCAAATAAAGCTTTAGTAAACACATCAGCTAGTTGTTCTTCTGACCGAACAAATGGTGTGCAAATCTCTCCACGAACGATCTTCTCTCGAATGAAATGGCAATCTACTTCGATGTGTTTGGTCCTCTCATGGAACACCGGATTAGACGCAATATACAATGCCGCTTGATTATCACAATGAAGGGGAATTGGCATATCAACTTTAACTCCGATTTCTTCTAGGAAATACCTCATCCACGTCAACTCTCCACATGTGTGAGCCATTGCTCGATATTCTGCTTCATCGTGCAACCACAGTTTGTTTCTTACTCTTCCAACTCACTAGGTTTCCTCCAAGGAAGGTACAGTACCCCGTAGTAGACTTCCTGTCTGATGGTGAACCAGCCCAATCAGCATCTGAATAGCCTTCAACCCGCAAATGGCCATTCGGTCTGAACATTACCCCATGGCCTGGGGCCTTCATTAAGAATCTTAGTATTCGGATCACCGTATCCTAATGTGGTACCCTTGGTGACTCCAAAAACTGACTGACCGTACTCACAACATACGATATATCGGGTCTTGTGATAGTCAAGTAGTTGAGTTTGCCCACAAGACGCCGATACTTCCTTGGGTCTGCCAATAGTTCTCCTTCATCTTTTAACAACTTCACATTCGGATCCATTGGGGTATCAACAGGATGTCCCCCGAGTAATCCAGTCTCCTGTAATAAATCAAGTACATATTTTCTTTGGCTCAAGAATGTGCCCTCTCGTGATCTAGCAACCTCTATGCCAAGGAAATACCGGAGTCTCCCTAGATCTTTGGTCCGAAACCGCTTGCCCGTAAAGCGCTTCAACTTATCTATGCCCGCACGATCACTTCCTCGTAATAACAAGGTCATCTACATAGACAACCGAAATATATAACCGTGCTCGGTATGCATGTGGAATGCGAGTGATCCGTCCGACACCTCGCTTTAAACCAAACGATCTTACCACATCTGAAAATTTACCGAACCATGCCCGTGGGGACTGCTTAAGACCATACAATGCCTTTCGCAACTTACACACCAGACGTTTCTCCCCCTGAGCAACAAACCCGGGAGGTTGCTCCATGAAAATATCCTTCTGCAAGTCCCCGTTGAGAAAGGCATTCTTGGTATCGGAGCCTAAACACTCTTATATTCTCAACCAAATCCACCCTGATTTCTCCTAAACCCTAGTTTGCGAAAAAAAAATCGTCCAATATCATCATGGCGGCCAAAGGTGAAAACCTCAATGTCTTGGCCAATTCCAGCCCTAGTTTGTTCTCGCCGGCAGTGTCCCTTCCGACAATCACATCAGTCAAGTTAAACGGGAAAAACTACACGTTGTGGTCCCGTTTTGTCGAAATTTTCCTCACAGGAAGAGGTTTAGATCACCATTTAGTTCAAGATAAGGCTGACGTCAATGATCCACGGGCTGCATCATGGAAGCAAGATGATGCGCAAATTATGTCCCTACTTTTGAATAGCATTAAGCAGCATATTAGCTCAGCCTTGCTGTCTGCGATCAACCAAGGCTATGTGGGCTCCTTTGCAACAAATCTACTCCGGTTCGGAAAATCTTACTCGGATCTACGACATGTGCAAGCAGTACTTCCAATTGGAGCAAGGTCAACTGAGTTTGGAAGAGTATTATTCACAGATAATGAGTGTGTGTGAGGAGGGAAATCTCTATCAACCATTGACCGATGATGTAGAAAAGATGGAGAAGCAACGAACCGATACAGATGTTATTCGGTTCTTGTCTGGCCTTAAACCCGAATATGAACCTGTTCGTGCCCAAATTCTTGGCGGCAACAGCCTTCCCACACTTCCGGAGGTGTTCTCTCGGTTTCAGAGAGCTTCTATGGAAGCTCGTAGCACCGAAAAACAGGAAAACCAGGAGGTTAATAAAGAAAAATCAGCCATGTTGGCTGGAAGTCAGAATTTGTTGAGTATTTTGTGGTTTGTTAAGTTGTGTTGATTAATTTTCAAAAATAGCATCTCCTTTGTTTAAAGCTTTTATATAGATTTGTACAAGTACTTTATATGGTAATATGTATTTTTATTATTATATGTGGCTAATGGCCATGAAATATTAATATTTACATCATATGGCATTATTTCTATGTTCATTATTCTTGCAGGTTAATTAAATAAGTTTATTTAATTAATATGTCATTAACTTGATTTATTAATTATTTAAATTATTTAATTTTCAAATAATGCTGCTGGACTATTGTTCGACCCCCAGCCTCTTTTGCTTGCCGACTTCTTCAAACCTACCCTCTTCAAACCCTTAGCCGTTTTCTCCCCATTGAATGCTAAATCTCTTCGATATCCCACAAATCATGCCCCTATGTTCATCTCCTTCCTTACACAGATGAAATCGAGCATTCAATGCTCCGATTTTGTCTCTCTATTAACAAGAACGTCTCTCTTCATGAAGGCTTCAATGCTGCGATTTTGTTTTGATTTCACCCTTATGTGCTGTTGATTCTCTGCGATTTGAGCAACCACGGATATAGAAGGTTTGACTCAAACGTTGCAAAGAAAAGAGCTACCTTTACTGCTGATTCGATCCGGATTTATTGCTCAGCAACGTGTTCGAGCGGTTGAGCATGAAAGTTCTAACGCAAAAGTGTGGCCATTTCAGTAATCCCGATTGCAGCCATCCTGCACGTGGTCAAATCGAGACTTTAATGTTCGATTCTCAGGGAAGTTCTTGTCACGTTATTCTTAAGGTAATATCGTTGATATTTTTCTTGACTGTTAGGAATATGATCTCAAGGGCTATAAATAGCCAGTCACACTAACAGGATAAAGCACGAGTCGAAACACTGCTATCCCCACATTTTCAAAACAAAAAGTTTTCTTATTTTCTGTTTGTACCAAGTTGTGGGTCTGTGATTCGAGAAAGCTTACCGTCGGTGGCATACCGGAACTATAAGCTTGACCTTGAATCGGTTGGTAGGATCGTGCTTGAATCAAGTTGGAGGTGATACAAGTTCTAGCACTCGTGGCATATAGAGGCGGCGAACGGTGGCTTGTAGACTCTCTTGCTTATCGGTAAGTGTGCTACCTCGGTTTTTACGACTTTTCTAAATTGTATATTTTTGAAAGTCTTTGTTTGTCCGTGTGCTTGAGTCCCCTGTGAAATTCAGTTTTGTTCTAGGTGTGGTTAGTACTAAGATTGATTGATTGACTGAATCTATTGAACAAGTCCGCCTAGTAAGGACAAAAAGGCTTTTGTTCAAGCTGATTTGGTGATAGTCAATCTTGTGTGAATCTAGCCCTTAGTGACAAGTCCTGAATTGCTACAGTTTGGTTGTTATTGTTATCATATTACCCCTTCGCATATTTGGTCCTGACTTGTTTTTGTGACTGAATATCATTGTGTGGTCAAGTTACATTGACTGCACTTTTGTTGGAATCAGTGAATTTATTTACTGTTTCTAACTCTGTGTTCTGCGTGCCTTTGTTATTCATAAGTGCTGAATATATATGTAGCTTGCTGAAATTTGGTTGAATTCAAGTTCACTGAATTTCTTGGTTTTTGAGTCTGTGTGTTTTACTGAATGTTTTAGACTTGAATAAAATTATAAGCTGCTTTTGTTTGGCCTGAAATTTTCTGTTATGTTAAACTTATTTGAATCGTTGTGCATACCTACTCTTCTTGAATATTTTCTTTGTGCACTTGTGACATTGGTACCGCACTTGTCTAGTGGAACGACTTGAGTCTTTAGTCTTGATTTTGTGATATTGCATATCTTTGTGACATTGTATTTGGTCCGTCGATCCGTGGTGTACTTCTTGCTTCTGCAGCTGTAGTACTCTTGTAATAATCTTGAATAGACTTTCTGTGCTGATCTGCTGAAACATTTGTCTTTAGACAAACCCTAAGTCTTGATAATCCTATCTTCTGAGTTAGATTATCATTTCCGAAAGGTTTCTGAAAGTTTCAGTCTAATCCGGATCAGTTAAGTTGTTGTACCCTAAATTTGTTTTTGTGTAAAACTTGGACCTGTATTGTTGTTGTAATAAGCAATCACATCTTGAACAATTTGACATTCTGTGAAACTGTTTTGTTGATTCGTTGTATCTCTGTTTTGAGCAGTTTGAACTTAAATCATTTGATATTCTGAGTTGCTTAGACCTGTTCTGTTTTACAGCTCCTTTTGCATACATTCTGTTAAGTTACGGCTGTTAACCTGCTGCAACGCTTTTTCAGACTGTCACTAAAAGTTACAAGTATATCAGCCTGCACTTTTGTTTGATCAATAGTTAAATAATATCAGTCCGTGTATTTGTTTGTTAAATAAAGTTTCAATCTATGTCAGTTGAATCTATATTTGTTTGATCAATCCAACTTTCGATCCGTTTTAATAATTATATTTGATCACACAATCATCACTTGAACATTAAGGTGTATAAACACAAGCGAATAATTAATTAAGTTAGCTTCCGCCTTAGTTAATTAGTACTTGTGTTTGATAATCGAAAAGAGTTTTAAAAATTCACCAACACTCTATTCACCCCCCTCTAGAATGTTTATCTATGCTAAGGATGAACTTATAGGAACTTATAGGAACACTTTTGGTCTATGAGCAACGTATGAATGCACAAAAAGTCAAACCCTTTGTGACCAGTGTTCCAGCCTTGAAAGCCAAAGAATCATCCTCTAGAGATGAATCAGATCGTGAAGGACCAGATGAAGCTTTGATGGTTCGAATGTTCAAGAAATTTCTAAAGCTTCAAATGAGAAGTGGCGAGTTGGAAAGACAATGCCGATTGTTTCAAGCTTGTGGAGAAAAATGGCATATAGCAGGAGACTGCCCCAACCGGAAAGAGAAGTCCAAGAAAAATGCCAAAAGTGGTTCTGTAGACAAAAAGAAGAAAAATGGCAAAGCTATGGCAACATGGTCGGATAGCTCGGAGTCTGATTGCGATACAACTCCACAAAAATCCGAACATGCAAAAGTGTGCTTAATGGGTCACTCTCAACCCACCTTCGATAATGAGAGTGAGGTATCTTCTTCCATAGTAGACGAGTTGTATGATCAAATTGTACAACTTAAGACAACTTTAAAACTGAAAAACGAAACGATTAGTGAAATTAAGAAACAACACAACAATGAAACCGTTTCACTAATCAACACTCTATGCCAACTACAGCTTAAGCACCAAGACTTACAAATTGAAAACGACTCATTAAGAAAAGAAGTTGCTTCAGTCAAACAAGTCAATTCGAGACTTGAAGAGCGTTGTTCTGAGCTCGAAAAGCAATCTTCAAAAGTTAAAGAGTCCAAGGGTAAGGAAATTGATAGTTATCAAGTGGACTCGAGAACATCAACCGAACCCTCTACTTCAAAGTCTGTCTTAGAGCCAAGGCCTATTGCCTTAGAGCACTCTACACCCGCACCACGTAAATCACCCACTCTACTAAAGAAAGCTTCATCTACACGTTCACAGCGTTCTTCTTCACAAAACCACGCATATATGTATGATCGTAGAGATTCAAAGAGCTATGCTCAAAAGAACCAATATCATCATACTAACCATGCTACACCAGGTTTTTATACACCTGCATATCATGACCCCCGTATACACCAGGCACCCGACTCCACATTTAGACAACCCCAAGTTGATCCTTACTTAGTCAATTTGCTGTTTTGGCAAGATCAGATTCTGAGAATGCATCAGAACACTTACCATCAAATCCCACGTCACCGTGGTCAATCAACTCGGTGCACTTGGACTAAGAAAGGCGGGTATAAACCAAGGGTACGAAAAGTGTGGGTTCGGAAAGATTCTCTTAAGCCTGATTCTATCCCCGAAGGACCCAAAGTATAAAGGGTACCATAGTAAAAATCTGTTTTGCAGGTTTCTAAAAATATACACTAAAATGACATATCGTAGTGCCCTCAATGACTGTTTGAAAAGCTTTTGGTATCATACTCCTTGATACCCAGTAGGGAAGTATCTTATACTCTTAGTATTTTGTGGTTTATAACTCTCAAACCCGTATTTAAATCTTTAATTGATTAATTTTCAAACTAAGGGGGAGAGAATAGTATACAGCTTTTAAACGAAAATTTATTTTATGTTGAAAAGCTCTAATTAAGGGGGAGTTTATGTTTAGGGGGAGTGTAACTCTCCGTGTTTTCAAATGTCCCTTAATAAAAATTTGTAAAGTGTTATTTTGAAAATAAATCAAAGAGGGAGATTGTTGAGTATTTTGTGGTTTGTTAAGTTGTGTTGATTAATTTTCAAAAATATCGTCTCCTTTGTTTAAAGCTTTTATATAGATTTGTACAAGTACTTTATATGGTAATCTATATTTTTATTATTATATGTGACTAATGGCCATGAAACATTAATATTTACATCATATGGCATTATTTCTATGTTTATTATTCTTGCAGGTTAATTAAATAAGTTTATTTAATTAATATGTCATTAACTTGATTTATTAATTATTTAAATTATTTAATTTTCAAATAATGCTGCTGGACTGTTGTTCGACCCCCAGCCTCTTTTGCTTGCCGACTTCTTCAAACCTACCCTCTTCAAACCCTTAGCCGTTTTCTCCCCATTGAATGCTAAATGTCTTTGATATCCCACAAATCATGCCCCTATGTTCATATCCTTCCTTACACAGATGAAATCGAGCATTCAATGCTCCGATTTTGTCTCTCTAGCAACAAGAACGTCTCTCTTCATGAAGGCTTCAATGCTGCGATTTTGTTTTGATTTCACCCTTTTGTGTTGTTGATTCTCTGCGATTTGAGCAACCACGGATATAGAAGGGTTGACTCAAACGTTGCTAAGAAAAGAGCTACCTTTACTGCTGATTCGATCCGGATTTATTGCTCAGCAACATGTTCGAGCGGTTGAGCATGAAAGTTCAAACGCAAAAGTGTGGCCATTTCAGTAATCCCGATTGCAGCCATCCTGCACGTGGTCAAATCGAGACTTTAATGTTCGATTCTCAGGGAAGTTCTTGTCACGTTATTCTTAAGTTAATATCGTTGATATTTTTCTTGACTGTTAGGAATATGATCTCAAGGGCTATAAATAGCCAGTCACACTAACAGGATCAAGCACCAGTCGAAACACTGCTATCCCCACAATTTCAAAACAAAAGTTTTCTTCTTTTCTGTTTGTGCCAAGTTGTGGGTCTGTGATTCGAGAAAGCTTACCATCAGTTGCATACTGGAACTATAAGGTTGACCTTGAATCGGTTGGTAGGTTGTGCTTGAATCAAGTTGGAGGTGATACAAGTTCTAGCACTCGTGGCATATAGAGGCGCTCGAACGGTGGCTTGTAGACTCTCTTGCTTATCGGTAAGTGTGCTACCTCGGTTTTTACAAACTTTTCTAAATTGTGTATTTTTGAAAGTGTTGTTTGTCCGTGTGCTTGAGTCCTTGTGAAATTCGGTTTGTTTTTAGGTGTGGTTAGTACTAAGATTGATTGATTGGTCGAATCTATTGAACAAGTCCGCCTAGTGAGAACAAAAAGGCTTTTGTTCAAGCCGATTTGGTGATAGTCAATCTTGTGTGAATCTAGCCCTTAGTAACAAGTCTGAATTGCTACGGTTTGGTTGTTATTGTTATCATATTACCCATTCGGATATTTGGTCCGACTTGTGTACGTGATCGAATATCGTGTGTGGTCAAGTTACATTGACTGCACTTTTGTTGGAATCAGTGAATTTATTTACTGTTTCTAACTTTGTGTTCTGCGTGCCTTTGTTATTCATAAGTGATGAATATATATGTAGCTTGCTGAAATTTGGTTGAATTCAAGTTCACTGAATTTCTTGGTTTTTGAGTCTGTGTGTTTTACTGAATGTTTTAAACTTGAATAAAATTATTAGCTGCTTTTGTTTGGCCTGAAATTTTCTGTTCTGTTAAACTTGCTGAATCTGTTGTGCATACCTACTCTTGCTGAATATTTTCTTTGTGCAATTGTGACATTGGTCTTGCATTTGTCTAATGAACGACTTGAGTCTTTATTCTTGATTTTGTGATATTGCATATCTTTGTGACATTGTATTTGGTCTGCTGATCTGTGGTGTACTTCTTGCTTCTGCAGCTGTAGTACTCTTGTAATAAGCTAGAATAGACTTTCTGTGCTGGTCTGCTGAAACATTTGTCTTTAGACAAACCCTAAGTCTTGATAATCCTATCTTCTGAGTTAGATTATCATTTCCGAAAGGTTTCTGAAAGTTTCAGTCTAATCCGGATCAATTAAGTTGTTGTACCCTAAATTTGTTTTTGTGTAAACTTGGACCTGTATTGTTGCTGTAATAAGCAATTACATCTTGAACAATTTGACATTATATGAAACTGTTTTGTTGATTCGTTGTATCTCTGTTTTGAGCAGTTTGAACTTAAATCATTTGATATTCTGAGTTGCTTAGACTGTTCGTTTTCTGACTCATTTTGCATACATTACTCGTTAAGTTACGGTCGTTAACCCTACATGTAACGCTTTTTCAGACTGTCACTAAAAGTTACAAGTTAAAGTATTATATCAGCCTGCACTTTTGTTTGATCAATAGTTAAATAATATCAGTCCGTGTATTTGTTTGTTAAATAAAGTTTCAATCTATGTCAGTTGAATCTATATTTGTTTGATCAATCCAACTTTCAGTCCGTTTTAATAATTATATTTGATCACACAATCATCACTTGAACATTAAGGTGTATAAACACAAGCGAATAATTAATTAAGTTAGCTTCCGCCTTAGTTAATTAGTACTTGTGTTTGATAATCGAAAAGAGTTTTAAAAATTCACCAACACTCTATTCACCCCCCTCTAGAATGTTTATCTACGCTATATCGATCCAACAATAGAATTATGCAGGAAATTCATCATACCGTGGGGGTGGCCAAGGGGGTAGGAACTCTCGCGGTGGCAGGAGCAACCGAGGTGGCAGTTCGGGCCGTGGCTCGGTCCGATGTGAGCATTGTGGTCGAAATAATCATACGGTTGAAAATTGTTGGGATCTTCATGGCAAGCCCCCCAGAAGTAACTCTACTCAAGACATGACTGCCGCAAATCAGCATGATGGAGACCGAACATCACCGAATACGGAAGAGTACCGGCAGAATGGTAAGGCAGAAACCTCATCCTCCATGGCTAGTCTTGTCCTATCCACACAGCCGCCAACATGTCTCCTTTCGTCTAAAAGATACCCATGGATCATCGATTCCGGAGCTACTGAGCACATGACCAGTTTGTTTAAACTTCTGCATAATTACACTCCATTAACTCACAAATCAGTCACACTGGCTAATGGTGGTTTGGCCAAAATCAGTGGGATTGGCACCACAAACATTACTCCCACAATTAATCTTCCACAAACACTTCACATTCCTGAATTCCCATTTAGTCTATTATCTGTTAATAAACTTACCAAAGATCTTAATTGCTCTGATACCATGTTGGGAAAGTTAACATAGTAAAATAAACTGAGATCATAAACTTGTGATCTCTCCACCCTTTGTTATTCATATATATAGTAAACAATAACACAACTCTTAACCCTATTGGGCTCATCTTTTCCCTTATTCCAAGACACATAAGTCGGCTCAAACACTTTACCCTAGCCGACTTACACACACACCACAATACCACAAATACCCTTATTAATACTACGTCACTTTAACACATACTATATCTTTTTATAGGCTGAAGGAAGCCCAATTCGAACTGAGGTATTCCTACACGAAAATGTAAGGTTTATCACCATTCGCATGTAAACGATAATCAAAATATTTATTTATGAAAAAATATCTAACAGTTTTGTGTATACTTATGAATTTGGTTTTTGTTTCTAAATATGCTAGAAAAGACTACTTTGTAGGTATGTTTTGAGCCTATCAATAGATTGAATTTTGTTTTTATGGATGTTAAAAACGCGATAAGTATGTTTTTATTAAAAAAAACAACTTCAACTAAAATGCCAATTCGGAAACTTGGTCTTAAGCCCAAAAAAGGCCATGGCCGGCCCTGACAACATGATTTACATCATTGATCATCATTAATCCATAACATGATCATTTTGTCCTACATAATGATCATTGGTGTAAATAAGGCCACAACATGATTTCCACCATTGATCATCATTAACCTATATCCCGATCTCTGTGTCATACATTATATATGATTAATACTGTAAAATCAGGTCGTGTCACTCGTTGTGGCTGATATGGTTTTGTCAATGGCATTACCTGACTTACATCATGGCCAACGAGCATGCATGATAATCAATGATTATGTCACTTGTTGTGACACGAACCGTCGTAACAGTAGCTACAAACATAACACAAACGATACTATTATAACATCTATGCAATAACGTATATATGAGTTATATAATTGCTCACCATGCAATTAATCGATACAATTATTGTCACAATCTTTACGGCAATTGGTTCTAATTCGTGGTGGGGTCACTCGTGGTGGGGTCAACGATGCCAATGAACGGGTCAACGATGCCAATGAACTTGCAATGTCGCGATCGTCGTAGCATTTGTCGATGCAATCCGATAGGCTTGTGTCCAACATTCAACTTTGTCTATGTTTATTGCTGCAAAAACAACCATGCACATTACAATCATTCCAAAAATCTTCTTTCCTTCCATTTTCTTCTTAATTTCTTTTTGGAGAGCAAAAAAAAATCTTTATTTATTATTATTATTTGTTTTGATTTTCAGCTCTCTGGTTTTCTTTTTTCTTGGTTGGTATATTTATAGGGGATTTTTCTCAAATTTTTCCCAATAAAATTGGTGGTGTGTATGGTTAGCCTTAAAGTTCTTAATTTAGCTGGTTTTTTGAGACCATAATTTTAAGTGTATTAGCTACAAAGTAGCCAGGCCAATAGTTTTCCTTCGGTTTGCATCTCTTTGATGGTAAACAATATGCAATTGCAGCTATTCCTACGGCGGGGCGGTCGTGACACAATAAATAATTTAACGTATTTTTATATTATTGATAATTATGGTAGACTTATATCATTATCAAGAATAATTTTATTGACACAACAATACAATAATATGAGGGACACAATTTGATTTTATATGAGGGACACAATTTGATGCTTTGAGTACACATACGCCATTTCCCTTCCTTCTTGGGTACTAAAATTGCTGGTACAGCACAAGGACTCAAACTGGGCCAGATTAGCTGTTTTGCTAGGAGTTCATCGACCATTCCTTGCAAGATATTATGCTCCTTGGGGCTGAGTCGATAATGAGGCATAGTAGGCAGTGATGCTCCAGGGAGAAGGTCTATACCATGCTGAATTTGTCTCATTGGTGGTAGCCCAGCAGGGAGTTCGGATGGGTACAAGTCGGAAAAACTTCCTAGAAGCTTCATTATTTCGATGATAAGCGGTGTATCTTGCTGAGAAGTATCTTGCTCTTTGACCATAAGAGCAAACAACCGGGAGTCTTCTTTTAATTCATCTCTGAATTCCTTTCCTTCGGTGATCATTAATTGTGGTCTGTCCTCCGCCTTTTGTTTTGTTCCCTTTACCGATCCGGGTAATAGAACTATCTTCTTGCCCTTCCAACTGAAGGAATACGTATTATCTTTTCCTTTGTGCCTAACATCTTTGTCAAATTTCCAAGGCCTTCCTAATAGGAGGTGACACGCATCCATCTTCACCACGTCGCATACGACTTCATCACGGTAAGAATTTCCAATGTAGAACATGACTGCACAAGTTTCACTCACCTTATTTTCAGGTCCTTTCTTGATCCATCCAACTTTGTATGGGTGTGGATGTTTCTCAGTCTTTAATCCAAGAGCCCTTACCATATTTTTTGCTATCAGGTTGTCACTGGCACCACTATCGATAATCACATCACAGACTTTCTTGTTGATTGTGCATCTAGTTCGAAACATAGAATTTCTTTGGGTAGCGGTCGACTCGACGAGCAAAACCCTTTCAACAATATATATTAACGGCGACCCCTCGTCACCAGCAACTACTTCTATCTCTTCTCCTTCGGATTCGGTCATGAGGATCTCGGCTTCTCCTTCCTTGGTCACTAGCGTGATCTGTTTTCTCTGCGGACACTCATCCGAGCGGTGTCCTAATTGACCACACCGATAACACTTGATTCCAGTTGGCTTTCGATATGGATTTTCAGGTTTAGGTTCAGGTGCTCTTTGGGGTTTATTTTTGTTGCTCTCATTATGTTCTGCTGGCTTGCATTGAGTCGAATTTTGAGTAATGGACCCAGAAGTCCCTGCAAATAATCTCCTGCCAGTGTAGGGTTTGGAACTCTTTCTCTGAATTTGTTGCTCCGCCGTCTACGCCATGGTTACTGCTTCGCTTAGACTCCAAATAGGTGTGAGTTCTAACTTCTCCTGTAGCTCTTCTCCTAAACCCCTAATAAAACGAGCAATTTGAATACCTTCTCGTTCTGGGGTATCAGCATGTGAACCCAATCGATAAAATTCATTTGTGTATTCATTCACTGACCTTCCATTTTGCCTGCAATTGAGGAATCGTAGCATCAACTTGTTCGAGTAATTCGACGGTAGGAACCTCGTTGTGAGTAGGGCTTTCATTCTCGGCCATGGAATAATCTTGTTCTTACCTTTGAGGGCTCGATCATTCTGAAGTTGTTCCACCATGTGTGTGCTCCACCCATCAATCGATAAGACACCAATTTGCACTTCATATGCTCTGGCGGATTCATCCCTTCGAAGTAGTCTTCGATCGAGTCTAACCAATCCAGAAAATCTTCGATGTGAAGTGTTCCATCGAAGATGGGGATCTCCATCTTTACCCGGAACACACCTCCCATGTAATCTCCCTCATGTCTATACGGTTGTGGTGGAGGCCGTGTTCTCTCCTCATTCCATTATGATACTTTGAGGTCGGTGTCAGAATCTTCCAATATAACCGGTGTGTTCTTTATCCTATTATTTGTTCCACCGAGATGCCTAGGTTGTTCTTTCTTATGGATATACGGCCCGCTTTCTTTCTCCTCCGGCGTACGAGTCAAATCTCGTCCGGTCCGATGAAGCATGTGCTTCAACTCATCTTGTCCCCGCTTGAACTCTTGCACCGATTGGTGAACGGATAATGCTACTCCGGCGATCTTCTGATCTAAGTCTCCAATTCTGCCCAAAGGGCCTTCAAGTCCAGATCATCGTCGTGAACCTGGCATTCTTCAGCACCTGAGTTGGCCATTGATCACTGAGGGAGAAACCCTAAGTAGTCTCTGATACCAGGATGGTGTAAAAGAAAATGAAGAAAAGAGAAGAAAAGGAAACCAGCCAAAATCGGCTATGGTTCTTCAATTGACAATGTCCAAAAACTGAATATACGATAGGGTTTTCTGCCATAAATACCTGAGTCCACAAAAGGCTCAAAAATACAAAACTACCCCTGTCTTAAAACAAAAGATAGAAAAACTTAATGGGACAAAATAAACACTAAATAGATAAATATTAATGCTGCTGCCTTGCATCAGCCTTTGATCTACACCGTTGATTGTAATGTAGGCTCATTGATCAAGATGCATTGTCGTAACAATCAACGGTGTAGATCGATGTTGTGTCGCTCGTTGTGGCTTAGTGGTTGTGCCCGTATCATTACCCTTTTTTCTCACAACTATTATCATTCTATCATTGCTACGAAAAACACTTTTATGTATTCGTTTCGTTACGATAAACACTCATATGTTTCATTATTACGATTACGAATAAACACTCTTATGTATGCGTTTTTTTTCTTTTTTCTGCTTAAAGCCTCCGGTATCCGGAACCCACTGGTCCGACACTCTTATGTATGTGTTTTTGTTACAATCATAAAACAACTAACGAGGTGTTTATCGTAACAAAAACAATATATAGGCGTGTTTTATTGTAACAATGATACATAGATGTGTTTATCGTAACAATAAATGATATATTAGAGATAAAGAATGGAATGCAAATCAAAGATAAAGATGATATTCAAATGAAAGATAGGATATAGTTTGGTTGAAATAAATATTTAAGTGATATTATTTATCTTTAGGTTAATTTATTCAAATCTAGTTTGTTATCTCATTTATCTCCTATATAAAGGAGAGTACTGTCTACTATTTTACATATTCAATAAAAACACTTTCTGAGTCTTCCGTCTATGTATTCTGATTTTTTTCATGATAAACGTGGTTATCGTAACAAAACGAATACATAAGAAGGTTTATCGTAAAAAAATAAAATAAGTTTTTGTCCAAAAGGACAAAATAATACATTTATCAGGCTACAAGGATATGGATGATTAGAAAGGACAATACTTAGTTAAACTTACCAGAATACCCTTTTCTAATTTAACCTAATTAAATTAATTAATACATCCCTCGTCCATTCTGATTTACGCTCTGAATGATGGACGCTTTTTTTTTGACAGCCACGCCTGAAAATTTTGGGGTTGTCCGCCGGCTGAGGAGGAGGCGTTGATTTCATCGCCGGCTGAGTGATGGTGTGGTAGCGTGGCGCATCAGCAACAGCGGCGCACCAGATTGAACGATTTGGGGAGGAGAAGGAGGGGTGACGGCGGCGATTTGGGGAGGAGCAGCGGCTGCCTGATTTTCGCCGGCCGAGCTTTCTTTGTAAATTTTTTTTTGTTGATCGCGAATATGGAAAAGAAGAAGGTAAGAAGAGGAGAATGAGGGAGGTTCTTTGTTTGCCGTACGTATTTCCAACTCCGGTGCGTTGTCGCCGGATTTTGGCCTCCGGTGGCTGCTTTGAAAGCCATATTTCCTTTGTTCAATCACGCTGTTTTTTTTCCGGCCAATTCCATTTTCCGGCCAATTCCAATTTCCAAACAATTTGTATTTTTAAACGGCAAGCAAAGTGTTTTTTTTTCCGGCAAGCGAAATTTGTATTTTTTCCGGCCAAGTCCAATTTAATGAAGCAAGTCGTTTTTTTTTTTTTGAAAAAGTTTAGGGCCGTTACTATATTTTATGGGGTTGTTACTATTTGTTTTTAGTCTGTTACTTCTTGTTTTTAGGATGTTACGACATTTTACGGGACTGTTACGACTTGTTTATTGACCGTTACCATTTCTTACGGGCTGTTATTACTTGTTTTAAAACTGTTACTACTTGTTTTAGACTGTTACTACTTTTTCATTGTATGTTACGACATTTTACGGGCTGTTACTACTTATTTTTTAACAAATAAGGGTTGTTACTACTTGTTTTTAGACCGTTACTACATTTTCATTGGATGTTACGACATTTTACGGCTGTTACTACTTGTTTCTTGACTGTTATTATTTGTAGAAGGGTAAAAAGTAACAAGGGGTATTTTTGTCCAAATATTTTGTATTTGTCCTTTATAACATCTGGAAAAAAAGAATGTCCTTGCAGACCCATTTATGTTTTTTTTTGTCCTTGTAGCCCCTTCCCCCTAAATAAAAATAGATGTTAGTTTTAAAAACATACAAAACTAAAAATGTAAATCCCGAGATTCAATAACAAAAGGAATAAAAACTCTCGTAGGACCGGTGGAAATTTTAGACCACCAAATCATTAATTTCAACATCATTAATTGATGGTTTATTTTTCAAGGTAGGAACTCATTTTAATTATAAAAATTGATATTGTTTAAGCCTTTAAGGTACACGATTTGACATTCTAAAATTTTTGTTCGACCGAAAACAATGACCGAAGAAAAAGAAGGGAGTGAAGCAACGGCGGCTGTGCCGGTGGCAGCAGCTTTCATCCCGCTGCAGTACAATTTGAGTGCCAAATGGGACGATCTCCTCGACTTGGGTCTTCGTCGTTTCGCTTATTCAAGCTTGGCCGGCGCTTTCACTGGCCCTCCTCTTCTTCCGTAAGTTTCAACTTCTTCAATTTGTTTGAGGAATTTACTTTAACTATATTTGAATTAGATTTCCTTCACGTCTTTGAAATGAATCTTTGTTGAAGATATTTTAGATATATTAGTTAACGTATTCTTACCGTATTACCCTTTGTAAACTAGTATATATATTGTACCTTGTAAACTCTTTTTATACAATTTATACAATACACAATTACCACATGGTATCAGAGACCTAAGTGATCCAAAAAAAAAACCCTACCTGCCGCCATCACCTTCTTCTTCTCCGACATCACCATGTCTGAAGATGGCTCCTCCACCGGCACTCGATATCCAACCTTCACCAGATCATCCTCGCTGCATATCACGAAATTAACTCGGCAGAATTAGAACCTCTGGAGAGCCCAGCTGGCCCTACCTTCGACCCTACAATCGCCACAAACCGACTTTCGCTCCAAAACGTGTATCTTCCTTGGCTATAGTCCTTCTCACCATGGCTATAAATGCCTTGATCTCTCCACCGGGTGCGTTTACATCGCTCGGCATGTTGTCTTTGATGAAAAGGTCTTTCCTTACACTCCTACCGTCCCTACATCACCAACCATTACTCCTACTGTACCCCTTCCGTGTTACCTACCTTCCCACCCTACGGCCCCTCACACCATCAGACACACCTCCTTACCTCCACCATCCCAAATCCCCAACCCTCCACCCCTCCCGCCACTCGACAATACTCCCTCTTCACCTGAACCCGAGAGCCCCCCACAACCTACACCGAAGGATACAGGTTCTTAGATCTAACCAAGTTAGATCTATACGCAGCGGATGGATCACGATTTACACGGTACAATACATAAATAAAGGACTTAAACTACTACAAGGGGTTAAGATCATGTTACCAATATAGGGAAGAGAAGCCTTGATCTTCCGATGTGTTCTCCAAACGGCGGTTGGTGGACACCCTTCTTGATACACGAGCCTCCTTGATATGCAACCAGAAAAATCCCGAAGATTTTTCCAACTCGAACCCTAAGAATAGAGGCCGAAATTTTTCGGCCAATTTCTCTCGGTGAATAGTGACGTGAATAGTACCTTGCCATTAGACTTGGGAGAACTCTCTTTATATAGGAGAGTAATCAATGTCCTCCAAGGATTAAATAATTAAGTGATAATTATCACATTTATCCTTTTCCAAATAAAAGATAAATAAAATGATTATCCCAAACAAATTAAGATAAATCATATTATTATCTATTATTCCATGAATTATCATTTAACAAATAAAAGATAAATCACATGTTAAATAATTATCCAAGAAAACTAACTTCTCTCTAATTATTAGGACATTAATTGCGCCACATATTGGGTCAAAAAAGCCCACATAAAATGTCTTTTATGTGTATTATATTATTTAGCCCAACTAAATAATATCCATGCATATCAATTAATTAGCCCAGCCAATTAATTATCACTGAGGCCCAAATAACAAGATTATTAGTCCGAATTACAGAAGCCACACCGGGGACCATGGACCTATAACCGGTAGCTCCAATAATTAATTATTCATCGAACGAAAGTACATTAATTATTAATTCCGGGATTACGCCACCATAAACCCGAAAGCGAACTCTACCGATTATAGATGTATACTTATACTCAACCCATAGAGCGAATAAGCGTCCATTGATATAATCACTACATACGGATTAACCCTCCATAGATCGTCCATTCGAGTGGGAAGTCTCCGCAAACCCGACTCGAATATCTTATCCTTATTTACCATCAACCCCTAGTGATCAATTAGTTCACATATCCGACTAGTAGCTAATTAGTCTAAATATGAACTCGGCCGATCGATCACTTTCTTAGGGCTAACAAATAAGGGGCTTGTCTCTCTACTTCCCGTAGGAAGGAATGGATTCCATGTACGTGAAAATCGAACTACTCACTCATCCGGAGATAGTGCCAATGAGAAGTGGCTTGGAACACATTATTTAAGTGAACGATAACTAACACATCAAACACTACCCCGGGACAAGCAAAGCACCCCGTGATCACCTCGGGATTAAGGTTGATCCATATATGATCATCTAATGATTTAATAAGATTCCTCGATTACGGAATTATACCGAGAAATTCGGATTAAATCGGTCCAGTCTATATGAATGCCATCATATATAAATGCCCTACGTAGGTACCTCTACCGACAGTCCGGATAAGACTATCACACCCTAAGGTGTTCGGGCGCATTATTGGTGTTTTAATCAAGAGACCCTAAACTCGATTAAGTTCACCACGGACTAACGATTTAAGTATATCACCACTAACTCAATCCTCACGTGCATGCCATGCACCGAGTTAAGCGGTTACATCGATATACTTAGAGTTTGCGGCAGTGTATTACTTACAAGCACAAAGCAAGTAATAAGGTGAGATAAATTCTGTCATCCATTAAAAACAATTACACAAATTGTCTTTCGGGCACTACACCTCCTCTACCACCCCTCCTCCCCCGCCTCACCCTATGACCACTCGTACCCGAACCCAAACACTCAAACCCAAACAAAACCCAGACTTTATTCGTTACCCTTTGCCCAAAGCTCTCATTACCACTGCGTCTTCCTCCGAGCCCACCTCCTACACCGAAGCCGTCAAACATAAGGTGTGGCGTGATGCTATGCAAGACGAGGTTAATGCAGTACTTCGTACTAACACGTGGGAGCTTGTGCCCTACCACCCGGATATGAATGTGGTTGGAAATAAATGGGTCTTTCGCACCAAGCTCCATGCCGATGGTCATATTGAGCGTCACAAAGCCCGCCTTGTTGCCAAAGGCTTTCATCAGTCGGCATGTATAGACTATACTGAGACCTTCAGTCCGGTTGTTAAGCCCGTTACTATTCGCATTTTGTTGTCTCTCGATATCTCACAGGGTGGTCTCTTCGCCAAGTTGACATCCAAAATGCGTTCCTTCATGGCCATCTTACTGAGACTGTTTACATGGCTCAACCGCCTGGCTTTGTGCACCCGGATCACCCTGATTATGTTTGTCGGCTGAAATGCAGCTTATATGGTTTGAAACAGGCTTCTCGGGCATGGTTTTCTTGGTTTACTGATGTCCTCACCCAATTCGGTTTCCATGGCTCTAAGGCTGATACGTCCTATGTTTACTCTCGTGGCACCATTCGGCTCTACATTCTCATCTACGTGGATGACGTAATTATCACTGGCACTAGCCCTGCTCACATTGAAGAGGTTATCAAGTTTCTTAGCACTCACTTTCCGGTCAAAGATCTTGGCCGCCTATCTTACTTCCTTGGTATTGAGGCTCTTCACACGTCGGATGGTTTATTCCTGACGCAGCGGAAGTATATCTTCCACCTCCTGCAAAAGGCCAATATGGATAAATCTAAGCCGTGCTCCACCCCTATGGCTGCCTCCACTCGCCTTCATCATGATCCGGGCCCCTCCTTCTCGGATCCGGCCTTGTATCGCACCGTTTTTGGGGGTCTTCAATATTTGAGCTTTACTCGTCCGGATATTGCCTTTGCGGTTCACAAGGCTAGCAAATTTATGCATGCACCCACCGAGGCACATTGGCTAGCGGTAAAGCGTCTACTTCGTTACCTCAAGTCCACGATTTCTGAGGGTTTATTTTTCTCGCGTCGCTCCACCCTTCACCTGCGTGCCTACTCCGATTCTGATTGGGCCGCTGACCCGGATGATCGTCGATCTATTGGTGCCTACTGCATCTTTCTCGGTGATCACCTTATTAGCTGGCGTTCCAAACAGCATCTTACGGTTTCTAAAAGTATCACCGAAGACGAGTACAAAACTCTTTCCAACACTGCGGCTGAATTGCAATGGATTCGCAGTCTTCTCACTGACATGCTTATTGTTACTCCTACTCCGACGCTATGGTGTGACAACATTGGCGCCACGTACCTTGCCCACAATCCGGTTTTCCACGCTCGCACCAAGCACATTGAGATAGACTTCCACCATGTTCGCGAATTGATCGCCGCCAAGAAGCTCACGGTTGCTTTTCTCACCTCTAAAGATCAACTTGCGGACTTACTCGCCAAGCCATTGGGGAATCCGCGCTTCACTGCTTTGAAGACCAATCTCCGTGTCTACTCCCTACCCACGGGATTGCGGGGGCGTGTTGAAGATATTTTAGATAATACTATTAGTTAACGTATTCTTACCGTATTACCCTTTGTAAACTAGTATATATATTGTACCTTGTAAACTCTTTTTATACAATTTATACAATACACAATTACCACAATCTTGAATTTGTTTGATGTAAAGGAATTTTGATTTTTTTTTTCACTTTGTTTATCATCAAAGCCTGTAGATTATGCTAGACTCGACGCACGGCTCGTGAAATACTTCCTCGTATATTATTTAACCAAACTCGAGCCAAAATCGAGCAGTTTATCAAGATTAACAAGCTAAACTCGAGCGCTTGAAACCTTGAACAGTAATGTTTAGAGCTTTATTAGGCATTATTATGATATAGTTTAGATATATATTCTTTGGTATTTTTCAACGAGCTGAACTCGAGTACTTAGTTAAACCGATATCAAGTAAGTTTTTTTCCTGCTTGAATGAATTTGAGCCGAGTTCGAGCGTCCCTACTTTAAAGGGTTGTTCGACTCGATATATAAATGCTTGATTCGAATCAGATTGGATAGTTTACATTCCTATTTGGAAGTGCAACATCTCGCGTTGGAAAAACATGAAAATTTATTAAGATATAAGAGTGTAACTTGGGTTAACCATTTTAAACCTTCGGCCAAATGAGAATGGTGTGCTTAAGTAGTTATCAATTATGACTTAAATAGCGTTGGGACCCGAGTTCTTGGCGTTACATGTGATATCTGTGCTGACTGTTTGATAGGATCAAGTGTCACAACATGATAGACGATGAAGATGGTGGGGCACCTCTAAAATCTCTATTAAGTGGTAACTTGGACATAGTATCTTTGTTTTAGCATTTTAGTCCAAAACAATGAACATAAGTAGTTAGTTACTCGGTGCATTGTGACTCAAATAGAGCCGTTAGGCTCGAGTTCTAGGGCATACATGAAGACCGTGGGAAAGGCTTAAAATATGTTTGATCTTGGACATATGGCTGATTTTTGAGCATATAAGTATATGTTAAATTTAGGGATCCTTTATATTCACCGTGGCGATTTTACCGGTGCACCACATCTGTCATACACCACACTGAATCAATCTTTTGAAAGTCAGTTCTGGAGCCGAAAACCGACTACACGAAGGTTGATTCTCACAATAAACCTACGGTAAGTCGGTTACTGGCTTCAGAACCGACTTTTAAAAAATAGATTCTAGTATGATGCGTAGGTAGTGTGGTGTATGATAAATTCGGTGTGATGCAAATAAAGGCCGGCTCCCTAACTTTGGATATTTGGTTCATTGTTTAGTTAGAGCTCATATGTTTTCGCCTTGGTTCAACTGGAAATGCTGGCAGCTACATAGACATGAATTCATTGTGATGTATTGTGTAAGCAGAAAAGTAACGGAGTAGTAATAATTTTCTTTTCATATTCAAGAATGTCATAAAATCTCCATGAGCATTTGGAGTTTTATTCATGTAAAAAAGAATTTTAGAAGTCAGAAAAAGACTATTGAATTTTCGTAACTTGGCGACCGATGTTTGTAGGGAGTCCTTCGACACGTTGGGCGTCTGTAGCTTTTGGTGCTGGAATTGGGCTCGGATCTTCATACGCAGAATGTGCCCCGAAGTTTAATAGTGGGATCTTTAAAATCGAGCCCTAGATAATGTCTTGGAGCTGGCCGGTTCTAAGGTACAAGTCAGATTTATTCGTGATATGTTATCCGTCATTGTACAGTTTATGATGTACATTATACATTGTTGTATTCTATATCTTTTTGTCTGAAGTTTATTGTACAGAATCACATAATTGCATCTTTCATGATTTTCTTGTTCGAAAAGTATAATGACACAGACAAAACGCACAGAAAAGTGCACAAAATACACACAAAGTAAGAATTATGTGCACGTTTATGTGCATTTTTTTTGTGTGTTTGTAGCGCTCTCGTTTCATGTTATACCATGATTGCAAAACGCTTGTTGTTGATGCTCTAAGCGTTTTCCCTATTCATATATCTCTAATCTTGTTATCTAAAACTGAAATTGAATTCGTTTTTTCATTCCTTTTCAGGAGTAGAAAGATTCAATCAACATGCAAGATTTCGGATTAAACCTGGGTTTTTGATCAGTTTTTTAGCATCATTTAGTAGCTTTACCTCATGTAGTGAAAGATTGTATCCCATGGTTACTTGGCCATTGTAATGTATGGCGAATGTTTCATATAAATGGATATTGTCGGTAACCGGAATGCCTGGTTAAAGGGTAGCGCCGAAGAGCTAATAATTTTTCATATTACAATATATGCTTCATACATACCTTTACATTATTGATCATGATGAAATACGAAAAGTGGAAATGCTTATTTCAAGATTGCAAGCAAATAATGATATGTTTATCACATGCTATACGTATATCCATACGACAATTACACGTTTTAAATACAAGATTCAAGACGGTACCCCTCCTGGCCTTTAATTTTAGCCGTGAAATTACACTTATCTTTGAATACGAGCTCAAATTAATATAATGTGAATTAAGGATTCTGAACGACAAAATATAATCATAAAAGTTATGATTTTATCGTTAAATAATCATACACGTTAACCACACGCGCATTGAGTTATGGCAATTTGGATTATTCAAAATGCAACAATAATATGATCTTATCGTTACACAATCATACACGTTAATCATACGCTCATTGAGTTATTGTAAATTTGTAATTTGAATTAGTCAAATTGCAATTGAGTTATTGTAATTTGAATTAGTCAAATTGCAATGTTAACCTATCCTCTTTCACCTAGTCGTTTTCAATTCAGTCCAAAAACAAAAACTCAAAAAACTAGAAAAATTACATGTCGTCTAAATGCCAAGTTAATCTAAAATTTTCATAACCGGAAGGCACTACACACGATTAGGGGAGGTTTTTGTCTAGTATATTCACATGCACTGAGGTGATGAGAAGGTGATCTGAACCACACAGTTTTTATACTGTATATTAACTGTGTGGTTCAGATCAACCCTCCTATCACTTCGATGATAATGAATATATTAAGTAAAAATTTCCTCACAATTAGGCAGAGAAACGCGAATGGGTATGTCTTTATTTTAGTATTTAAAATATAAAGTCGATCAAACATCAAGAAAAGCCAAATGGGTAAGGCTAAAACAAAATGATCAGTCAAATCACAAACACCGTCCAGGAATTAGTTCAACCAAATTACCTTGAAAACAATTGCATTCGACCAATTATCATCTGACTTTTCTTTTATAAACCGAAACGAATTGTTTTTACTATAAACAAAGAGTTGGGAAGGGTTTTTTTTTTTTTTTTTTTTTTTTTTTTGATGAAATTTGAACAGCTAAAAATTATCATATATCTGCAAGATGTTAAAAGATTACAAAAATTATCCAAAACATGATATCAAATAGAGAACCAAGCTACAGTAAAAAGAGAACCACCCGCAAGAAAACAAATTCAAAAGGCAGATGCATTTCTTCTCCAAACAAAAAGTGATCCATCATCGGTCTTCCAAAAATTAAGTTGCTGCAGTCATTGGATTTGCCTTACATTCATTCCACTCCAGCTTTCTTAGAAGTTTATAATTTGATAACCAAGAGAAGGATAATCTCTGTATATCTCTGAAAATCAACTCTGGGTCTAGAACGTGTGATTGAAAAATGACTTTATTTCTATGTAACCAAATTACCCAAACCGTAATACCAACTAAAGCTGACCATAAGCATGAAGCCGCATTCGACGCATTTCCAACTTTTAAAAAATAAATATCACTAAATGAAAAGGCATTTAGTCCAACAATCTTGCACCAACTCTGAATATGAGACCAAATCAGTAACGCCACATCACATGCAAAAAAAAGATGGTTGACAGTTTCCTCAAACTTGTAACACAACGGACAAAAGGAATCTTGAATTGCAATACCGCGACTAATAAGGTTCGGTTTTGTAGAGATCCTTTTGAGATTTGCTTTCCACATGAAAATATTTACCTTCGAGGGCAGCGGTTTGTTCCACCTGTAAATCAGTTCATTAGCCGAAAATGTATTTTTGAAAAATTCCATTTCAAGCTTTTTTCGCAAGGAAGCCACCGAGAAAACACCATTTGAACAAAGGCTCCATCTCAATTTATCAATTGAACCTGCATTTCCATCAATAGAGTTAATTAAAACCTCTAACACACCTACTTCTACCTCCTCGAACCCCCTCAAAATTCTCCTCCAAGCCCAAAGAAAAGAACACCTACCGTCTACCCATTTTACCACACTTGCTACTGTTACACCTTTGACCAAATATAGCCTAAAAAGCCTAGGAAAAGTTAATTTCAACGGACTATTACCCACCCATATGTCCTCCCAAAATCTCACCCTACTACCTTCACCCACCTCCCAACATTCCGACCCCAAAAGATCAACCCCAATCCTCAGTGTATTTTTAACCGCACTTACAAAACCTTTCTGTTAAGGGTGATTTTATATGATTTATATCGTTATATTTTGTATCAATTCTCTCCATATTCGTATAATTCGCATAGAAATTAAGTGTTTAATTGATTTATTGAGCAAATGAGTTTTTAAACGGTTTATTCACAAAATTGGTTAATTTATGTGTTTTATTGATGATTTTATGTTTATTTGAATATTATTACACTTTGCGATGTTTTAATGTCTTGTAGATGCATAATTGCGGCTCAAAAGATGATTAAGTGAAGATAAATGTCGGATTTAATTGATGAAAAAGAGATAAGGAAGATTTGAAAAGAAGAAAAGAGATAAAGATGGAGAAATCGAATTTCAAGTCCACTGAACGAGCGTTCAAGTCCCGTCCAGTTGGACGGGCGTCTGGCATATTGGACGAGCGTCCAGGCTGAAGAGTTTGATTCAGAGTTTTGAGATATTTAGTGAACGAGCGTCCAAATTAAAGAAGGACGGGCGTCGATCATGACTCGGCCCGATTCGAAGTTTGCATTGAAGGAACGACGGGAGTTTGAACGCCCGTCCATAAACCGACTTAGCCAAACCGCCTCGAAATCTATATAAAGGCTGCGTATTTCCACATAATAACATCATTATTCGAACCCTAAACCCTAGGGGCGGCCTAGCTGCGATTTTTATTAGTTTTTACTCAAAGTTTATGCTTTTAAATCTCTAGTTTAGATCAAACACTTTTATGTACTTTTATTCAAGTAATTCGAGCTCAAAGGTGATGTTAAGAGGCTAGACCTCTATTGAACAAGCGTTGTGAAGCCATCCGATCAACAATTCAGTTCCGTTTCTCGATTGTCTTGTGAGTTTTTAATTCAAGTTGTTTCTTTATTATGTTTATCATGTTTTTATGCAATTTATATCGAAAGATCTTTGCATGTTGATTGTTTATATTGATGAGAATCATGTTAAACCCTAGATCGCCATGATAAAGAATAGATCTTTGATCTAAATAACGAGAGTTATTAGGTTAGATTTCTAGGTTAGAAACTTATAAATTTCACACCTTGGGTTAGAAAGCGTTAATCTTTAGGATCGAAAGATAGAAGATTAATAGGCGAACTTGTCTAAGAAATTAGGAGTTCATACCTTGGCTAGGTGAATCACAACTTGGTTAGAAATCACGAGATAATCGAGATAGAAATTGATTGTTGTAGGATAGGTGGATCAATAGCTTGTTCGTTCGTAAATTATTGATTAAATCACTTGAACTTGAATTGCTTAGTAAATTTACAATCTTTATTTCATAATAGATTTAGAATAGATTTAGTTTAGATAATTTTGTTCGCAACCATATTTTCCTGGCTTTAGATCTCGATCTTCTCGTCGATTATTCTTATTGTTAGTTTCGTTTTTTCGTTTTAGTTCTTCACCTTGTTTTATTTTCGTATCTTTTTAGTAGTAATCGTGACATAGTTAGGTTAGATAATAAAAACTAGATTAAGCAACCCCGATTCCCCGTAAGATCGACCCGGTATCAACCTCTATACTACGATCCCTACACTTGGGGTATACCGGATTTATAAATTTATTACTTGTTTATTTTTGCTTAGATAAAATCCGAGACAAGTTTTTGGCGCCGTTTCCGGGGAACCGGACGGTTGTGTAGTTTTTATTTTCGTTAGTCATTTAATTTAGATATTTTGTTTTTAGTTTAGTTTGTTTCGTTTTTTTGTTCCGGTAAACGGGCGTACGGGGTAGTGGACGCCCGTCCGGTCAAATTTTTATAACTCGTTCGTGTTTTACCCGGTCGGACGAGCGTCCGGGTATCCGGACGCCCGTCTGTTCATTCTCCGGGCGGACGCTCGTCCGGTAACTTGGACGCCCGTACGGCTCGTGTCGCCACCACTTTCCCTCTCTGTTTGTTCTCGTTAGACAACTAGATTTTGGTTTCGGTTTATGCAAACTCGGAGTCAAAAGGGGCCACTACTACTATACCCACGACCTCGAGTGGACCATAGTCCGACCAAACGAGAGAAGACTCCATTTTGCGGACCTCCCCGACGAAGAGAACACGGTCGATCGAGATATCGAGCAAGATCTAGCTCAAGAGATCGAAAATATAGTCATTATGGCTGCTGAAGATAGACGTACGTTGGCTGACTACGCCATGCCTGGCGAAGTCAAGGTCAACCCGGCTATCGTCCTACCAACCATCAATGCACCTACCTTTGAACTGAAACCCGGGCTCATTCAAATGATGCAGCATGCATCTATCTTCCATGGTTTTCAGTCAGAAAATCCTCATACTCACTTACACTCGTTTCTCAGAGATATGTAGTACAACTCGCATCCAAGGAGTAAGTGAGGATGCTATAAAGCTTAAAGCTTGTTTCCATTTTCCTTACGAGGGGAGGCAAAAGAGTGGTACCACTCTCTCCCTCTGAAACCATCACTACACAGGCGGAACTCGAGAAAGAGTTCTGAGTCAATACTTCCCACCTTCTAAAGACGACCCAATGTTTAAGTGATATTTTCACATTCTGCCAGAAGGAAAATGAGTCGTTTTTCGAGTGTTGGAAGAGGTTTAAGTCTCTTCTTAGAAAGTGTCCCCATCATGGCTTGCTGTTACAAAGGCAAGTCAATACTTTTTTCAGTGGATTGACCGAGCTCACGAAGGGCATGGTCAATAGTTCTTTTGGTGGGGCATTTTTAAAGAAAACACCTGAAGAGGGATGGGCATTATTCGAGGATATTGCCAAATACAATTATGCCCCCTCGTATCAAGCTATCCAAGCACCCCCTCTTCCCAAGATCGAGGAGGTGAATATGCAAAGTACGATCGCCATGCGCAAAAGCGGATGGCGACTTCTCAAATTTCTCCTAATCCGATCAATCGAATTCTTCCTTTCAACGAACTCTCAAGTTACATGCGTGAAAATTGTTGTCGGACCGGCCATGTGGTTGGCCGGTGTCAATTTGTCTCCCCCTCTCGCTTATCAAGTTAATGTTTGTTCATGACAATGGACGGTATAATCCGATCACATGTCGAAGCGTGACAATGTGGGGCATACATCTCGTTTACGTCCTATGAACGGACAGATTCTTTGAAGTAAACGCTTTCTACGGCCGGTCCAATCGAGAGGTTTAATAATCAATTCTCGGCGATTAATCCTCAAAACCGGGGTTTCGGTCGAATCAAAATTTCAATCCAAATTCGAATTTTAATCAAAATCAAAACTTCAATCGAAACCCTACTTACAACCAAAACCGAACTCCAATTTTTCCAATCGAATCAAAGGTTCGGTCGAATTGGCCTAACAATTCTAATTCTACAATTCGAATCGGTCCGGCCCGGCCTTATCCGCGAGAACTTCCAAAACTCTCAAGGCCCCTCGCACTCGAATGATATCCAAGTTTGAATGGAGCTCCTTTCGAGGGGAGCAAAATAAAAACATCCAACTCCTGATGAGCACAAACAAGAATCTTGAGAGGCAAATAGGGCAATTGGCTGAACAGTTAGCTTCTAGACCCCCAGGGAAGTTGCCCAGCTTCACAGAAAAGAATTCAAAGGGTGGTCAAGTTGCTCAGGCCGATTTGAATAATAGCCAATGCGACGACTGGTACCTTCAATTCCGTACGGTAGAGAAGAGGCCGGTGCGATGAACTTAAGGTCGGTACTCAAGCGAGTGGTCCCCCTCACCGGGGAAACCACTAACCCCTCCCGCCGGCGATAAGGCGGGGAGGGAAGTCGAGCACCTACGTTCCCCTTGGCCGCAAGAGAATACTCGGGTGGCGGTCCCCGAGAGGTGAAAGAGTTGGAAGTCCTCGGGTGGTTAACCCCGAGGAATGAAGAATCAAGTGAGAGTCGGGGAGGCGACCCCACGACTAGTAAGAAGAATGAAAAAGTGGTGAGGTGGAAGGACTTGGAAGACAAAGCATCGGTTCATCCTCGAAGAAAGTCTTTTACGAGAGTGACTTGAAAAAGCTTCCATTTCCACCTAGAAAAAGCAACATCTCCTTGAATGAGGATAAAAAGTATGAAAAAGTGCTAAACCTTCTGAAAAATACTCAGGTTAATCTTCCATTATCCGAGGTTTTGGTTGAGATGCCTAAGTATACCAAATTCATCAAGGATGTTGTTTCTTCTAAGAAGAAGTTAGCGAGCATGGATCGGTTCATTGGTGAGGATTGCTCTATGATCAATTATGAAGATCTACCAATCAAGAGGGGTGACCACAGGAAATTTGTGCTCACATTCTTTGATGGGAGGCCTAGTCTTCCCAAACTCTTTATGTGACCCGGGTGCATCCATAAACCCGATGCCATTGTACGTACGCAAACAGCTTGGGTTAGACAATCTTCTAGAACCCACCACCATGAATCTTCAATTCGCGGATAGATCTTCCAAGAAAGCTGCGGGAATATTAAAGGACGTGTTAGTTCAAATTGATAGATTTACCTTCCCGGTTGGCGGTACGTTACGGACATAGAGAAGGATGAGAATGTCCCTCTAATTCTTGGAAGACCTTTTCTGTCTACAGCCAGAGCCCTCATTGACTGTGATGGTGGGCAAGTGATGATACGAGTTGGTGATCAAGAGGTGAGTTACAATGTTTCCAAAGCTATCCAGAGACCCTCTGAAATACCAACCGGCTTCTCCATTGACGATATGTCGATGACTTCAATGATTTCATGGAAAAGCAAGTCATGGTGTTGCAAGCGAATACGAGCGACTAGTTGAGAAGCTGAATAATCATGGTGTGGTGAATCTAGAAAAGTTAGAAGCTGAATTTGAGGATGAGTTGTTGAAAGGAGAAGCGTTGGCAGTAGGACCACTAAGTAAACTCAGTGATGTTGAGTTGAAAAGTGGAGATCTTAAATCAAGTTTAGAAGACCCCCCTACAGATCTAGTACTGAAGCCGTTACCTAAGCATCTGAAATATGTATTCTTAAGAGAAGGTGACAAGCTTCCGTTGATTATTTCTGCCAAGCTATCTCGATTGGAAGAGATAAAATTGCTAAACGTCTTGAGAAAGAACGAGAAAGCCTTTGGTTGGCAAGTAGGAGACATCAGAGGGATATCTCCTGACGTTTGTATGCATAAAATCAAGACTCAAGAGGGTGCAAAATATGTTAAACAGCCCCAGATGAGGCTCAACCCTCATATGCAAGAAGTGGTCAAAAAAGAGATTATCAAACTTTTAGACATGGGTATCATTTACGCAAATGCTGACAGTGAATGGGTATCCCCTACTCAGGTAGTTCCCAAAAAAGGAGGAATTACTATTGAGAAGAATGAGAAGGGAGAAGAAACGACATTGAGGCTCGTTACTCGGTTATAGAGTCGTATCGACTATAGAAAGCTCAATGAGGTTACAATGAAAGATCATTTCCCCTACCATTCATTGACCAGATGCTAGAGCGCCTGGCGGGACATGCATTCTACTGTTTCCTGGATGGATACTCAGGATATTTTCAGATACCCATCGATCCAGTTGACCAAGAAAAGACCACTTTCACCTGCCCTTATGGTACATTCGCTTACAGGCGGATGCCATTTGGTCTTTGCAATGCCCCAGCTACATTTCAAAGATGTATGCTGGCTATCTTTGACGGGCTAGTTGAAAAGTGTATGGAAATTTTCATGGATGACTTTTCGGTCTTTGGTCAATCCTTCGATGATTGTCTTGACAATCTTGACCAAGTCTTATCCAGATGTGTGGAAAAGAACTTAGTCCTAAATTGGGAAAAGTGCCATTTCATGGTAGATGAGGGAATAGTTCTTGGCCACAAGATCTCCGCCAAAGGTATTGAGGTAGACAGGGCCAAAGTAGAAGCTATCGAGAAGTTGAGTTATCCTAAGAATGTGCACGAAGTCAGAGGTTTTCTTGGACATGTCGGTTTCTATAGGAGATTCATTGAAGACTTTTCCAAGATAGCCAAACCCCTGTCTACACTACTTAAAGAAGACGTTGTATTCGATTTTGATGAAAGTTGCAAGCAAGCGTTTGAGGAGCTTAAAAGTCGATTAATCTCTGCACCGATCCTTATTTCGCCTGACTAGAATCTCCCCTTAGAGCTTATGTGCGATGCATCAAACTATGCTGTTGGCGCAGTCTTAGGACAGAGAATAAAAGGGAAATTCCAGCCAATCTATTACGCCAGTCACACACTAAATCCGTCTCAAGTAAACTATTTGACGACTGAAAAGGAATTATTGGCCGTAGTATTCGCTATGGACAAATTTCGTAGTTACTTGTTGGGTGCTCAAGTGATTGTGTGGAGTGATCACGCTGCTTTGCGATATCTCATGACAAAGAAGGAGGCTAAACCGCGCTTACTACGTTGGATACTGATCCTATAAGAGTTTGATGTCCAAATTAAAGACAAAAAAGGCAGTGAAAACGTAGTGGCTGATCATGTTTCAAGAATGTTGAGTGAGGAAAAGGATGACCCCGACGATATAGATCTTTACTTTCCTCTGGAGAATGTCATGCTTATCGACGGTTGTGCTCCAGATGTTCCATGGTATTCTTCCATCGTAAACTACCTTCATTCCCAATATCTTGATCTAGAATTGTCCTATCAGGAGAAGAAGAAATTCTTCTCTGATTTGAAAACATTCGTTTGGGATGAACCGTACCTCTTCAAGATTTGTAAAGATGGTCTGCTGAGAAGATGTGTTCCTGAATCTGAGCAACGTGATATTATTGAGCAATGCCACAGTGGACCCACTGGCGGTCACTTTGGTCCTTGGAAAACCGTTGCTAAGATCTTTCAATCCGGCTTCTATTGGCCCACGATATTTAAAGATACGAAGCTTTACGTAAAGCTTGTGATAGGTGTCAAAGAACCGGAACTTTAACAAGGCGTTTCGACATGCCATTGAAACCCATCCTAGAATGCGAAGTCTTTGATGTATGGGGTATCGATTTTATGGGACCATTCCCATCATCTTGTGGAAATAAATACATCTTAGTCTGCGTGGATTATGTATCGAAATGGGTGGAGGCTCAAGCCACTTCTCATAATGATCATAAAACGGTCATGAAGTTCCTGAAGAAAAATATTTTCGTGAGATTTGGATGTCCCCGCGCCTTAATCAGTGATGAGGGAACGCACTTCTGCAACCGGCCACTAGAAAAAGTTCTTGAGAAATATGGTGTCCGGCACAAAGCGGCACACCATATCATCCTATGACTAGTGGTCGGGTTGAAAGAAGCAACCAAAGTTTGAAGAAGATCCTGGAGAAAACGAGTTAACGGTCATAGAAAAGGCGGAGTCTAAAGTTGGATGATGTCTTGTGGGCATATCGAGCCGCCTATAAGACCCCCATGGGTACATCACCCTATCAAATGGTTTATGGTAAACCATGCCACTTGCCAGTTGAGTTAGAGCATAGAGCGTATTGGGCCATGAAGTTTTTAAACTTCGATACCCAGTCTTGTGGAAAACATCGATTGCAACAGTTGCATGAGTTAGACGAATTTAGACTTCAGGCCTACGAAAGCGCTAGGATAAGTAAGGAAAAGACAAAACTCCTTCACGATGCCAAAATCAAGAAGCGAGAATTTCAAGTAGGAGAACAAGTTTTATTGTACAATTCCAGGTTACATCTGTTCCCTGGTAAGCTGAGGACACGATGGTCCGGTCCCTTTGAAATTCTCCAAATCATTCCTGGAGGTGTTTTAGAACTACGAGGTTATGGTGACTGATGTATGATAAAAATATAACTATATTATATGACTTTTTATATCGTATTTACGATAATATCGTATAAATTCTATAAAAATATATCTAAAAACTCATAAAAATCCAAATCGTTATAATAGATATTATCGTTATAATTTTAGTAAAACTTATAGTTTTTGTGGTCAGAATTACTGTGGCTCGTGTTTTTGACTGTTTCAGGGTACGTATGATGAAAAACTGAAGAATTAAGATCGAAACAGTAGAAAACCGAAGATAGATATTTCTCAAAGTCCGGCCCGAACCGAAGAAGACCGGCCCGAGCCGGAATCTCTCTGCAAACAGCATGTGGGCTCTGACACCAAAGAATATACACTGTAGCACCGGCCCGCGCCGGTATTGACCCGGCCCGCGCCGGCCTACTGCCCTGGCCTATAAATACAGCTCAATTGCAGGCTGTTGAAAGTGTACCAATATATATATATATCACTTCAATATATATATATATATATATATATATATATATATATATATATATATATTATCTTAATCTAGTTTCTAGTTATGTAAATACCGTAAAAGGCATTCTGCCGAAATAATAATGTAGTATAAGTCTCGTGTAATACTTAGAAGGATTATCAAAGCTCGTTGTTGTTAAAGGAGTGGTTATTTCCGGAGAATATGATGACAGTTAAAATATACATGTTTATGTCATCAATTCTAACCTTAAATCGGAGTTAATTATATATATTTCATGTTTAATCACGTGTTTATATTTATTATTTAATGATAAGTGATTATTAATATGATAATTGGTATTTAGCTATTTTTATTATAAAAGAGCAATTAATTGTGTGATAAATGCTGATTTTGCAGATCATTATAAATCGGGAAGATAATTATCATGCAATCGGGAGATCTCAAGATAAAAGAGAAGAAAATCGGAGCATTAAAGAGCGTACAGAGGGAGGCTCGGTCGACCGAGCCATGCCATTCGGTCGACCGAGCGTGTAGGTTCGGTCACCCCGAGCCTAATGTGATATATGCATGTCAATCTTCTGGATTCTCCCTATGTCGGCTTCAACTCCTATATAAGCAGCAGCTACGAAATTGAGAACACACACCACTACAACACAAAACAATTCATACAATTTTAGTTTTTAAGTTTTATTTTCTTTATGTTCGTTCATTGTGGATTCGTCGGATTCTCCGATTAGGGAGCGCATTAAAGAGTGGGAGTCACTCTCGTCTTCGAGGGTATGACTATTCAATTATGCAATCTTTATTCGTAGATCGTTATATTTTATTATGGAGTAATTTTATTTGTATTGATTGCGTGATGTAGATTTATTTACGAACCCATGTGTTTAGGTTAGAAACGTTAAGAAGTAATCATGATTTGTTCCGACACGGAAGCTGTGTTCGGTCGACCTAGACGTGTCACTCGGTCGCCCGAGTGCGTCGTTCGGTCGACCGAGCACTGGCAATTTGTAGGGCAATATCATGATCGGCTTCGACTACGTCGATTCTACGAATTGGAATTAAAACGAGTAATTAAACACGATCAACTTAGTTATTCGTCATCATAATTTAACATGAAACCTAAAAAGTGATTGTTACTTAGGATATAGATTGAATCGGCATCTAAGAAGTACGCCTTACCCTAGGAATGTTGCTTAGATGAGGTTACGGTTTATACCGGCATCCCTAGTCTCGTAATTGTGTCAGAAGTTATATGAGATAGAGGCATTAAAAAGCGAAGTCACGTAATGGAGGCATGATGATTTAGAGGGCCTAAGTGGAACTAAATCTACCTTAGGGGATGACTCCCGTAGTCATAATAATTAATCTTTAACGTTCGTTTTGTCTCGTTATCATCCTAATTCACATGGGGAAGTTAAAATCTACTAGCGTAATCAATACTATTTGTCTAGATAATATCAAACGTATTATCCGTGTCTTAGTAGTCTTTTAGTTTGTCTTTGTGGTCTTTTGTGTCTTGTGGTTGTCACTATTTTATTTTCTGCATTTAGTTGTTCGTAGACCGCCCTTTCAATTTAGTTCTAATAGGATAAAGTCGTGTTTTATTTGTGCCGAGTCTCTGTGGGATCGACCTCGACTCTATCTGGCTGTACTACAATTGAACCTAGTTCTCTTGCTAGTGGGTTAGTAGGCATCGAGTTATTAATTTAACTTGACCACGTCATCAAGTTTTTGGCGCCGTTGCCGGGGACTCGAGTCATTAAATTAAGATATAGCTTATTTTGTTAGAACTGGATTCGTAAATATTTTGTGAATAAGAGTCTGTAAATCAAACAGTGTCGTAAAAAATAAAAATAAAAATTGTTCGGTCGACCGAACAGTAGCTCTCGGTCGACCGAGAATTAGTTTTCTTTTTTTCTGTTCTGTGACAGTTTTACAATATTCTGCTTCTGTTTTATTTACGTTTTCTTTTCTCAAACTTATTTCGAGTCTGTTTTATTTAGTTAGTTAAAGGCCTAGCCTTTACTAGTGATTAATTGTTTTATTGTTGTTTATTATTTTATAGTACGCTACTCGGAAATCGAAGGAACCGCTTGAACCATATAATCCTGAGATAGAAAAATTTGCGAGAAGGAATAGGAAGTTAGCTAGGGAGCGGCTAAGCAAGGAGAAGAGGATCCGAATCTTGAGGAAAGCGAGCAAGGAGTGGAAGAAGGACATACAACCAATCATTCTGAACATTCTGAATCTGAAACGGAAATGGAAGGCATTCAGAACAATCCAAACCAGGTACTTAATCCTGTTATTAATCCTGTTATCAATAATGCCAATAATGTGAATGCAAATGCTAATAATGAGAACCAAGCCCTAGTTCAAGGAGCGAGGCGCACTTTGCAAAGTTATGCAACGCCTACTATTGAACAATTCATTCCCGCTATCGTAGCACCGCAAGATCTTTGCGGAAGTCTATCACCCTAGGCCTAATGTAATTCAAATGGTGACCAATTATTCTACTTTTCATGGAGTCCAAAACGAGGATCCTGGTGTTCACGTGACGAATTTCTTGGAAATCGTTAGTACTTTGTGAAACCGAAATTAATCCCGGAGGGTAACATTCGTCTTAAGCTTTTCCCTTTCACTTTGAAAGATAAAGCTAAGCAATGGCTTCTCTCTTTAGAGAAATTTGGATCTATTACTACTTGGGAACAATTGTTGCAAAAGTTCATGAATAAGTATTTTCCCTTAGGAAAAACTTTTAAGTTACGCCAAGACATCCTAGGATTTAAGCAACAACCTGGGGAGAGTTTTGATCAAGCTTGGGAGCGTTTCAAGGAAGCTATGAGGAAGTGTCCTCATCATGACATATCTCTACGGCTTTTAATGCAAACTTTTTACCATGGGTTGAGAGAGGCGAGAAAATTAGAGTAGACGCCTCCGACAATGGAGCGTTTGTTCTTCTATCTCCGAGGAGGCACAAGGGAAGATGGAGCAAATAGCAATGAATAGCCAATGGGGAGGCAATGACATAGCTCTTTGTTAAGATGGCCGCCGACATATTCGATGATAGTGCATCTACCAAGATTTTAGAACAACTTTACGTTATCAACGATAAGGTAGATGGGATGCAAGAGAGGATGACAAAAGTTGAGAAAGGAAATTTGGAATCGAGGTTGCACCTCAAGGTGAGAATCTTGGTGCTTGAAGAAGCCAATTATGTCGGAGGAGGATACGGACCTAATCATAACCATCCTGGATTCCGATATAGTGACATAAATGCGGGAGAAAGGCCTAAACCACCTACCCCTTATGTACCACAATGAGACTAAAACTTTTGGTTGGGAAGGCTGCGATAGAAAAAGCGAGTAATGTCGTCACGACAATATGGGACAACTTTCAAAATCTATGGTGAGTTAGCCACTAACTTTAGCCAATATTGTCGAAGACGGATGCCAAAGTAACCAACCAGGAAGCTTTAGTTCAAAATCTCACACACCGGGTAGGACAACTAGGCGAGCAAGTCTCAACTAGACCTCCTGGAGGGTTGCCAAGCAACACTGAGAAGAACCCTAAGGATGTGAATGCGATCATGACAAGAAGTGGAAAAGAAGTAACTCCACCATCCCTGCAAGAAAAAGTCACAAAGAATAAGGATGGTGAGCCAAGCGATGAGACTAATACTTCCGAATCTTTGCCTGAGCAAAGAACAGATAAAGAACCTGCTGGCCCTAGAGTTGAACTTTACGATAACAAATATCCAATCTTCACTGATGTCGACCCTTCAACTTTACCTTATCCTCCACCAAAGCCGAAGCCTAAATTTGATAATAAGAGGTATAAGAAGTTCGTGGATATGTTTAGTAAGTTACAAATCAATATACCCCTAGTTGAAGCACTAGCTGAAATGCCTGAGTACACCAAGTTTTTAAAAGACGCCGTCTCCACTAAGAGGAAACTTCTAGATTTAGAGACCATATGCCTTAATGAGGAGTGCTCAGCCATTCTTCAACACAAGTTACCCCCAAAATGCAAAGATCCGGGAAGTTTTCTCATTCCCTGCACCATAGGTAACGTATGTCTGAACAAAGCTTTGTGTGATCTAGGAGCAAGTGTGAACCTGATGCCACTATCTATTTTTCGGAAACTAGGCATGAAAGATCTTAAGAAGACCTCAATCACACTGCAGTTAGCTGACCGTTCTGTCAAGGAACCGTGTGGGGTGGTTGAGGATGTGCTAGTTAGGGTTGAAAAGTTTGTATTCCCTGTCGACTTTGTGGTATTAGATATGGAAGCTAACTACGAAGTGCCATTGATTTTAGGGAGACCTTTCATGGCCACTAGTAGAACGCTAATTGATGTTTACAAAGGCGAATTGGTATTAAGAGTGAATGAAGAGAGAGTTGCATTCAATGTCTTCGACACTATGAAGCAACCTGATGATGGAGAGGATGCATGTTTCATGTTGGATTCCATTGATAGGATTGTTCAAGAATTTCAACAACATGAAAGTATAAAGGATTTCTTGGATCTTTGTCTTAGAAGAAGAAGATGAAGTCAAGTACGTGAGTAGTGAGGAGGAGAAGATGATATGGCCGGGATGTAGTAGAGGGACCCCAAAGGCACTGTAGAGGAAGTAAGTGCTGCGGAGATTGAAAGAATCTATCATAGACCAACGTGGCATAAGTACTTCGAACTCAAACTCATTGGTCAAAAGTTGAAGACCTCCTTGGAAGAACCTCCCACAAATTTGACTTTAAAACCTCTTCCTGCAAATTTGAAGTACGTATTTCTTCAAGATGAGACCTTGCCACTGATAATATCTTCTTCCTTGACGGACTTACAAGAGGAGAAACTTATGAGAGTTTTGAGAGAGTACCGCGGAGCATTTGGATGGACCATAGGCGCGTTAAGGGCATTAGCCCTAGCGTATGTATGCACAAGATCTCCGTGGACCACGAAAAGAAAGCGGTTGCACAACCTCGGAGGCGTTTAACCCCACAATTAAAGGAAGTGGTTAGGGATGAGGTTATAAAAATGCTAGAAATGGGAATTATATTTCCAATTGCGATAGCGAATGGGTAAGCCCTATCCACGTAGTTCCCAAGAAGGGAGGATTGACGGTGCAAGCCAATGAGTTGAATGAGTTAATTCCTGTGAGGCTAATCACCGGTCATCGAGTATGCATAGACTTTAGGAAACTAAACGATGCCACTCGTAAGGACCATTTTCCTCTTCCCTTCATCGATCAAATGCTCGAGAGATTGAGCGGGCATGGTTTCTATTGTTTTCTTGACGGGTATTCGGGATACTATCAAATCCATATCTCGCCCGAAGATCGTGAGAAGACAACGTTTACCTGCCCATATGGGACATTTGCTTATAATCGAATGCCTTTTGGATTATGCAACGCCCCCGCAACATTTCAACGGTGTATGATGTCATTGTTTGCGGACATGGTGGAAGATTTCTTGGAAATCTTTATGGATGATTTCTCCGTATTTGGAGACGATTTCGATTCATGTCTCACACATCTAGCACGAGTATTGAAGAGATGTGAAGAGACTAATCTTGTGCTTAACTGGGAGAAATGTCATTTGATGGTTACGGAAGGTATAGTACTAGGCCACCGCATATCAAAGAACGGTATAGAGGTGGATAGAGCCAAAGTCGAGGTGATCGAGAAATTACCTCCACCTACTAATCTTAAAACTTTGCGTGGTTTTTTAGGCCACGCCGGATTTTATCGTAGGTTTATCAAGGATTTTTCCTTGGTCTCTAGACCTCTTACCGAATTATTGGCCAAGGATGTGCCATTCGTGTTTTCAAATGAGTGCATAAAAGCCTTCAACGAAATAAAAAGTAGGCGATCACTTGCACCCGTTACGGTCGCACCGGATTGGGATCTTCCGTTTGAACCGATGTGTGATGCAAGTGACACTGCTTGTTGGCGCCGCTTTGGGTCAAAGAAAAGATAAGATTTTTAGGCCCATTTATTATGCAAGCCGGACTTTGAATGCGCCCAAAGAAATTACGCCACAACGGAGAAGGAACTTCGGCCGTTATCTTTGCCTTTGACAAGTTTAGATCCTACTTAGTGGGATCTAAAGTCACGTGTGGACGACCATGCGGCTCTTAAGTATCTCCTAGCAAAGCAAGATTCAAAGCCGAGATTTGTTGAGATGGATTCTCTTGCTTTGCAAGAATTTGACGTAGAAATCAGAGATAAGAAGGGAAGTGAGAACGTGGTAGCCGATCATCTATCGCGCTTACAATTAGAGGATGGCGAGGAATTACCTGAGATAGGAGAATCTTTTCCTGATGAACAACTTTTCTCCATCACCACCGTCGGGGGACATGATGATTGTTTGCGGCTTCTTCGCGAATTGAGGTTGTGAAGGAGAAGAAGCGACCATGGTTTAGTTTGTTTGTCAATTATCTATCCGCAAAGTACACCGCCACCAAATCTCACTTTATCCAAGAAAGGAAAAAATTCTTTAAAGATATTAGACACTACTATTGGGATGAGCCGTACTTGTTTAAGCTAGGATCCGATAATATTTTTCGAAGGTGTGTGCCCGAAGAAGAGTATAATGATATCTGAAGCATTGTCATTCCTATGAAGTTGGAGGACACTACGGGGAGAAAAAACCGCGGCTAAGGTCCTCCAATGTGGTTTTTATTGGCCGACATTGTTTAAGGATGCACACCAATATGCAAAGGCATGTCATGCTTGTCAAATGACAGGTAATATTTCAAGGAGGAATGAGATGCCACTCAAGAGCATCCTGGAAGTCGAGCTTTTTGACGTTTGGGGAATAGATTTTGTTGGACCCTTCACTTCATCATTATCTAACCGATATATCTTAGTTCTTTGTAGATTATGTATCCAAATGGGTTGAGGCCATTGCGTCCCCTACTAACGATGCTAGGGTTGTGGTTAGATTCTTGAAGAAGAACATTTTTACAAGGTTTGGGACGCAAGGGCAATTATAAGCGACAATGGTAGTCATTTTTGTAATAAACCGTTTGAACGGTGATGATTAAGTATGGGGTTCGACATAAGCTAGCATCGGCATATCACCCCCGAGACTAGTGGACGGGTAGAAGTCACCAATCGAGAGATAAAGCGTATCCTGGAGAAAAGCGTTAATACGACTAGGAAGGATTGGTCGTTACGTTTAGACGACGCTTTATGGGCTTATAGGACTGCATATAAAACCTCGATTGGAATGTCACCATATAGGATTGTTTTTGGAAAGGCATGTCATCTACCTGTAGAACTGGAGCACCGGGCCATGTGGGCAACAAGGATGCTAAATTTTGATGAGACGTTGGCCGGTGAGAAAAGGATGTTAGAATTAACTCGCCTGGAGGAGTTTCGTTTAGAGGCATACGAGAATGCCAAGATTTTCAAGGAGCGCACGAAGAAGTTTCATGACAAAAAGATTTTGGAGAGGACCTTTCAAGAGGGTGATCTGGTTCTCTTGTACAATTCGCGCTTAAGACTCTTCCCGGGTAAGTTGAAATCAAGATGGTATGGCCCATTTCAAGTACAACAAGTCTTTCCTTCTGGAGCGGTGGAACTATTCAATTTCAAAGACGAGTCCAGATTCGTGGTCAATGGACATCGTATTAAGCATTATCACGGGCTTCCGCTGCGCGGCTGGTGAGGAGGAAGTTTTGTACCTCGATGACCACTGTCTATGAATAAACCATCTTGGTGAGTCGAGCTAGCGACTATAAACTTAGAACTACTACCTATAACTATCCTTTTTGGTTTTTCTTTTTAATAAAGTAGCATGCGCCTATCACGGTTTTTTTTCATCTCGCCATGTTCCGAGTCTAAGTTCGGAATAAACGAGGTTTTTTCCTTGATAGCCGTCATGTGAGTTTTTATCTAGGTTTAAATCCCTTTTGGTCTTGTCCATGGCAGCATAAAATAAAAGTGGCTTGAACTGTTTTTAGATATCTATATCTAATTGCTGCCACATTATTTTATCACTTCCATAGACATGGTATTTGACGATTTCGTGGAGCTTGTCTGCTTATACGGGATGTGTCTGTCTCTCCACATTTGTGCCGATGATTACTCCGATATTGTTCCTTTACTTGGGAGCCGTTTCCGAGCTAAGTCTTTCATCTTGAACTCTCATTTATTTTTGTCATTGAGGACAATGCCATGTTTAAGTGGGGGGCGGGGGACTTAGCTATATATTGTGCTATATGTTGAAAAAGTCAAGGGGAACGGAATGCGAGACAATATTGAGCCAAATTTAAAAATTTTATGGATAAATGCCAAGTTGTTTAACTCGTACCCTTAAACTTGTAAAGTTCTTATACTTAGAATTAATAGGAAATGAACCAAGTTGTGTGAGTACGTGGTCATATTATACTTTTGCGATAAAGTGTTAGTAGACTTAAGGATATTCATGCCAACAATTGCAAGTAGTTAGGTGTTGTTCAATAACTCAATATATGAATCGCTTAGTACCGTATGAGTTATAATAATTGAAAGAAGTATGTGTACATTGCGTAGATAATTGGTTATGAGGACCGAGTATCGACATTTGTCGGCGATGTATTCGATCTTCTAGCCAACAAAAGCGGAGTAATAAGCTTGGGACGTACTGTGTTTTGACAATGTATTAAAACATTTGGGCTTGTAGTAAGTTACCAAAGTAGCCTCGCGCTTGTGGTGATATTCGATGCTAATATTTGATCTAAGATAGAGGGATGCCCTAAAAAGTTTTCCTTCTTGAGATTGATAGTATCGAAAAATATGAAGATATGAAAAGAATATTCAACTCTTTAAGAGGCTTCGAGTAGTACTCGGTCTCCAAGTCCAAAAACCCTATAGATACGCTCTTGCTTATTGTTCTAGTGCTTTAACAATTGAGAGGCATAAGAAGTATGAATGCGATGTTGGTGAATTTAGATATGAAGTCGCATAAACTCTAATCTTGCTACATTTATATAAAACCAATGCACATGCACACAATCACTTCGATTCATAGCGAGTAATGAATAATGCTTATCTTATGAGCATGGTGGTATGAGTTGACTCGGGTTTCTTGTGTAAGTATGAGTTGACCACAGAAAATGTTGTCTTGGGGAATAACTTGTTAATGCTTTGTTCGGGACGAAGCAAAGTTTAAGTGGGGGGCATTTTGATGACAGTTAAAATATACATGTTTATGTCATCAATTCTAACCTTAAATCGGAGTTAATTATATATATTTCATGTTTAATCACGTGTTTATATTTATTATTTAATGATAAGTGATTATTAATATGATAATTGGTATTTAGCTATTTTTATTATAAAAGAGCAATTAATTGTGTGATAAATGCTGATTTTGCAGATCATTATAAATCGGGAAGATAATTATCATGCAATCGGGAGATCTCAAGATAAAAGAGAAGAAAATCGGAGCATTAAAGAAAAGATAAATCAGATCAATTCAAAAGCATGGAGTGGGGAACAAGTCAGACGAACCGAGTGTGAAAACGCGTAAAGAGGGAGGCTCGGTCGACCGAGCCATGCCATTCGGTCGACCGAGCGTGTAGGTTCGGTCACCCCGAGCCTAATGTGATATATGCATGTCAATCTTCTGGATTCTCCCTGTGTCGGCTTCAACTCCTATATAAGCAGCAGCTACGAAATTGAGAACACACACCACTACAACACAAAACAATTCATACAATTTTAGTTTTTAAGTTTTATTTTCTTTATGTTCGTTCATTGTGGATTCGTCGGATTCTCCGATTAGGGAGCGCATTAAAGAGTGGGAGTCACTCTCGTCTTCGAGGGTATGACTATTCAATTATGCAATCTTTATTCGTAGATCTGTTATATTTTATTATGGAGTAATTTTATTTGTATTGATTGCGTGATGTAGATTTATTTACGAACCCATGTGTTTAGGTTAGAAACGTTAAGAAGTAATCATGATTTGTTCCGACACAGAACTGTGTTCGGTCGACCTAGACGTGTCACTCGGTCGCCCGAGTGCTGTCGTTCGGTCGACCGAGCACGGCAATTTGTAGGGCAATATCATGATCGGCTTCGACTACGTCGATTCTACGAATTGGAATTAAAACGAGTAATTAAACCTGATCAACTTAGTTATTCGTCATCATAATTTAACATGAAACCTAAAAAGTGATTGTTACTTAGGATATAGATTGAATCGGCATCTAAGAAGTACGCCTTACCCTAGGAATGTTGCTTAGATGAGGTTACGGTTTATACCGGCATCCCTAGTCTCGTAATTGTGTCAGAAGTTATATGAGATAGAGGCATTAAAAAGCGAAGTCACGTAATGGAGGCATGATGATTTAGAGGGCCTAAGTGGAACTAAATCTACCTTAGGGGATGACTCCCGTAGTCATAATAATTAATCTTTAACGTTCGTTTTGTCTCGTTATCATCCTAATTCACATGGGGAAGTTAAAATCTACTAGCGTAATCAATACTATTTGTCTAGATAATATCAAACGTATTATCCGTGTCTTAGTAGTCTTTTAGTTTGTCTTTGTGGTCTTTTGTGTCTTGTGGTTGTCACTATTTTATTTTCTGCATTTAGTTGGTCGTAGACCGCCCTTTCAATTTAGTTCTAATAGGATAAAGTCGTGTTTTATTTATGCCGAGTCTCTGTGGGATCGACCTCGACTCTATCTGGCTGTACTACAATTGAACCTAGTTCTCTTGCTAGTGGGTTAGTAGGCATCGAGTTATTAATTTAACTTGACCACGTCATCAGAATACGGCTCTGACGCTACAATTGTAATCTGGTAACTTTTTAATGTATTTATGTTTGTTTATTTATATTAGTATCTATTTATTAGTTATAATGATATTAGGCTAATTCTATATCTAGCCAAGATATGAAATTGAATTAGTTTTATCTTTTTAGGGAAATAGATGATGACTATGTTAAAATTGAATTAAAATCGATTATAATGAATCTCTTTCTATTTGCACTCAATGAAAAGTTAAAATTGAATTAGCTACTCGATTTAACAAGAATCGTAACCTAATGATGGCGACCGAGAGAAGTTAGGATACGCGATCATGAATAGAAAGACCGGAGGGTAAAAATGGCCGCGACAAACGGAATCCTATTTCCTACCCGGGGGCGATTTGTCCTAGAAAAACAAATCTTATTGAAAATTGGACTCAAGATATTATCACGTTAAAATCACCTGTTTAATTGAGCAATACTCAAAATACCGGCCGTATGATAAAACGGAGTTCCCGAGCTTGAGGATGACATTGGATAGAGGGCTTTTGACCTATGACAATTTCATACGCTCGTGTGAGGAGGAGTTGTCTAGCTTAGGAGTACACCGGTTTATATATAATTGATTAACCTTAAAATAAGGAAAGATCAAACACATCTATTCCTACTAAAAAGAGATACTGATTCAGTGACATATTCTTGGCTAGTTTCTAATAACATTACTAGTATTTATATCCTATATATTGTATTGGTACCTATATATATTTATGTATCTATCTGTTTTAGTTTTATGCATTTATTTACTGTTTTACGGTTACTAAAAAGGAAAAGGAAAAAACTGCGACTTAGATTGAGTTAATAACAGCTTCTTGGTGTTTAACCACACTCTGAATTACCACACGTTTCCCTGAGGATTCGACACCTGACTCACCATATTACGCTACAATTTGATCCGGTACACTGCCGGTAAGGATTGTATATCATAGAAATAGTCCGTCAGCTTTCTGGCGCCGTTGCCGGGGACACGACGCTTTTTCATTGTGTCTATGGTTACTACTTGTATTAGCTCAAAATTCTCGAGGATAAGTCAACACTCTTCTTATCACATTTTTTTTTTAATTTTTTTTCGTTGGTACTTACCTTATAAGTAAGTTACCAATTTTTACTACTATCAATTTCGTGTCTATTTTCGATAGTTGATGACCAGAAGCGGTAAGGCCCCACTCACTCCTTATAAGCCTGACATAAACACTTACGAAAGGCAGTTAAGAGTAGAGAGTAAACGAGGTCATACTAGTCAGGGAAATCCTGACCAAGAATCATCTTCAAATCGAGAAACGAGAATGACCGAAGCTAGTGATGAAACACCTGAACAAGGGATTGTACATGCCCAAGGACATGGACAAAACCTTAATCAGAATCTACCAATACCAAATAACCAGAATCCTAATAATAGAAATAATCAGAATCGGAACCAGAATAATTGTAATAATCCTAACCTACCAAACCCAAGACCTATCTGTGATCAGACCATAAGGAGAAATCAGACTAATAATCCTATTCTTTTACCTAATGAAGGAGCGAACAATTTCGAAATTAAATCTCATCTTTTTGGTTTAATTGACACAAGAGCCCAATTTCTAGGAGAAGATGATGAAGATCCGCATCATCATCTCTATCTTTTCGAAGAATTGTGTAATACAGCCAAAAGTCAGGGTGCTCATCGTGAATTAACGAGGATGTCTATGTTTCCTTTTTCTTTAAAAGGAAGAGCACGAGATTGGTTTATGTCACTCCCACATCATTCGTTGACTAGTTGGGAGGAGATTCAAACCGAGTTCTTAAAGCAGTATTTTACTCCTGGTAGAAATTTGGAATTAAAAGTCGAGATTGCTAACTTTAGACAAGGATCGGAAGAAACGCTCGGGAATGCCTAGGAAAGATTTAAGAAGCTATTAAGAGCTTGTCCCGATCATGGTTATTCCTTAGATATGCAAATCCAACTTTTTTGTCGTAAACTAAGGAAAGACTCATGTGCAGACGTTGATCATGCATGTGGTGGTTCTTTAATGATGAGTGAAGCCCAATTAGTTTACGATGCTATTGAAAAGATTTCCAAAAATAATAATGTGGGAAACCGGTTTTAGCACCAGAAAAGTAGCTTTTGCAGGAGAATGTTCATCGAATACGGAAGTTCTAGCACATTTGGAGAATTTGAGTAGGAAATTTGATGGCCTACAATCTAACAAAAACCTAAGTTCAGAAAATAGTACACCCACTGAATACTCGAATCAGGATAATATGCCATTAGGGATTGAAGAACCAACAGGATATTCGAGGGAAGATGTAAGTTTTCTTCAGCAGCATAGGAATTTGAACAATGCATATTCAAACTCGTTTAATGCTATTAGAAGAGACCACCCAACTTTTCGATGGTCTGAAAACCCTAGTAAGCAAGGACAACCGCCATATCCAGTTCCATATAGGAATTCGTCTAATAATCAAGTTTATCAAGGAGATACCTCGAATCAGAATCTACAATCATTACCTAGATCGTATCCACAACAAACTACTCAGAGTATACCAGTAGCTCAAAGTTCAACTCAGCCTGTAGAAGGGGTTGAAAAATCGGAGAAACTAATGGAAAATATGATGGGTGTAATATCTACTCAAGCTCAAAATATGGAAACAATGATAACTTCTATAGGTACAGTCACTAAGGATATGAGTACGTTGAAAACATCCATGAGTGGACATGATACCAGAATGAGAACTATAGAAGCATCAATTCGAAATATGGAAGATCACTTGAGTTGAGAAGGAGAACGTAAAAACAATAGACCTCCAGGAGGACTACCAAGTAATACTGAAAGAAACCCGAGAGAGGTGAACGCAGTTGTTACCAGAAGTAGAAAACTCTGTGGGAAAACTGAAGCAGAAAATTCAGGAAATAATGAAGTAGAAAATGATTTAAATGGTAATTTTATAAAGGAAAAGAACGAACTTGAATCTACTAATGAGGAAGAAGAAATTATTGAAGATTTCTTAAGACAAAATAGTAATGTTGAACCTGAAAGTAAGAATGAGGAATGGGTTAAAGTCCCTAGGATTCTAAAAGATCCAATGGATAAAGACCTAAGAACCTTATTTAAGGAACATGTTAGAGAAAACAATACTGAAGAAAAGAAGGAAGATTTGCCAATAACCGAAAAAGGAAAAATTGATACAGAAGATGTTTCAAAGAAAAGATCGTATGATAATGAAACATGGCGACCAGTTGATTCTCAAAGATTTAAGGAAAAAGGAAAAGAGAAAATAACTTCAGAACCAAAGGTTATAGATTTGGAATCTTTACCTTACCCACCTAAAGATCAAATTAAAAAGATAAAAACTGATAAGAAGTATGCTCGTTTCCTTGATACTTTTCGTCATATTCATGTCAATATCCCTGTTATCGAAGCTCTAGTTAATATGCCTGCCTATGGAAAGTTTCTGAAAGATATTCTATCAAACAAGAAAAAGTTAGAAGAATATGAGAATATTTGCCTTATTGAAGAATGTTCTGCAATACTTCAACATAAGTTACCACCTAAACTTAAAGATCCTGGTAGTTTTACAATTCCATGTGAAATTGGAGGATTTTTGTTTAAAAGAGTGCTATGTAATCTTGGAGCAAGTATTAATCTCATGTCTTATGAGGATTATAAGAAAGCGGGTATAGGAGAGCTTACAAATACGAAATGACTCGCAAATGGCGAGATAGATCGATTAAACATCCTAAAGGAGTCATCGAGGACGTATTGGTTAAGATTGACAAATTTTACTTTCCAGTAGATTTCGTGGTTATGGAAATGGAAGAAGGATATTCAGCGCCACTTATTCTAGGTCGTCCATTTCTAGCTACAGGAAGAACGTTAATCGATGTTCAAAAAGGAGAACTAATACTAAGAGTTAATGAAGACGAAGTTGCTTTCAATATCTTTAAGGCTATGAATCATCCATACAAATCACCAGAATCATGTTCTTTTATAGATAAATTATCTACTATCTGTGATGTCAAATTACAAGATTATGAAGATAGACTAGAAGAATGTTTGGCATTATCTATCTATAAAGAAGATGAAAATGATACTGAAATGAGAGAAGTAATCCTTTATCTTAATAAGGACTCGTTTTCTAAGCATCCATGGCATAAGTATTTGGAATTAGAACTAGAAGGACCGGTTCTAAAACCTTCGGTAGAAGATCCACCCGGGAACGGAATTGAGAACACTTCCTTTAAATCTTAAGTATGCTTTTCCGGAAAATAATAATCTACTTCCGATTATTATTTCATCAACCTTAACAAATGAACAAGAAGATCAATTACTAAGAATGTTAAGAAATCATAAGAAAGCCTTTGGATGGACAGTGGCAGATATTCAAGGAATTAGCCCTGAGATATGCGTTCATAAAATTATTCTAAATGAGGGAGCTAAACCTTGTATTCAGGCACAACGCCGCCTCAACCCAAACTTGCAAACTATTGTTAAGAAAGAGGTTATTAAACTATTAGAAATGGGGATAATCTTTCCTATATCTGATAGTGAATGGGTAAGTCCAACTCAAGTGGTACCAAAGAAAGGAGGTTTCACGGTAAAGGAAAATGATAAAAATGAATGGATTCTGACAAGGGAAATTACAGGATATCGAATGTGTATTGATTTTCGGAAACTGAATGATCATACTAAGAAAGATCATCATCCACTTCCATTCATAGTACAGATGTTGGAACGATTAAGTGGACATAAGTATTACTGTTTCTTAGATGGTTATTCAGGATACTTACAGATATTCATTGCAGCAGGAGATAGAGAAAAAATATGGAACTTTTGCTTATAAACGAATGCCCTTTGGCTTATGTAATGCACCAGCTACATTTCAGAGATGTATGATGGCAATATTTTCTGACATGGTCGAGAAGTTTTTAGAAATTTTTATGGACGACTTTAGTGTATACGGAGATTCATTCGATGAATGTTTATTGCACTTAGAACGAGTGTTACAACGCTGTGAAGATACCAATTTAGTTTTAAACTGGGAAAAATGTCATCTGATGGTATCAGAAGGAATTGTTCTAGGTCATAGAATCTCTGAAATAGATATTGAAGTGGACAAAGCTAAAGTCGAAGTAATTGAAAAATTACCTCCACCGGTGAATCTAAGAACTCTAAGAGGATTTCTTGGACATGCTGGATTTTATAGAAGATTTATTGCAGACTTTTCAAAGTTAGCAAAGCCTCTAAGCCATTTGCTTGAAAAATAAGTACCATTTAATTTTGATGATAAATGTATGGAAGCATTTAAGACCCTAAAAGCGAAGTTGACTACTGCACCAGTTCTGGTATCACCAGACTGGGATTTACCGTTTGAAATTATGTGTGATGCAAGTGATTTAGCTGTAGGAGCTGTTTTAGGTCAAAGATATAATAATATACTCAAAGCAATCTATTATGCATCTCACACGTTAAATGCAGCTCAACTAAATTATGCAACTACAGAAAAAGAACTGTTGGCTGTAATTTTTGCCTTAGATAAGTTTAGATCATATATTTTTGGTTCTAAGGTTATAATTTATACAGACCATTCAGCTCTGAAATACCTTTTAACTAAGAAGGATGCTAAACCTCTTCTTCTTAGATAGATTCTGCTACTTCAAGAATTTGATATTGAAATTAAAGATAAAAAGGGAAGTGAAAATGTAGTGGCAGATCATCTAAGTAGAATGGAGAAAGATAAGGGAATAGGAAATGAAATACGAGATTCCTTTCCAGATGAACAACTTTTTAGAATTGATACTCCCTCAACCATTCAATTATTAAAAAATAGAAAACCAGCAAAGGAAAATTCACCATGGTTTGGGAATATTGTGAATTACCTTACCTGTAGTTACATTCCGTCTCACTGGACTTGTCAGCAGAAAAAGAAGTTCTTTTATGACTTAAAATTTTATTACTGGGAAGAACCAGACCTTTTCCGTAAATGTTCGGATGGGATAATCGAAAATGTGTGCACGATAATGAGATTTTAAGTATTTTATCGTTTTGTCATGATCGTGAGGCGGAGGTCATCATGGAGGATGGAAAAGCTGCTTTCAAAGTTTTACAATGTGGTTTTTATTGGCCTACACTATATAAAGATGCATACAAATATGCAAAATCTTGTGAATCATGTCAAAAATGGGGAAACATATCTAAAAAACATGAAATGCCTATGCAACCGATATTAGAATGAGTTATTTGATGTATGGGGCATAGATTTCATGGGACCTTTCCCTATATCTTTTGGAAAAAGATTTATTTTAGTAATGGTTGATTATGTTTCGAAATGGGTAGAAGCTGAAGCTCTTCCCACTAATGATACCAAGGTTGTGCTAATGTTCCTTAAAAGGAATATATTTACAAGATATGGCGTTCCAAGGGCTATCATTAGTGATAGAGGATCACACTTTTGTAACCGACCATTTACTAAGATAATTGAGAAGTATGGTGTAACTCATAAACTTGGAACACCCTATCATCCGCAAACTAGTGGACAGGTAGAGGTGTCTAATAGAGAAATCAAAAGGATCGTGGAGAAAACGGTGGACTCAAATCGTAAAAGCTGGGCGAGAAAGACTAGATGATGCATTATGGGCATACGAACGCCTTTAAAACACCAATTGGTTGTTCCCCTTATAAATTAGTTTTTGGTAAATCTTGTCATCTCCCGGTTGAATTAGAACACCAAGCTTTACGGGCTATTAAATTTCTAAACTTTGATCCAAAAGTGTCGGTGATCATAGATTACTTCGATTAAATGAACTAGAAGAATTTCGCCTCGATGCTTATGAAAATGCTCGAATCTACAAGGAACGTACGAAAGCTTTCCATGACAAGAAAATCTATCGTCGTGAGTTCCATGTAGGTGATCGAGTACTCTTATACAATTCACGTTTAAAGTTATTTCCGGGTAAACTTAAATCAAGATGGACAGTCTATATGACATAACTAAAGTCTATAAGTCCGGAGCCGTAGAACTAGCGATGGAAAAACAACTTTCATAGCCAATGGTCACAGGGTAAAGCTTTTTGTGGAAACTGAAGGGGTACCGAAAACAGAAGAAATATTATTGCTTAACGACCCTCCAACAGATTAAGGAAGCAGGAATTCTAAACTCAGCCGATTACGGGTACTATCTTTTTAATTCACCTTTTAATATGCAATTTAATTAGTTTCGTCTTTTACCGGATAGACGTTAAAGAACTGGAATGCCTTTTATAGATAGAATAGAAGTTTTTATTTTACTTTTAAAATTAGGTTTAGATAAAGATGTTGCCTTTAGAATAGAAGCCTTAGTTTTTAATTTAAATACGGAGCTGATAAGCGAAATCAGAGAAAGAGATCTTTGTAATGGAAAATCGAGAAGTGCTATAAAGAGAAGGGCAAGATTTCTAATGAGATGTAGAATCTGTGGGAAAAGTGAACATAATGGAAAGTGTGGAGACAGCACAACCAAATCCCAGGATGAATGTTTGAAGGTAATTAAGATGGGAGCGACTAGGTGGTTATCCGAAAATCCCGATGGACAACAAAGAGAGAATTCAAACGCATTATTTCTAGGAAATAGGTTGATGGACCGTTATTATAGAAATCTTGAAGATTTAAGAATGGTGGGAGTAGAATTAGATTAAGTTTTATGTTTTTTTCAAAGATTTCATAAAAAAAAAATTGTAATAAATCTAGGGAAACTAATCTTTACCAAGGCATGTGATTTTGTTAAGAACAGAACTCGAGGGGGACGTTTGCCGTTCCCTAATCTTATATCTGCCTTGTGTGATCTTCTTGAAGTACCAAAATTACCCTCAGATAGGATTATGTCACCTTATGCTCCACTTATCGGTCAAAAACTAAGCGCCTTGCCCTTTGGTACAATCAATTACAATAATCCCAATCGCCAGCAGCAGCCGCCACCACCACCTACTACTAGACCACCACCAGCGTTTACTAGATCTTCTAGACAGCCACTCCAGAGCCATAATAGCCAGATATCAGATATGATGCAGCATATCATTCAGGCACAGGCTCGTACCGATGCCAACATAGCCTTAGCTGCAGAAAAGAATAGAGAGTGGCAGGAAAATTTGAGGATTGGTCAGCAAGGTCTGAGAGATTACGTCGGAAGTCTGAACCCATCTTATCCTGACACATTCCCACGGTGTCAGTCTGAGCCTTTCACTATGCCTAGCTGGATTCCACCTATTCCACCTCCAGTTATTTATCAGGATTATATTCCGTCATCTCCAGGACAGGGAGGTATGTTACAGGTTTAGCAGAGATATCCATGGGCATGGGAGGAGTCACTTCAGTTGCAGATGTTACAGCTGGTCTCAGTTCATTTGGATTGGAAGGTTCAGTGACGATGACGACTAGGCAGACTCAGGCTACATTTCAAGCATCTTCTTCAGCAGATCCACAACAGTTCAACTATGATTTCAGTTCGACTCAGTCTCTAGGGGCTGAATTTACTTCTAGACTGTTTGGATCATCGTCAGTGCAGTATGATTCATCTTTTGACGATGATGTCGATTACAACCCGTATGATTGACTCTTATTGTCTTTTACATTTGCCTTGATGTATGACGATATACTATGGTTTGATTTTTTGTTTTAGACTGTTTGATGCACTCTGTGGTTAGTGCACTTCATAGTTTTACGTTTTTTCCGTTGTTTCTATTTTATTAGACTTTTTCCCCCACGTTTTAGATAAAAATACATATCTACATACTGAAAAAACCTGGTGGAACATCCTGAAATAAAAAAATCTCTGATCGGGCACTGTAGCACCGGCCCGCGCCGGTACTGACCCGGCCCGAGCCGGTCTGGTGTACTTACAACCTTCTTCAGGTTGATTCCTATCTGATTCTACCATTTCTATAAATGGAAACAGAGGCATCATTCCTCAAATGCTAATTCACTGAATAAAGTTTCTCGTTTTCTTATAAAGACCGTATAAAATGTCTGATCATTCGTCCGTTAATAGTTATTCTCCTCCTCATACCCCAAATTATGTGCTTCCAAATCCCGAATATTATTAGCCGACTTATCACCCAATACCTTATAATTATATGAATGACTCAACTTCAAATCCTTTTATCAGTAATTTCAATCAGTCACCGGTGCTGATTGAAAAGGGTTTAAATTTTCGGAAAATGGATCATTGGGAGTTCATACGGATGCAAGGTGACGGGTGGGAACATTTTTGTCGTATGCCAAGAGGAAGTGTTAACGTTACGTTGGTTAGAGAATTCTATTCTATGTTATCAGAAGCTACCACGGTTGGAGCAACACAGGCTATTACAGTTAGAGGTGTTGTTGTTCCTTTCACATCTATTATCATAAATAACATTTTTCATATACCACCAGTCCAAACGTCACCTACTAGTCATTTTGAGTATCATTGGAGACTTGATACTGCTGTTGGATTCATTAACAAACGGGAGGAATCTTACCAAGTCATATTCTCACAGTATAATAATAATCATGATATTTCCACCGCCGCCTTACTTCCCCATCTTAGAACGTGGAAACGTTTCATCAATTCCCGAGTATACCTACCGCTTGATTTTTCGAAATCGGTGATGATGAAATGTTGTTGTTATATGCCATCGCTTGTGGAGGAGTTTGTTATAGATTGGGGAATCTTAATTCAAAAGGTCTTGTGAGTTTTGCCTTTGGGAGACGACCAAACCGTCAGCTAATGCCTTTTGCATGGTTGATATCCCGAATTTGTACTCATTTGGCTAGGATCCGAGAAAGAGCGACGGATGAAATCCTCCTTGCTCGCCTTCCTCGAGTTGGGTCATTACCGTAGGTATCCCAGGAGGTTCATCAAGTGAAGAAAATTAGATGTGTTATGACGAAGAAGTAAGTTGAGTTAAGTAAGAGTAAGTTAGTTTAAGAAAGAATAAATAAACTTAGTTTCAGTTTTTCTAGTTTAAAGTAATATTTTAGTAGTTAACTTGTACTTTCTTTTAATTTTCTAATATATTTGTGTGTTGTTTTACTATGTTTTGCCTTTATGCTATATTATATAAACGCTCGTCTGTATGACACGTAAAATATTTAACCATTATAAAATTCATTTTATTTTCTAAACCAAATGTTTACTACCCATTAGATATCGGGACGATGCCAATTCGTAAGTGGGGAGTAGAGATTGGTTAGTAAATAAATTGAATTTAATAGATCAAATGCTTAAACACTTAGTTTAATTATTCTTAAGGAAATAAACAAAATAATATATAATTATTATAATATGGATAGTATATTTGGATAGAATAAATTTTTTGTAACTAAGTAAAGTAATCTCGATATATTATTTCTATATTATTTCTATATTATTTATATCTATTTTAGATTTTTATCAAGATTTTAAGTATGTATACCTAGATAAATAGTATGAAATATTATTTTTTTTTGAAATTAGACAAAAATTACTTATAATTATAATAAAATTTTAGAATGATTTTCTTTTCAAGACAAGTATGAATTTGGAATCGGATTAGGAATGATGAGATTTTTGGCATTACTTTGACTAACTATGGCCAAATAAGCCTACCCGAACGTAATTTCCAATTTTTGTCCCCACCTCAGCCTTGTAGAGTGATCAAGACCTCACTCGAAATTAACCATTATGATTAACTAGATATAACCGACCCTTAACTTAAAATGGTCTACATTTCCTTGAAATCCCGCAAGTTTAGTATGTGCTTATTGATAGCGGTGACGACGTCGAAATTCAATAGTGGTATATGCTGAGATTGGAATAAATATTATTCGGAAGGCAATCTTTTATCAAATATTGTTATTCTCTAGAAAAAGAAAAAGTTGGAATAGTTAGGTGCTGATGTATTCGTTCTCACCTCATGACGCTTGAAAGATAGTCGATTCTGGCAATGAGTTCGGATATGTATGTTTTTGGTATAAAAAAAAAAGGTTATTAGAATTAAATTTTGAAAACAGTGTCAGGATGTTACTGATCAAGATATTTTTGATCAAAAGTTGAAGGTGTAAGTACATACGGCTTGCTTCTATTTGTTTTGATTTTCCTTTGTTATCCTTTCGATTAGCCAAACACCCTGAGCCTGAACGTTATAAGCCATTTTGCCAACTACTTGACTTAGTCCTTGATTCCGAAATTTCATATAGTGGCGATTACAAAGTTATTCTAAGTATTTTATTTTATATTTATTAAGTAATTCATGTAGAATTTCATTTAGATAATATTTTATAACTAATTTATTAAATTATACACACTTTTTATCTTTTTAATAATCTTAGATAGATAAAATTAATATAATTATAATATTGACAGCATACGTTACTAAGTCCGAAATTTAGTCTAGAAGAACTATATTATTTGCATTATAACATTTTATATATTATCGCTTATTTTGCTCGAGGACGATCAAAATTTAAGAGGAAAGTAGTTGATGTATGATAAAAATATAACTATATTATATGACTTTTTATATCGTATTTACGATAATATCGTATAAATTCTATAAAAATATATCTAAAAACTCATAAAAATCCAAATCGTTATAAATAGATATTATCGTTATAATTTTAGTAAAACTTATAGTTTTTGTGGTCAGAATTACTGTGGCTCGTGTTTTTTACTGTTTCAGGGTACGTATGATGAAAAACTGAAGAATTAAGATCGAAACAGTAGAAAACCGAAGATAGATATTTCTCAAAGTCCGGCCGAACCGAAGAAGACCGGCCCGAGCCGGAATCTCACCGCAAACAAAGCATGTGGGCTCGACACCAAAGAATATACACGTAGCACCGGCCCGCGCCGGTACTGACCCGGCCCGCGCCGGCCTACTGCCCTGGCCTATAAATACAGCTCAATTGCAGGCTGTTGAAAGTGTACCAATATATATATATCACTTCTATATATGACCCGGCCCGCGCCGGCCTACTGCCCTGGCCTATAAATACAACTCAATTGCAGGCTGTTGAAAGTGTACCAATATATATATATCACTTATATATATATATATATATATATATATATATATATATATATATATATATATATATATATATATATATTATCTTAATCTAGTTTCTAGTTATGTAAATACCGTAAAAGGCATTCTGCCGAAATAATAATGTAGTATAAGTCTCGTGTAATACTTAGAAGGATTATCAAAGCTCGTTGTTGTTAAAGGAGTGGTTATTTCCGGAGAATACGGCTCTGACGCTACAATTGTAATCTGGTAACTTTTTAATGTATTTATGTTTGTTTATTTATATTAGTATCTATATATTAGTTATAATGATATTAGGCTAATTCAATATCTAGCCAAGATATGAAATTGAATTAGTTTTATCTTTTTAGAGAAATAGATGATGACTATGTTAAAATTGAATTAAAATATTATAATGAATCTCTTTCTATTTGCACTCAATGAAAAGTTAAAATTGAATTAGCTACTCGATTTAACAAGAATCGTAACCTAATGATGAACTGACCAGAGAAGTTAGGATACGCGATCATGAATAGAAAGACCGGAGGGTAAAAATAGCCGCCTGACAAACGGAATCCTATTTCCTACCCGGGGGCAGATTTGTCCTAGAAAACAAATCTTATTGAAAATTGGACTCAAGATATTATCACGTTAAAATCACCTGTTTAATTGAGCAATACTCAAAATACCGGCCGTATGATAAAACGGAGTTCCCGAGCTTGAGGATGACATTGGACAGAGGGCTTTTGACCTATGACAATTTCATATGCTCGTGTGAGGAGGAGTTGTCTAGCTTAGGAGTACACCGGTTTATATATAATTGATTAACCTTAAAATAAGGAAAGATCAAGCACATCTATTCCTACTAAAAAGAGATACTGATTCAGTGACATATTTTTGGCTAGTTTCTAATAACATTACTAGTATTTATATCCTATATATTGTATTGGTACCTATATATATTTATGTATCTATCTGTTTTAGTTTTATGCATTTATTTACTGTTTTACTGTTACTAAAAAGGAAAAGGAAAAAACTGCGACTTAGATTGAGTTAATAACAGCTTCTTGGTGTTTAACCACACTCTGAATTACCACACGTTTCCCTGAGGATTCGACATCTGACTCACCATATTACGCTACAATTTGACCCGGTACACTGCCGGTAAGGATTGTATAGCATAGAAATAGTCCGTCAGTGACCAACCATTCCGAGTGAATGGTCAAAGGTGCAAGCATTACATTGGTCAAGCCAAGGAAAAGCCTTTGATTGTTCGATTCCTCGATATCCTCGGGTGTGGTACTTCAGAAGTCAATGAATTTGACGAGTTTTTGCCCGATTTGTTTTCTGAGGATGACGGTAGTGGTCCCTCTGAAGAAGTTCTAGCAGGTAGTTGGGACATGGAAGAGTTTGAAAAGGAGCAACAGTTGAAACGTCGTCAGAAGAAGAAGAAATCAACCGTGGGGAGGATTAAACATGTGTGGAAGGCAATTAAAGAATTAACCCCATGTGTTAGATACTGTTTCTGCAGCCACACTACTGATCAAAGCTTATACGAGGTAGTGGCTGGCAGAAAAGTTAAATGGCCTGATCCAGGCTGAGCTACAAGAGTGTCGAGCTAACGACATTAACCAATAGCGCCACTAGGGGGCAACCTAGATATCCCTTATTATCTTAGTTACTTTCTTTTTATGCTTTTCTTAAAATGACTGTCGGTTTCCGTATGCTTCTCATTTTCGATGGATCATGTACACCATAAGGCTATTTCATACTTTGTCTTGTATTTCGATGATTGACATTGCTATTTTTTCGAATTTTATTGTGCTGAATGATTATTCTTTTTTATCTTTATCCTTATCATTCTTTTTCATTTTTGCGATAATATTCCCCCGTTTTCCCCGAGATTTTTTCTGTGGTTGTCAAGTAGTGCAGATATCTTTCTAGACGTTTTGTCGAGGTAACATTTGAGTCATGTTGGAACGATTTCTATACGCCTTCGAGAGCGTTGGCCTTTTCATGCACCAGCCTGACCAACGGCTCGAATATCTACGCAATCAGCTAAGTATTTTTGTTCTTTTTACTTTCTGCACAACCTGAGGACACGTTGTGGTTTAAGTGTGGGGGAGGGGAGTAGTTTATGTGTAGCTATTCATTTGCTTACTTCGTTATGTTTCTATGCAAAATAAGCTAAATTTTTCAAAATTTTTGTTTAGTCCCGAGTAAGCAATGCATAATCTTTGTTCGTTTTTTTTATAGACATTGATGTTGTATACCGTATGTTTAGTAAGTTAGTTGTTTCACCCGATATATTTCACGAGCCATAGTGAATGATGAGCTATAATGTAAAGCTATACCCCTTTGGATTAGTGATTTTTGATTATCTTATAAGTCGTGTGCTTAGTGCTAACGTATGTATCGTGACGATTATGATAGTTTGTATTTATAGCCAAAGTATGACATACTGTGAATATCTTAGGTTTGAATGTCATAAGCGAAACGTAACTATTGTTCTTTAAAAAGTATGTTTAAAAAGAAAAAAGTTGAAATTGGGTGTGTCGAAAGCTGGTCGATGATTTGAGTGCGGTAGGTCATATCTCGATTGTCCTATACCACTATGATGACCAAAAGCTCACGACAGTCAGAAAAAGCTGCCTGATGATTTGAGTAAGGTAGGGTATATCTCGAATATCCTATTCTGCTATGACAGGGCAATAGCTCATTCTGATGTGCGTATAAATGTGAATGATTATTGAATCAACTTATATAAGGAATCTGGTATGAATGAGTAAAAGACTTAGTTATCGTCTACCTTATCCCCAGTATAAACCGACAGATATGTTGTAGGGATTGTCCTCTGAGTATGTCAGAAAGGTCCTAAATACCTTCTATCATCCTTTTCGGGATATGTTACATTTTGTAGGGTGCATGTTATGAGTATCATTTATTTCTAGTTTAAATGGGATATTGGCTAGTTGATTTGAATGAATTTTCAAGTTTGGACTTAGTGGAAGTTTGCTATGGCTTTGCACACACACCGGGGTGAACCTCTAAGTTATTGAATATGTGTTATATTTGCTGAGATGCCTATCTTTTTTTTTCGAGCCTTGGTTTTGTCTTGTTTTGCTCGGGACGAGCAAAAGCTAAGTGTGGGGGAGTTGTTAAGGGTGATTTTATATGATTTATATCGTTATATTTTGTAACAATTCTCTCCATATTCGTATAATTCGCATAGAAATTAAGTGTTTAATTGATTTATTGAGCAAATGAGTTTTTAAACGGTTTATTCGCAAAATTGGTTAATTTATGTGTTTTATTGATGATTTTATGTTTATTTGAATATTATTACACTTTGCGATGTTTTAATGTCTTGTAGATGCATAATTGCGGCTCAAAAGATGATTAAGTGAAGATAAATGTCGGATTTAATTGATGAAAAAAAGATAAGGAAGATTTGAATAGAAGAAAAGAGATAAAGATGGAGAAATCGAATTTCAAGTCCACTGAACGAGCGTTCAAGTCCCGTCCAGTTGGACGGGCGTCGGCATATTGGACGAGCGTCCGAGTGCCGAAGAGTTTGATTCGAGTTTTGAGATATTTAGTGAATGAGCGTCCAAATTAAAAAAAGGACGGGCGTCCGATCATGACTCGGCCCGATTCGAAGTTGATATGCGAAGCGAACGAGCGTCCCGGCGAGTGAACGCCCGTCCATAAACCGACTTAGCCAAACCGCCTCTGAAATCTATATAAAGGCAGCGTATTTAGACCCCAATAACATCATTATTCGAACCCTAAACCCTAGGGGCGGCCTAGCTGTGATTTTTATTAGTTTTTACTCAAAGTTTATGCTTTTAAATCTCTAGTTTAGATCAAACACTTTTATGTACTTTTATTCAAGTAATTCGAGCTCAAAGGTGATGTTAAGAGGCTAGACCTCTATTGAACAAGCGTTGTGAAGCCATCCGATCAGCAATTCACTTCCGTTTCTCGATTGTCTTGTGAGTTTTTAATTCAAGTTGTTTCTTTATTATGTTTATCATGTTTTTATGCAATTTATATCGAAAGATCTTTGCATGTTGATTGTTTATATTGATGAGAATCATGTTAAACCCTAGATCGCCATGATAAAGAATAGATCTTTGATCTATATAATGAGAGTTATTAGGTTAGATTTCTAGGTTAGAAACTTATAAATTTCACACCTTGGGTTAGAAAGCGTTAATCTTTAGGATCGAAAGATAGAAGATTAATAGGCGAACTTGTCTAAGAAATTAGGATTTCATACCTTGGCTAGGTGAATCACAACTTGGTTAGAAATCACGAGATAATCGAGATAGAAATTGATTGTTGTAGGATAGGTGGATCAATAGCTTGTTCGTTCGTAAATTATTGATTAAATCACTTGAACTTGAATTGCTTAGTAAATTTACAATCTTTATTTCATAATAGATTTAGAATAGATTTAGTTTAGATAATTTTGTTCGCAACCATATTTTCCTGGCTTTAGATCTCGATCTTAAATCGATTATTCTTATTGTTAGTTTCGTTTTTTCGTTTTAGTTCTTCACTGTTTTATTTTCGTATCTTTTTAGTAGTAATCGTGACATAGTTAGGTTAGATAATAAAAACTAGATTAAGCAACCCCGATTCCCCGTAAGATCGACCCGGTATCAACCTCTATACTACGATCCCTACACTTGGGGTATACCGGATTTATAAATTTATTACTTGTTTATTTTTGCTTAGATAAAATCCGAGACACTTTCCACACCCCCCCCCCCCCTCAAACGAATGCCATCCATCTCCCAAGCACCCTGAACACCATATATTGACACGACTACTTTCCTCCACAAAGCATTTTTTTCTGAAAGAAACCTCCACCAACATTTACCAAGCAACGCCAAATTTTGAACCTTAAGACCGCCCCGATTCCCCCCAAAAGTCTAGGTGCTTGCAATTTTTTCCAATCAACCCACGCAATTTTTTTTGAAGACCCATCCCCGCCCCGAAAAAAAGAAGACCTCACACTTTCCAGAAAATTCAAAACGCGTTCTTGTAGACAGAGAAGAAGAAGAGTGGAAGAACACCAAGAACAACTTTAATGAGAGGCGTGGAACACTCCTTACTCTTAACTGGACTATTATTTATCTGACGACCGCAACCGTTCAGTCACAACAAGTGATATGACATATTGTGTTATCATTCATCAACGTAGTTATGTTTGTGTAGTTGTGACAGTAACATTATCCTATTAACCTGCGCCATATTTTAACGTATACAAAAGTGCTACTTATTTTTTTTGCTATGCCGTTTAATGGTACATGTAGTATAGATTTGCAGTGTACATATTGTTAATCGTCTGATTTCGTTTATAGTAATCTATTCTTATCTTTTATAAAAAAAAACTTTCCAAATAGATTAGACAATATTTAACAAGAAATATGAAGATACACTTTGCAGAAAATCGTATTCATATTCATGCAACACAACATCACAACTATATGCATAGAAAATTGAATGACGGAAAACATAAGTAAAAACGAGAACTTATTGTTTAGACTGAGGCGCGTAGAACGCTTTCCTTAAGACTTTAATGCCCCGACTATGTGCTCACGGTATTGGCATAACTCTCCCAAGATACAACAGTCTCATTTTCCTGATTGTAGCACTTCAATGCGGAAAAAAAAGCAAACTGATAGGACCTTGTTATCTCAACATTTATGCTTTATGTATGTAGAAAATGTGTTTCAATTTTTGCAGAGTTTTGGTATGCAAGAAGAATGATTTTCTGTCTAAGATTTTCATTCAGGATTGTTCCTTTTTCTTTTGAGGATTGTTCCTTTTATAAGCTTAAAAAATGTAGAGTAGTGTCCTTTGAGAAATGGAAGTTAGGGAGGTTAGCAACCGATTTTCGAACAGTTGCCTTGGCCGATTTGATGCCATTTTCGAGCAGGTTTGCATCAGTTCGCATGTACCTGCTGAAAGAATCCTTCTGGGCCGAACTATTGCTTGAAAGATTAGTTCGTATTGTATTCAGAATTTCCCCGTTGATCTGGTCCAAAAATAATAATACTTGAGCCGAGCCAAGCCCAAGCCCAAACCGGACTGTGGTGCGCGTGTGTGGGGTTTTGAATCAACAAACATCTACATCTTCCCTTCTTCACAAAATTCTCTTGCCCCTTGGGGCTTACCTCTAAGTGCCACACTACTCCTTAAGTAGTGATTCCACTTGAGTCTCATTACCTATGTGGGACAAATTAATACACATTATTCATTAACACTCCACATATTTTACTCTATCTTTAGGCATTAATTTCTCATTCACCCGATATCGGAATCAAGTGATTCAAAAGCCTAACATCAACTATTATCTTAGTAGTTTCCAAATCTGTTTTTAGCTCCCGGAAATTCATTCCGTAACTCGTCGAAATCCGGGTCTGAAGTTGACTGCTCGTCACTTACACTTAAACTCATTTCAGAGCTAAAACATCATAAAGTTCCAACATATATCATTTATCCAATATTAGTCATATTAGTATAAATTATATGGAGTACAATTAGAAGGATAAAAACATTACTGTCACAACGAAAAATTACCATAACCATTACAAATCATTTTAAAGGATAGTGGGGCCGGGCATAGCAAGTGTTGTGATGCTATGTTATGTTTTACATTGTTTGCCATATTTTGCTATAATTTGCTAATATCATTTACAATGTGACACCCGGTCATACTTTGCGTCGTCCTATTATTTTGCTCGTTATAACATTTTGTTGTGAGACTAGCAGAACCCTCCGGCAAAGGTGGTCATTGAAATACCAAAGATTTATGGCGAGATTTTGTTTTAATTAATTTCTTTTTTTCAATAGTTATTAGTTATTATATATATATGAAAAGTAAATTTGGATTATTAGGAAATGTGATAGCCTTAATGGATCATCTTAAAAAGAATTCAAAAGCTCCGGTGACATTATTCATTGGTTAAAGAACAAATATGTTATAATGATTGTCTTGCACTTAAGGTGAGGTGTGAGAGTTCGATTTTACTTGACTCAGTAAAATATATGTGCAGATGCAACATTTACAAACTAGAACATTAAGAAATAATCTTCGATTTACTTCTTATGTGAAACTTTAGGGACGGGCATAAAAGCTCGGTGAGTCGGACAAATGGAGCTAATTTGATTTATTTTAAATTCATGCATGTAAGACAAAAGGAGCTAATTTGATTTATTTAAATATACCGTCTCCACAGTATATATAACACTCTCAATCTTATAAGTTTATTCACACAAATAAACGGAAGAATTAAGAAGATGAAGATGGTTAAGATGGCATTTGTTATTCTACTCCTTCTTCTGGCATCAGGTTGCATTTATTTTTGTTCATTGTTTTTCGTTCATTTTTATTTTTATATATTTTTATTCGATGATGGGAATGAGAATCGAATTCTGGTTCTCATCAAGATGTGTAATGAGCTATACTGCTAAGCCGGGATTCCCTTTGTTTTCATTTTCTTGACTTTCTTCTTTTTTGCGGATTTTCTTAAACATCAATGATCTATTCAAACAAGCAAAATGCTTGTAATAATACAATCCAAATAGAATTCATTAGACTTCACAGCCTCTTTTTCTCTTTTCTTTCCCGTCATTATCTTCACTTTACCTTTCTAGATGTTATCTTCAATATAATCCGTATCATTACTCTCTTATGAATTCTTTGGGTGTTTTTTTTTTTTTTTTTTTTTTTTTTTTGACGTAACAACATGCAACAATACTCCCCTAATCTATACCCTAAAAACTTACATTTACACTTTTAACTTTTGTTTGAATATGTAGTATACCCTAATTCAGATGCACAAATCGAGAAATGGTCAAAAGAATTTAGTATCATAGTTTTTCAAATAGAGTTTTTGATGAAGAAATTAGCAAATAATATAACACAATTGTTAGTTACAGCTGAAGAATCTGATCAGGAGAAGAAACAAGAAGGGTTTGCAAAATTTGTTCGAAAAGATATCACATTAACCTTCATGAAAATGAAGCTTTTCGATGGTGAATGCGCTGGCGCCTACTGCGATGATGACGGTGACTGCGACGCCGCCGGTTCATTTGACTGCACATGCAAATCCAATAACTGCAAATTCAAATTAGATTGATCAGCTATATATAGCTTCCATGTCCAGAGTTCTGGTTGCGTGCTTGGGGTCGGGATCAAAACCCGGTTATTGAATGTCAAACATGCATGAAACTATATATATACATCTTTAGTCTTTACATTCATGCATTTGTGCTCTTTGGTCATTTCATCAAAGGAAGATGATGCTCCTGTTGTCACAGGCTTACGATCAGTGTTACAACATATTTTTATACTCTTAATTAGGGCTAGATTACAATAATATTTAATGGTGTAAAAATATGTTATGATAGTGATTATGCTACAGATAAGATGAAAAGGAGAAAATAAAATAATATTGTCCACACGGTCATTAGTCCACATGGCTGCTGTTGCTTGTTGGTTCTGTGTTAATTCTGCCTTCCTCTAATGTATTTGTTGGATTTCGCTGCTAAAAGTATATATGACGTAGTAGAAGTCTATTAATTAAATTAAATATAAAAGATATATGCAAATAAGAGTTGGTTCCAAGCTCTTCACTTCATTCACAAAATGTGAAGTAATTGATTACAAAAACATTCCCAGCTTCACTTCTAGGTTGAACCCTCCTTATATACGGGATAGGATCCTCTCAAGTAACTTGCGAGGATATTCTCTCAAGTATGCATGATCCAACCACACACCCCCAAAGTGTAAAACATCTAAAGCCTATTGATTAACTTTTTCCAAAACTACGTAGTTTAATTCATTATATATAAAAACACTAACTTAAGGGTAAAGTTACATGAGAGGATCTTATCCCCCTTATATACTCCCTAATACCCTAAATAAATCAGGCTAGAGAAGACTTAATGTCATTGGGCCGGAATAAATAAGGCCTAATGGCTAAAATAAAATAAAATACATAAATTAACTAAAAAATAATAAATTCAACAGGCCGGCCACTTTGGGCATTCGATCCGGGCTTCGAAGTGGACTCAACATGATTGGCTTTGTAATGGAATGGGTCGGATCCCCAACAAAAAATTCAGGGAAAATTTTATGGTGGTCCGGAACCATCTCGATCACGTTTAGTTTTGTGCTTGCTCCTTTGATTGAATAATTTCTAGCTTGAAAGGTTGAGAATGTAAATTTCACTATATAGCCCACGTTTCACATGTAAATTTCGACATCAAGCTTGAAAGATAATTTTAACATGTCTCCCTTACAGAGCCTCTTCAGCTTGAAAAATTTACATTGGTTATTTCATCAGGTCAAAGTACTCTCTATTTTGCTCAACTTCATGTTTTGTTACACACTTTAAATGTTAAGACTAGAAGACTCCCAAATACCCTAAATAAATTAGGCTCGAACACTTAATGTCATTGGGCCGGAACAAATAAGGCCCAACAGCTAAAATGAAAATCCAATACATAAATTAACTTAAAAATAATAAATTCAGTAGGCCGGCCACTTCGGGAATTCGATCCCGGGCTTCGAAGTGGACATGATCGGCATCGCTCTAATACCAAATGATGATCTACAATTAACAGATAAAAACAAGCTAATCCAAACTCAAAGATAATTTCATTATCAAAGAGAAAGGATTCATGATTACATTCCATCTTTACCAACTAGAAAACTTAGGTTATTTATAGGCTTAGAAAACCCATTTAGGTAAACACACTCTTAAAAAGCCCATAAGACTATCTAATTATTTTAAAACATAGATAAAACACTATTAGCCAACTTTGATGTCCTACATCATATATAAGATAATCAATGGCAGAAAATAATCATGTAATAAATTTTTTTTTTTTGTAACAGTTTTGTTATGAATATAGTTTACAATAGAATACAAAATGATTGTTATGAATAGAGTTTTCAATAGAATATAAATTTTTTTAATAATCAATTTTGTTATGATTGCTACGGAGACGGGTGCAGGCATTGGAATCATTTTCCGCGACTCTCTTAGGAGAGTTCTGCATTCCTTTGTGTACCATTTCGATCCAGGGGGCCCATTGGAATTCTTGGAGCTCAAGACAATTTCCTTGGCTCTGGAAGAGGCGAGGCGATTGAGGATTCAACGACTAGTTGTGGAGAGTGATTGTTTAGTATGTGTTGTGCGTCTCCGGAGCCATGTGGAGGATCTCACGGCACATGGATGTTTACTTCACGTTGGTTTAATTAACAAAAACAAATTTTATGCTTGAGCTCTGATCATGAATCTATAGCTCGAGCTTGAGCCAAGCTCAAATAAACATACCTTGCATTGATAAACATAATGATATGAATGAGCTAAACTCGTTTATTTGAATAAACGAATGCATATAATTAAGTTTATACGAGTCATACTTAAGTTTATTAATGAATCATTCTTTTCATGTTAATCATTAAATAAACATGAGGTCTAAGAGCGACCCCAATGATATCACCCAATATCACCCTTGAAATACATCGTTTTCCGTTTTAGATACACTTTTTCAACACCCAAAAAAACATTTACTCCAATAAGCAACCTCTATACTACCCCTAAAATAACTTTTCGCTTACATCAATATATTTTTTTCCCTTTTTATTAATTTACTGCCAGCTAGAAAATGCAACATGCATGTACATGGGCCTAGTGGATATCAATTTAATATTGCTTTGTGACAGTGATAGTTGGAGAGAGACAGCTTTTTGGGAGCCTCTACCGAGCCCCCAAAATTAGGAGGTGGGTCTAACGTATTTTCAGAATCGGGTGTGATATCAAGCTCCATTGTAGCTTTAAGGCCTTGATAGGCAATTGTAGATGTTGGATTGGGAGTCCATTGTGGACGCCCTTACAGATATCGGAGTGCTATGGAGGCCCACTTTGGCCTTGAGTCACTCGAAAAAAGAAATCGGGAGCTGCATCCAGTGTCCATTGGGGTTGCTCTTACACTCCTACAGTCTCTCACAGCTATAACCAGTTGGATACGCTATATAAGTAAAATGACAAAAGGGCAAAAATAAAAGAATAATAATAACATTGAAAAAAAAAAAAAAAAAAACATAACTTTTAAGGACCAGTCCTTTAGAATGACAAACGGAAAGAAATTGTGTTATCAATCATAATAATGACAACCAGACCTAGATTCTCATTGCATGGCAGATGGCACCCTAAGTATTTTCTTTATATTCTAAACAAAAATATGCTAGGCCTCCTCAATTATTTAGAAACATCCAAAAGAAACCTTCTTCTTCTTCTTTTTAAATTTCTTTTTTTATATTTTTTATTTTTTTATATCAGGTTTCAGGGCCACTCCAGTCATCTCCCTAAAAAAACACTTCAACGTGTATCTCTCACCTCTGTAGAAAACGACCTATTATAAAATATTTCTGGATTGATTAATTAAGTGAGTGTGACAGTTTTTATTAAAATATAATTCCTAAATTCATTTTACTGAGTCCACATTTATTTTATTTTATTAACTTTATTTTATTTTATTTTTTTGTTGAGAAAACCGAGTCCACATCTTGCAACTTGGAATTTAATTGTTTCTGCAAAGAAGACAAAGATATTCCAAGTGAACGGCAAAGGGCGCGTGTGTACCGTGTTAGGAAAAATAATCTATCGAATTATATTGTTTTTATGAATAATAAGTAAGATTATTGAGTTTGAGTTTGTTTGATATACGAGTGAGTTTGAGCTTGTTTGCTTAATGAATAAAGTAAAGCTTTGTTCGTGAATCCATTGCTTGAGCTCAAATCCGACTCAAATGAGTTCACTTCACTTTTTACAATTTATGCCGATGTTATACAAATCTTACCTCCAAATGTGAAACGACAATGTGTTGTTGTATTCTTAATTTGTTTTTGTTTTTACTACTTTTTTTAAAATTGTTTTTACTACTTGTATCAACTAAATAGTTGATATGGATAACAATAAGAAAAAGTATAAAGACAATGATAAGACGAGATTAAGTTGATGTTAGGAAATTATGGTCAGCATTTTGTGTTTATATAGTAATTAGTATATTGTTTTCCCACACAAATACATATGAGAAATGATATGTTTACATCCAATAGTTTACACAACATCTATATTTAGCATCATCTTGAGTTTGTGTTTTTTTTTTTTTATTGTTTTCTTTATTACTTTTATACATGAAAAATTTGTGGTAAGATCATATGAGTATTGATCTTATGTAGACTTCTTGGAAAAACCTATGTCAAAGTTTGGGAAATAATTTATGTGTCTATTTCATTCAGTATTGAGTACTATAAATACAAGAAGTTACATTCTAATCAGGGCCACAAATTACGCCCAGAATCGCTAAGATCACTACTATACATTAACAGAAAATATTAAACAATATTTACTTCCGAAATCAAATATATATTCCCTACCGTCCGTAATACCCTCCCTCAAGTTGGAGCGTGTAGGTCGCAAACGCCCAACTTGCGAAGTAAGTAGAGAGAATTGTCGTTTACCCAAAGCTTTAGTGAAGATATCGGCAAGCTGTTCGTTAGTAGTCACATGCCGCGGAGCAATAAGACGCTTGAATGGCATCTCGGACATAGTGGCAGTCGACTTCAATGTGTTTCGTGCGTTCATGGAAAACTGGATTATTTGCTATATGAAGGGCGGACTGGCTGTCACAGAAGAAGTCAATAGCCTGAGGATGATCAACACCTAAATTTTGAAGTAATGCCGTGAGCCATTTCAGTTCCGAAGTGAGAGCGGCCATCGAACGATATTCGGCTTCGGCAGACGAGCGCGAGACAGTGTGTTGTTTCTTGGTGCGCCAAGAAATCGGGGAGCAACCAAGAAACACAATCCAGCCAGTAAGTGAACGACGCGTTAGCGGGCAACTTGCCCAATCGGAATCACACCACCCGGTGAGAGACAAGTCACAATCACTTTGAAGCAAGATCCCCTGACCCGGATGGTTTTTCAAATACCGGACTGCCCGCCTGGCAGCATCCCAATGGTCACGCCGCGGTGCCTGCATGAATTGAGCTAAAATGTGTACTGTGTATGCCAAATCCGGACGAGTAAAAGATAAGTAGATAAGACGTCCAACCAAACGGCGATAGCGTTCCGGATCCTCACAAAGTGGACCGGTAGCGGTGGCAAGAGAATGATTACGCTCAATGGGGAAACCAACGGGTTGAGCTCCAAGCAAACCGGCTTCAAGCAAGGATATCAAGAGTATACTTGCGCTGACAAAGAAAAATACCTTCCGGGCTTCGGGACACCTCGATGCCAAGAAAATATTTTAAAATACCCAAATCTTTCATATGAAAGCAATCTCCCAAATATTGTTTAAAGTGCGTAATAGCGGATGAGTCGTTGCCCGAGATGATCAAGTCGTCAACGTACACCAACACATCCTCAATGTCGGACGAGCATTGATGTTCCAAGGAAACTTGCCCATTAATTTTTGGGGAGAATGTATTTTGGGGGCGGTGCATCTGATTAATCGGACTCCTTCCGGTCTTTTGCAAAATAAAACACCGTTTGAAATCCTGTTTGGCACCGCACCCATCCTCGACCATCTACGGACCTTTGGTTGTCTCTGCTTCGCTCACGATCAACGATCCAAGGGGCATAAATTCGCTCCTAGAATCAAGCGCTTACCGTTGTACTAAAACCAATTGGTGTTAGTAAAGGCGCTACTATATTTTCTTATATCACTTTTAACACGCCTCCTCAAGTGTGGGCCTATAACAAGCCCGGGCCAACATGGCACACAAAGGCATATAAATGGCACACAAGGCCAACAAAGAGGCTCAACACATGCACAATATAATTAGGGAAACAATGTTGGAAGCAAGGATTGATCCCATGACCTCCTGCTCTGCTACCATGTCAAAGTTTGGGAAATAATTTATGTGTCTATTTCATTCAGTATTGAGTACTATAAATACAAGAAGTTATATTCTAATCAGGGCCACAAATTACGCCCAGAATCGCTAAGATCACTACCATACATTAACAGAAAATATTAAACAATATTTACTTCCGAAATCAATTATATATTCCGTACCGTCCGTAATAACCTATCAACGAGGGTAGAGCCATACTTTCCACCGATGGCAGTCGCCTCGCGGTGATTTTTTATTTTATTTTTATTTTTACCTATATAAATACATATAGGTTTAAGAATTCTTTTGTTAGATGTATCTGGTATTACAAGGTACCAGCCTAGTGGCTTTTTCTCTGGATCCACTACTGCCTATCGTTCTCGCCATTCAAAGTCTCAAACACACACATATATACATATATACACATATACATACATACATATATATATACATACATACATACAGTGGATGCACCATTGCATGCATGTATATATATGTATGTTGTGCCGGATCAAGAAATTTTTTCCGGTGGAAGTACAATAGCAAATTCGAAAATCTAGTTTTACATTAGTTAGCAATAAAACCAAATCGTTTCAATACAAAAAAAAAAAAAAGCCGATCTCCATGGGGAATTCCCCCTCCCCATAATGAAAGTGAATCCCCCTCCATATGTATGTATGCATGTATTACGAACCTAAAAAACGTTTGTGAATTATGTTGTTTGTTCGTTTAATTAAACCGTATACACTAATATGTTTGAGTTTACCTTGAGCAAACAAACGAATGCATGCTTCTACTAATCAAACTCGATATTGTTCATGAACGACTATGTTCGTGTACAACAATAAGTTATATCAAGTTTGGATTGATTTCGCTCGTGATTAGTTTTGATTTTTTATAATTTTTTTGGAAATAGACAGAGGATTTCATTATATTATGGGCGGGATAAAAATCTAACATTGAAATTCTCGTCATAAAGTATATTAGAATATATGATCATTAGGCTATATCCGATTTCCTCATGATCAGTTTTGATCTTTTCATAGATTCGTGCATGCAAGCGCCGTTGCACGTGTCTTAGTGGATCTATTTTTCATCGCTCGTTGATCACGATGCGTTTAAATTAAAAATCATTTAAGATGCAGACATAATGATCAACGGTGCAGATTATTATTGTGTCAATGATTTTGACACAATGGACACACCCGTATTATACCTTCCTCTATTCTTTTATTTTTTATTTCCTTTTGTCGGATCTTAGTGGGGTCACGTGACTCTCTTGATGTACGTGCATCCGCCCCTGTATTCATGATATGACTGAATCAAAGATTCCGTTTTGAGCATCTTATGTGTTAGTTACTTATGGATGAAGACTTATACAAGTATTAATAGAGCCCTAATAATTAAGAGAATATTATTCCCACATAATATGCAAACTTTTATTAGTACCAATATCATACTCCTATATCTAAAGACGCTTGAAGAAGAAAATGGCTAAGTATTTTACTATGGCAATTATGTGTTTGGTTTTGCTAATCGTAAACGGTTAGTATCGTAATCTCTCTCGTCTCCTAGCTAGACCCTGTTTGGATTATATGAATTGAAAGGAAAAGAAATCATGTGATTTTAAGGATTAAATTGGAAAATGAAATAGCTAATGTAAAACCTCCAGACCTGTGTCTGATAGCGCTAAATGAGTCATAAATGGTCCGGTCAACTGCTTAGAACGCTGTCCTCGCTTGGTTTAAAAGGGCTAACTCGAGTTGACAAGACATTTATGTCTCACACTTATATGGAAGTGAGCATTTTGCTACGTTATCGATGTGAGACTTTACATTCTCCCCCCTTATAAGGGACTAGCGTCCTCACCAGGACGGCCAAAAATGTTCCTGGATCGTCCCTACCAGAGGTAACTAGATGTCATCCTTACACCGTCTTCTTGTACGGTGCAGCGCATAGTTCCGCCTGATAGTCGGCTATGATACCATTCTGTAACACCCCCAGACCTGTGTCTGGTAGCGCTAAATGATCCATAAATGGTATGATCAACTGCTTATACCGCCTTTCTCGATTGGTCTAAAAAGGCTAACCCGAGTGATAAGGACATATCTGATGGTATTTCATGTGCTTATTTATGTGTATTTTGTCGGAAGATACTTTGTTCCGGGTATGTTTTGGATGATTTTCAGGTTTTAAGAGGACGTGAGCGATGGTGGAAGATTTCAGGACTTATAGAGCGGTTTTGGAAAGTTTTGAGGGAGAAGGGAGGAAAGCGGCGTTTCAAGATCCGAGAATTTCAGTTTTCGCCTATGCCGGGATCCCGATTTGTAAAGAGAAGACAGAGCTATTAAAGCTAATCGTGCATTTTCGATCTTTAGTCACATTAAACTTTTATTATTAGAAGCACCTATTATTATTATTATTATTATTATTATAGGATTTATTTTGTTTAAGAAATAAGTGGGCTTGGCCCAATTAGAATTTCAGCCTATTCTTTGGCGTGAATTATCAGGAGGAGAAGAAAAACAAATATATAGCTTAGGTTTATTGTATTAGAGAGAGGGAACAAGTTTCATTTTTGCAGTGAATGGAAGACTGCCGGTGATTCTTCTTCTTTCACTATGATGTAATAATTTGGTTCTTTTCTTTTAGATTATATTTTTATTTTAATGAGTAGTTAGTTTTTCTTTTTCCAGTTGATTGATTGTTGAACCCTCGATTTCATGTGGTTGTGAGATCTAAACGTTTTTCTACTCGTTTGATTGTTAGTATTTATTTATTTTCTGATTTACAATAGAGGATTAGAATTATTGTTTGATTGTTGGTGCGCGATAGTTAAACGATTATTTTGATCTAGCACCAAAATCCATCTTAGGCGGTTCTTTATAAAAGATTGGATTTTTAGTACGCAGTAAATGAAGACATTACTGCCGGTTAGTAGCCCGTAGGATTCCCTGTTGTGGAAATAGACAATCTATGTTAAAATTAGTCCGGTTGGATTAATAACTCATTCACAGAACTGAATTGTTGGGTGTCAAAACTACCAAGGGGCTGGTAGGTTTGTACACATAGAGAGCTACAAAGGGAGTCATATTGAGAGATGTACGGAAACTGCTATTGTACCAAAACTCTGATAGTGTTAGCCATCTGCACCACTGTTTAGGCCTCATGAAACACATGCATCTTTGATAGAGTTCTAGGCACTGGTTCAATCTCTCTGTCTGACCATCTGACTGAGGGTGGTAAGCTGTGGAAAGTTATTAATCCAACCGGACTAATTTAACCTAGATTGTCTTTTTCCACAACAGGGAATCCTACGGGCTACGAACCGGCAGGTAATGTGCTGTTTACCACTAAAAATCCAATCTTTTACGGCAACCGCCTAATATGGATTTTGGCGCTAGATCAAAATAATCGTTTAACTATCGCGCACCAACAATCAAACAATAATTCTAACCCTCTATTGTAAATCAGAAAATAGATAAATACTAACAATCAAACGAGTAGAAAAACGTTTAGACCTCACAACCACATTAAATCGAGGGTTCAACAATCAATCAACTGGAAAAAGAAAAACTAACTACTCATTAAAAATAAAAATATAATCTAAACGAAAAGAACCAAATTATTACATCATAGTGAAAGAAGAAGAATCACCGGCAGTCTTCCGTTCACTGTAAAAATGAAACCTGTTCCCTCTCCCTAATACAATAAACCTAAGCTATATATTTGTTTTTCTTTCTCCTGATAATTCGCGCCGAAGAATAGGCTGAAATTCTAATTGGGCCAAGCCCACTTATTTCTTAAACAAAATAAATCCTGTAATAATAATAATAATAATAATAATAATAATAATAATAATAATAATAAGAAGAAGAAGAAGAAGAAGGGTGCTTCTAATAATAAAAGTTTAATGTGACTAAAGATCGAAGATGCGCGATTGGCTTTAATAGCTCTGTCTTCTCTTTACAAATCGGGATCCTGACATAGGCGAAAACTGAAATTCTCGGATCTTGAAACGCCGCTTTCGTCCCTTCTCTCACAAAACTTTCCAAAACTGCTCTATAAGTCCTGAAATCTTCCATCATCGCTCACGTCCTCTTAAAACCTGAAAATCATCCAAAGCATACCCGGAACAAAGCATCTCTCGACAAAATACACATAAATAAGCACATGAAATACCATCAGATATGTCCCTATCACCGAGTTGACAAGACATTTATGTCTCATACTTATATGGGAGTGAGCATTCTACTACTTTACTGACGTGAGATTTTACAGCTATCGACAAACTCCCCGACCATCCCCCGAAACTGTTTTGGATAGTTCACCTTTTTTTTTATTTTTTTTATTTTAAAGATTTGTATGCCTGCAAACAAATCTCGGTACCCCATGCATCACCAAAATTTCGGTGTTTGGATTCAACGATTAGATAGAAAAGAAAAGGAAAATTAGTGGGAAAAACGAGAGAATGTGAAATTTATTTTAGGTGTTTGGATAGAATTAAACAATATATATATATTGGGAAATTAGGGATAATGACACAATCTGGAATATTTTTCAGTAACATGACAACTACATATTTTTTATAGGGAGAATGACAATGCATAATTTTTATAACGAGAAGGACAAACCGTGAATCCCGAAAATCCGTGAATCTCCCCCAGTGAATCCCGAAATCAGTGAATTTCGACAATGAATTTTAAAAATTAGTGAATTTCGACAGTGAATTTCGGCAGTGAATTTCGAACACAAGTGAATTTCGACAGTGAATAAATATATTTGTCCTTTATACAAAAGTTTCAAAAGACTGTCATTCTACTCAATTAATGAAATATTTCGTCATTCTCCCTCATTCCCCCTATATATATATATATATATATATATATATATATATATATATATATATATATATATATATATATATATATATATATATAGAAGGAAATAAGTTCACCCGATTTGTGAATAACTTTATCCCTCGTATCTATGTCCCAGCCACTCTCCCTTACGAGAGAGATAGTAATTCAACATCATCATGCTCTATATTACCCAAAAACAACAATATTTCTTAACACAACACAGTTTTTCTGCGCCTCGGTCGAATCCGCTTACGCTTGAGGATGCTGGTACACCCCAACAATCCCCCCAGCATTTGAAACCGTGGAATCATTACACAGCATGCCCCTAGCATCTGCAACCAACAGTTGAGGATGTTGGTACACCCCAACAATCCCCCCGGCCAACATCTGCAACCGTGGAATCATTACGCAGCATGCCCCCAACATCTGCAACCACACAATGGAATCATTACGCAACATGCTGCTGCCGAGATTCGAACCAGTGACCTCGCTCTGCTACTAGTTGTTAGAATCAAGCGTTTACTTAATTTCTTAACTGAACACAGTTTTTCTGTGACTCGGTCGAATCCTCTTACGTTTGAGGATGCTGGTACACCCCAACATTTTATGCGTAAACTCTGGTCGTAAATCCATTGTTCGAGCTCGAACCAATGTCAAATGAGCAATACCTCCTATTTTACCATTTATGTCGAGTACGTACTGTAACTCTTGATTTGAAGTGTAGAAATGACAAATGAGTTTATATATTTATTTAATTTGTTTTTATATATACTTGTAGTAACTAGTTAGTTGAAAAGGATAACAATAAGCAAATGAAACGATAATAGGGTGAGGCGACAATATGATATCGTTTGGGGATTCAGTATTACTATTTTGAGGAGTACGTGTGTGTGCTTTTTTTAGTTTACAAACTTAAGAAATGTTTATGAATTACCTCGTGTTTGTTCACGACGTTGTTCGTGTACTGCATCATTAATTTTTTTTTCTTAATTTTCTCATTAGAACAGACGCCTAAGAATTGGTTCAACCAAATTACCTTCCAAACAATGGCATTCGACCAATTTCCATCTGATCTCTTTTTAACCGTTACGATAAATTTTTACTTTAAACAAAGCCTTGGAAAGGGTATAATATGCTCATTTTTGGAATTATAGTAGTTTGAAAATACAAAAGGGCTAATTAGGTGGAACACACCGCACTGTTATTTAATACCATATTGGATTAAATACATTTGTATTTACATATTATCACCCTGCAAAACGTCGTAGTTTAAAAAAAAAAAATTACGGTTAGATCATTTTTACGTTTTAGCGGTATGGTTAGAACACTATACTTGAGAGAACACTTCTTCAAATACTTAAGAAGATTCTGCTCATACCAATACTAGCGGAAATGATACGGTAAATATGAATAACTAGGTTATACAGAGTTTGGTTCGGTACAGATAACTCCTGTAACCGAAACCAAACCGTTTGATTTGGTTTGGTTATCAGAAAAACGAAATAAAATTTGACAATTACATTTGGCTATAAATGGTTTGGTTTTTTACTTAATTTTTTATGAGGGGGTGAGAATAAAGCACATATAAGAGGGAAAAATAGGAATTAGGACAGTAGAAATACAAATTGGGTGATAAAGAATATTTCACTGTTTGTAACTCCAAATTGACTGTTCGGTATAGTGAAATTGACTTCAAATCCACTATTTAACTGTTTCGTTGTTTTTTTTTACTAAAATGACTTCGAAATGACATCGAAAAAAAAATCACATTGGATGTCTAAATAAAGAGAACGAAAAAAGGAAAATAATGGTTAAATAATTTCTATCTTTTAACGTTCAGATCAAAAGATATATTCATTTTGGATATTAAATATGAGAAAATTTAAATTGAATTCGAATAAACATTTTGTAATTTTTACCCAATAAAAAGTTCCACTGTCTTGTGTACGTATTTCTATTTTCAATTTGTCATTTTCAACAATAAAGCCTTTTTTTATTCGGTTACAAATGGTTCGGTTATAAGCATTTTTTCATAAACGGTTATATATAATATTTTGGTTAAGAAAATTAGTTATACAAGAGGTTAGAAACGGTTCGATTACTGTTTTATTTTTGAGTTTATACGGTTCAGTTAATTGATCGATTAATTTGGTTCGGTTTTAAGATCTGATACTAACTAGAAGTGATGAGAATTTTTATTTTTCCAATATATATATATATATATATATATATATATATATATATATATAGATTCATGATATGACTGAATCATAGATTCCGTTTTGAGCATCTTATGTGTTAGTTACTTTACTTGTGGATGAAGACAATACTTATACAAGTATTAATAGAGCCCTAATAATTAAGAGAATATTATTCTCACATAATATGCAAACTTTTATTAGTACCATATCATACTCCTATATCTAAAGCAGAGGCCGACCCACCCTATAGGTGGGGGTGGTCTCAAGACCACCCCAAAATTTGAAATCAAAAAACAAACAAAAATATATTTTTTGTAAAATTGAATTAGTGTTATTATTAGTATATGTACTTAATGCTTCCTAATTTTATAGTAATGCTCAGGTAGCCTAGTGGTATATGATCTATACATTTTACCTTTCTTATCTCATGGTCATGGGTTCAAGACATGGCACAAACATTTTTTTTAGACATAGCATTTTTTCCTTACTTTATACGATGTAAATCTAATATTTTTTTCTCTTTACCTTAGACATTTTACATCAACAATATCTAAATCTAAGTTTTGTGTCCTTTTATCTGAGATATTTTTTGGTACATTATACCACTGAAATGCTTATAATATTTTTTTCCCTTAATTTATGCGATCTAAATCTAATATTTTATTCTCTTTACCTTAGAATTTTTAAATCAACATTTTTTTTTCTTCCTTATACCATCTAAATCTAATCATGTTCGTAACTGCTTGATGTACGATGAATGTAATTGTTTAGCATTGGAATTTTTTTCGGGATATGTATTTTAGTGAAAACCAAGACCACTCCAAGAAAATTTCTTGGTTCCGCCACTGATCTAAAGACGCTTGAAGAAGAAGAAAATGGCCAAGTATTTTACTATGTCAATTATGTTTTTGGTTTTGCTAATCGTAAACGGTTAGTATCTTAATCTCTCTCGTCTCCTAGCTAGACCCTGTTTGGATTATATGAATCGAAGTAAAAAGAAATTATGTAATTTGAAGGATTAAATTGGAAAATGAAATAGCTACAGACAAACTCCCCGACCATCCCCCGAAACTCTTTTCGATGGCCCACCTTTTTATTTTTATTTTGTTTTAAAGATTTGTATGGCTGCAAACAAATCTCGGTACCCCATGCACCACCAAAATTTCGGTGTTTGGATTCAACTATTATATAGATAGAAAAGGAAAGGAAATATAGTGGGAAAAACTAGAGAGAATGTCAAATTTATTTTGGGCGTTTGGATATAATTAGACAATATATATATATATATATATATATATATATATATATATATATATATATATAGATTATCAATTTAGATATACTAAAAATGAATAGTTTTTCCGTTTTTCAAATGTTTTAGAAGGAAATAAGATCAACCAATTTGTGAATAATTAACTTTATCCCTAGTTATCTTTTTCTTTTCTTTTCAAACATGTAATTCTATCAATGAGAGCAAAATTACATGGTTTTGCCACCAAGGCCTCCTCAGAACACCATACGTCATCAATATACAGCTCTATCTCCTTAAAACTCTAGTCCGGAAAATCTAAGGCGGAAAAAATTAGATACTAGGGAAAGAGTATAGGCGCCTGTATATCGGAAACCCAACCTCCCTGCATTACATAAAAAACTAACCTATTACAAAGCCTGATCACCATTCTGCAACATTTTAATACGATATAGAGCATATGAAAGGAATTCTGTATGCTTATGAAAAAAACAACATCAAAACAACTTGCAAACTTCAACATCATCCATCAATAACAGCCTTGCGTTTCGAAGCCTTCGCCCGTTTTTTTCGAAGCCTTTCACATTTCCTTTTGAGGTCTCAAGACCACAGCAATGCACCTTAGATAGCATCCAAAAATCTAGCATCAAAACTTAAATATCTTTCAAATTGATGAAGGCCAAAACACAAGCCTGATTCTCCATATTTGATCTAGCAGCATCAAACCCTGGCCAATAAACCAAAAGACCACACCACAACAACAAAACTTTATCCCTCGTTATATGTGTCCCAACCACGCTCCCTTATGAGAGAGATTGTTGGGACAGATTGCCCACACTCTTAATGTATAAGAAATAAAGTAGCGCCCACCAATGGTTTTAGTATAACGGTAAGCGCTTATTCTTGAGGGGGTGTTGGGAGAGTGATGAGAGTCAGCTTTGCGGTGCATGTTTCAACCCTCATTTATTTTGGCTCATTCCGGGCAATTTTAGGCCATGTTAAGGGAGGAAACGCGCAATGCATTCACTTTGAGGTAAACCATCATATAGATGGTAAACCTTGCCATTGACGATGTTTTTAGTCCTTTCGAGTCCTATTTATCTTGCGGAGTTATGCTCGGTATCTGTTTAGATGTCATGACGCAGGATATAGGTGTTCCTAAGCCTGGAACTAAGGTAAGGCACTGAGCTCATGAAGGCAAGACCGATTTTCGGGGATGGAAAAGCTGAAGAAAAAGTGCAGATATAAAGGATTTGAAGTCGTGATCTTCCGGATTGTATCTCCAAGCGAAGAAGCCGTGATCTTCCGGATTGTATCTCCAAGCGACAACTGGTGGACGTCGATCCTCGCCATAGAGCCTCCTCGAATATGCCCAAGAAAAACCCTAGGTTTTTCTCCTATAAATGACTAAGGCAAGAAACTAATTTTTCTTCCTTCTAATTTGTTGGTGGCGCAATTTTTGTTGTTTTATTGTGCTAGGAGGAACTCTTTTTATATAGGAAAATAACTAGTCAAGAGCATTATCATTTTCACACCACAAAAACCTATTCCCATAAGGAAAATATATTTTTTCTACAAAACAAGAGATAATTCCTAAAAAATCAATCTCTTTATTTTTTCATTAATTATTCAACAAATAGATAATTAATTAATTACACATGTGACATAATCTAGAAAAATTTCTTATCCTAATTATCCAATGTGGCGCCACCTTTTTTTATTTTTATTTTTATTTTTTTTATTTGTCATTTTTAATAGAAAATGTCATTTCTATTTTACATATTATTTACCAAATAAATAATATTGCATATTCATTAAATAGACCAACTATTTAATTTATTCTCGAGGTTCCACAAAACGAGAAAACACTCGCGTGTTAGGAGCCAACCCGGGGTCCATGGACCTATAACCAGTAGCTACAATAAATTAAATAAAGTATTCATCGAACAGAATATTTCTACTTAATTCATTAATTCCGGAATTACGCAACCATAAATCCGAAACTGAACTCTATCGATTATAGATATAACTTATTCTCAAAACGTCGAGTCGAGTCGATAAGTGTCTATTGATATAATCATTTCATATAAACTAACCCTCCATAGACTATCCATACTGAATTATGATTATTTCCGTGAACCTTCTCCAATACATCTTATCATTATTTACCATTAACGCACTAGTCATCAATTAGTTCATAACCATTACGAACTCCCGGGATTGATCAGTTTCTAGGATCAACAAATAAGAGGATTGTCTTTCTACTTCCCGCAGGAAGGAATGGAATCCATATCTGAGAGACACACACTTCTCACTCATTTCAGAATAGTGCCAACGTGAAAGTGATTCGGAGCGCGCCTCTTAGCGATCCTTAACGAACACATCAAACTCTATCATGAAACCAGTAGGAGTCTGTAATCACTTCAGGATTAAGGTTAATCTATATATGATCATCTTGTGATTTAATAAGATTTCTCAATCACGGAATTATATGAGAAACGCAGATTAAATCGGTCTAGTCCTACATGACTCTCATCATATATAAATGCCCCATTTAGACAACCAATGTCGACGGTCCGGATAGGAATGTCACACCATAAAGTGTTCTTGGCGCATTAATGGTGGTTTAATCAATAGACCTCATACTTTGATTAACTTCACCACGGACTAACATTTCAAATGTATCACCATAAACTTAATCCTCATGTGTGACACATACTAAGTTATATGGCTACATATGATACGACTTGGGGTTTTCAATAGTGTATTAAATATAAGCACGAAACAAATAATAATATGAGAATAAATCTATCATTTATTAATTCTAAAAATAATTACATAAATCGTCTTTCGGACGCTACTTCCTACACATATACTATCATAGATCATAAAAGTGGCTCCGTTTGAGGTTGAAGTTGAAAGACAAGAACAGACCATTTCAATTCCCTAGGAGGACTTTTGAGACAAAATTTAGAATATAATATGTTAATTTTTAGGAAAATGCTATATCCACTACATAAAGATATAGTGGATGATGTTGTCATTTGATTGGAAAGAGAAATATTTTTTTTTGTGGGTCCTAACTAATTGTATGATGTGGATAATGTTGTGGAGATAAGTGTAGTGGATGTAGCAGTACCGTAATTTTTAAGGGGATTGTTTCCATGTCTAGCTCCAAACAAAGTCTATTTGACAAGGATAATAATAATCGGGTTATCTTAATAATAATGCTTATTATTCGTTATATTAAAAAATAGAAAGTTATTATTATAAGGGTTTATTGTTAAAATGATAATTTGAACCTAGAAATATGTAATGAGGACATTGGAAATTTTTTTCGGGTAAAAAGAGCATGTCCTTATTCCACCGTGATAATGTAACGTTAGATTTGAGGCCAGTTCCACTACAGAAAACAGTGGATTTGGGGTTATGAACAGTAGATTTGTCCTTATCACCCATTTTATATTTTCACTGTCCTGATTTCTATTTTTTTTTCTCTTTTTTATCCTTTTCAACCACTGTCCCTTATTATTATATGGATTCAAGACGGGTTGGGATTCCCATCTGATATAACCCGAATATTTTTCGATTATTGTCGGGACGAGACGATTTCCGCAATGCCCGGGACGACGAAAATTCAAGACGGGTAGCGTGATTAGTGTCACGTAGTAGGGTTGGGATTTTGGGAATTTCTGTCGGTCTTACCGTTGACTATCTATTTGGTGGTAAACTTTATTGCATGATTGCTTTTTTTTCCGGATACGAAAGTTTCATAGATTGTAAAACCCCTCACCTCTTGTAAGGGTATTTTAGTTCTTTCTGAATTTATTTTTCGTTTCTTTCTAGGTTTTCTTTTCCTCCAGATTATGGGAAAACCGACCTAAGCCTTGAAAAAATCTATAAAAAGGCTCCAGGAAGCCTTAGACTTCATCAAAACCACATTTTCGGAGTTTTGGAGGGAGTTGGCTTGCTAAACCGAGCACCACCCTCGGTAAAGCGGCCTGATTGTGCCCCGGACGTGTCCAGACTTGCCCTAGACAGCCCATGACGTGTCCTAGACATCCTAGGACGTGCCCAAGACTTCCGACTCACTGAACCGAGCACCGCTCTCGGTTAAACGGCCCAGTTTTGGTGCCCAGGATGCATCCAACCTTGTCTAGGACGTGTCTGCAGATCAGAGACTTAGTTTCAAGGCAGATCCTGATCCAGCAGCAGTTTTGGATCATGTTTCTTCTGAAGAAGGTAATTATCGTAGTCTCTCGTTAATTCATAGTTTGATCTTGTTAAGTTAAGGTTCTTGTCCTTTGATGTTAGGGTTCTTGAAGGTTCTTGAGGTTTCGAAGGCTAATCGTAGTTCGATTGTTGTTTGGGTTTGGCTCATCTAAGGGCAAGGATGTTCTTCTTATCAAAAGGATCCTTTTTGTTCTAAAGATTGTGTTTTTAATTCGTTTTAGTATTGTTTTCTGCATATTGCACGAAACTAGACATAATTACGTGTTGCCGGGTATTTTCCAAACTGTGTTTTTAGAACGTTACTCTATTTCTAGGTATTTTTCAATAAATTGTTATGTGACTTTGTTACGAGTAGTGGATATAGGATTGGATCAGTTCGGTGTTGGTACGGCCTTGGAATTTCCCTGTAGGTTAGACGTGATCTCATGTGTTTTATGTGTTCTAATGTGTTTATAGTTAGTGACCTTACGATGTTCTGAACGGAGTACCATGGGTTCTATGTCCCATGTCTAGAACTGTAAACGAGCCGAACCGAACACCTGTTGTTTGAATTCGAGCTCGTTTACCAAACGAACATGTTCGTGATCGTTCGTTTATTAAACAAACACAAAATCTTGTTTGAGTTTGGCTCGGCAACAACATTGTAGTGTTCGGGCTCGGCTCGCTAGGCTCGTGTAGTGATATTTATTTTGCTTCATTTATTTTTCCAGACTATATATTAAGTTGGAATAAACCGTTGAATTTTTCCAGCTGCAAGCTTCGGGAATCTTTCTATCTATTTTCTGTGTTATTCTCTTTTTAAACTCAAAATGGAAATCTAAGGTGCAGACATAAAAAAGAGTATTGTAGAATAAAATAATGAAGAGGGCTTAAAAAGAAGCTGCATAATGTGAATGGGTGAAATGATCCATGTTACTTAGATTAGTGGTGTGACTCGGGCAGAGCAACAAGAATAGTAGAAAGGGCTAGATTTCAAGTTTTGGAGAATGACCTTTAGTCTTCTGCAATTAGATGTAAATTAGGAGATGTATTGAAGTGGAAATCGTTCAAGTACTCAAACCGGCTCAGTTGGGAGTCTTGGGAAATTAATGCTTCAAAATAGGGATTTGTTCTAATAAAAAAAAAAAAGGGGGCTTCTCTAGAGGAAGAAAAAAAGGCTCTCCATTTCTGAGACGGGCTCGGGTATTTATGAAATGTATATACATATATGGCTCGCGAACATAATCGAGCGCTCGCGAGCTTGGCTCGTGTTCGTTCGTTAATAAAATGAGCTTGATTATTTGTTTGAGCTCGAATCGTTATCACTCACAAACAAACGATCACGAGCTTTACCGAGCCGAACACGAGCTTGTTTCCAAACAGCTCGGTTCGTTTGCAGCACTACCCATGTCGGACGTGTGACTAGTTGTATTCTCCATATCGTTTTCAAGACAATGTACCGAACAGGGTACCGTGACCCAGCCCCATGTTGGACGTATGACTAGTCATTTGCCCTGTGTCGCACCATGCCCTCATGACATGTAAGTAAGGCTCAAGATCAGACAAGTCAAGACAAGACAAGAACACGAGTAGGTTAAGTAAGTAATTAATGTAATGAACAAGTACGTGCAATTTGAACTGAACATAGTTAATAGGCATGGTTTTTATGCATTGTTCAAGTTGGTTTATGTTGGATATTCTTATGTTTCATGTTATGTTTTAAAATGTGTTTTACCTATTCTGTACGTTGTGTTTTTTAAAACTATTTGAGAACTGGATGAAGTAGATTCATGTTGTGTTTCCCGACATTCGACATACATGAATCTTTCTTTTGTCCTGGACATACTGAGCGTCAGTCTGGCCGATCCTCACTCCTTTATTTAGAATAAAAAAGTTGCAGGTACATGCAGATTAGATGACGAGCTTGGAGTGCTATTTTAGGATGGAGTAATGAAGTTGTTTATGTTGTAGTTTCCTTTTATAGTTCATTCTTTTCAGACAAGTGAGTTGTAATGGATAATAATATTTGCTTTCAGTTATTTATGATGTAGTTTGACAACAGTTGTAGTTCTGGTAGAGTTGGTTGCATGGAAGACCCTGAGGGTCTATTCTTGAGTCTTCAGCTTGTTTTATTCCGTGCGAATATTTTATTACTCTGATATGACGCGAGACTTACTTGAGATTTAGGGTTTACTCTAAATGTCACGTGCCAAACGTGTTCGGATAAGGACTCGGTATTCGGGAAATGGGCGTTACACAGACACACACTTGCCCCAAACGAGACTCGAACTCTGGTCTCTTACCAGGGTATGACCTAATGAAACTATTAGGCCGATGTCTCGTTATTGTTGAAATTGGTTATTCAAGTAAGGTAAGGATTTCGGAATTGTCTGTCAGTCTTACTGTTGACTATCATTTTGGTGGTAAAATTATTGAAATTGGTTATAAAATACTATTACTTTGGTTGTAAAAATGAGTATTTTATTTAGACAATTGTGAGAAACAATGTGCTACAAATTGACATATAAAATAACAATAAAAATATCATGTGAAACAATTTTAATAAATACTTTTCATGTAAAATTACAATATTGTATATTGAGGTGTTGCTTTCATCGTAGATACCCTTGACCTTTAGATTGACAAATGAAAGGCAATTTTTGTTATCCAATAATGTTGCTAAGAGATGAACATACCAAGACACTAAAGTGCAGACCATAACTATATGGCACCATGAATAATTATTTTCTTTAGGTTAGGTGTCCCAGATTTAGGACATTTAATAAATTACACATGAGTATTAAAAAAGATGGACAAAAAAACATCTTATTAATATTAATATTTGTTTCATTGAGTGTGACAGGCATTATATATTAAATGGTAAAGACAATTATTTTACCTAGTCCACATTTTAGGGTATGGATCCCTCTTGCAACTTGGCATACGATTGTCCCAGAAAAGGAGACAAAGATATTCCACGTAAACGGCAAACGACGTGTGTGTACCGTGTTATAATGAAATGCAACTTTCGTTATAAAATTATATAACTAAAAATCAAATCGTTATGTATCGAAATATAGTATATTAGAAAATAAGATTTTAATGATAATTTATTCATGGAATGTTCATGATATTTTATTCGTGTTATTTATTTTGAGAGATATACAACTAGCATGTGTAGGCATAATAGTATGCCCAAAATAGAAAAATGGAAGAAAAATATAAGATATAAAGTTGAGTTATAATGAACTTTGTAATTTCAAAGATGATTAACTTATGTAGTTAATGAATCCGTTGTTGCCACAAATATCACCCGCCGCTAGCTTGAATTCTAAGGCGTACATTATGATGGAGATTTGAATTTTATAAACATGGTAAGATGAATGATGAGTTATAAAATTATCAATTTTATTAGAGTAATGCTAGTTCAATTCCACGTTAAAATATGAGAACAAATTTACACAATACACTTATCTACCATTGATGTAGGTCTCATCACGATCAATGGTAGTAAAGTATGTTGCTTAACTTAAATGTGGTCATTACAGCACGCGGAGTTCGGTGGTTAGACGTACCTGCAAAATGAGTGAGAAAACGGGAATGGGGTTTCTATGAAAAGCTACACCTTTATTAGACAGAAATTCAAAATATGTACCTTTGTGTAAAAATAATTTTTTGTTTATATCTCTATTTTTAATCCTTGCTTGAGGTATATATCTTAAATTCCCCCTTATTACTTATGTACCCGTAAAAGGGATAAAGTTGACGTAGTTCGTAGTTGGAAGTGAGTGTACCCTGCAAGATAAAGGTGGTGGAGTATATATAGAGCGAGCTATGTATATTGAATTCGGGTTGTGATTTTCAGCGGTGTTATGATGAATATCCATGTTCAATAGTTATCACACAACATATTTTAGTACGACTCGCTCTGGGTTGGGAGAGTAAGAGTCTTAGGGAGTGAATACTATGCTTTGAGGCGTTTAAGCGGCGTATTCTCAAGACGTTTTAAGGAGGTCTTGGAATATAGTTACATGGTTTTTTTAGAACAAGAAATTTTATTTAAAAAATCTAGCAAGACACTAGATAACAAAATGTTTAGATATATAGTTACATGTACCTGTCAAATGAGCGGATCAGGACTGGACATGTATCCTAGTTTTGAAATATCCTATGATGCATCCTTGGTCTCAAGGTCGGGTGAAGAAAGGTCTTATGAAGGACTGTTTATATTGCTACAAGAAATACATGCTATACATCAATACATATGCGTCTCGCAACCACGGGAAGATGGCAGTCAGTATTATTGCGAGGAATTGCCAAATTTTATACTCTTACTCTAGACCGACTGGCAAGGGGTCTGATTCAGCAATAGCTGAAGCACGAGCAGTCCACTTAGCTCTTAATTTGTTTGGCGATTGATTGGGGCTACTTTAATATTGAGATATAGAGTGACTCCCCTAATCGATCTGCGACAAGACAACCAGTACTCATTCAAAAGACTTTTGTCCCTTAGGGGAATCATAGACACTGCCTTTGTTTACTTCCTATCTTTACCAAAGTTGGCTTTTCTTTTGTTCGTAGGGCGGGGAAATGCTCCTGCTTACTTGCCCGCGCGGAAGGGTCTTTTTAACCCATCTCCTTGTTTGTAGGGCTCTTCCCCACCGAATGACGTTCTTTCTGCTTCTTTGCCTGGCTTAGCTTAATAATATATTGTTAAACTACCATCTCTCCCAAAAGCTTAAGTTTTGAGAGAGATAGTAGTGCAACATGGTATCAGAACGAGAGATCCAGGGTTTAAACCCCGCTCCAAACAACAACAAAAAACAAGTGTTGGGCTCTCAAAAAAATACTAGGCCCACTAGATAGACGCTCATTGAATATATAAAATGTTAATTTTCTACCTCCTCACCAAACCTTAAGCTTTTGGCCGAGACGATAGTTCATCATATATATATATATATATATATATATATATATATATATATATATATATATTAGAAATATTATTTTCTTTCACCTTAAAAAAAAAAAAAGAATATATACTCTACATGTTCCTTAATTTATTTCTGAAACTGGTTGATGTCCGGTTTGAAATTTTACTTAACATTTAGTTTTATGATATTAATTATCAGAACGGAATGTCATGAGATCAATCATTGCTGTCAATATTGCTTCACATTTATATTGTGTAAGTGGTGGACTTTTTTGGTTGGTCTTGTGTGTCCTTTATTTGTCTTTGTGTGTCATTTTGGTCCAGACTAGTTATAGTACCACACTTGAGGGAGTGTGTTGATCAACGTGTTCAAGATCGATGTTGATTATTTACTTCCCGTGTTAATGTATTTAAGATTTTAATTATCTATCTTTCCATCAGCTTTTGGAAAAGATGGTGATTCACCAACAATTCACGAGGACTTGAGAGATGGTAATTCAACAATTCACGAGACTTGCATGATCCCCCTACCCAGCATTTTCAGATAATGAAACAACCATGCAAAAGAAAACAATGTTATCATGTATGTTCTTGGTTGTAAAGAATATTTCAAACGGCTGCAGTTAAATAGAATATCCATTACCCTAAGTGGCAAATTGTTGTTAATTAACTAGTAGTAATGTACTTTGTACTCTTTAATAATGACATACCTACCTTTAAACAATTTCATTGATCAGGTCATATGGTTTTAATTAACATAAAGCGAAACGCGGTTTAATAGGTAAAATCATTCATTTTACTATGATCACATACTCACAGTTACAACCAATGAAAATTTAAAAGGGGGAAAAAATAAAATAAGGGTTTTTGTTATAAAACTAATGAAATAAAGAATATGAACAAAGTATTGAAGAGAAAAAGAGTTGTGTATTATTTTACTGGTATCTTGGGGTATATATAGTTTAGATTACAGTGTGAATACAATACAATAGATAAACCAGAAAATCTTGTAATTAATTTGAATAATAGATAAACATATTTTTATTCTTTAATAACACTCCCTCTTGGATATCTATTATTCAACAAACAATAGATATGATATGTCTCATTAAAACCTTACTAAGAAAAAACCCAGTGGGAAAAAATTTTAGTAAAGGAAAAAGAGTACATATTTATCTATGTTTATTTACTCCCCCTGAACAAAGCACCAATTAAGGTCTTTCAAACGTTGCATCACAATGCTCTTCACATGTCTCTTAAATGTTGCAGTCGGCAATGTCTTGGTAAGTAAATCTGTCAGGTTGTCGAATGATCGGATCTGTTGCACATCAATTTCGCCATTCTTTTGCAAGTCTATTCTGTTGCACATCAATTTCGCCATTATTTTGCAAGTCTATTATATGGTTATATTAATTTCTCGATCTGAGTTGTATAACGTATATGTCATGTACTATTAACTTTGCTAGAAAAACCCAGTGGGGAAAAAAAACTAGACAAGGAAAATAGTTCATGCCATATGCGTTTTTATGTGTTGCACTGACTGCATCGTTAAAACCTTTAACTAAGAAAACCCTGTGGGAAAAACTTGGTCTAAGGGAAAAAAGAGTACAATCATTGGTTTTAAGAGCAAATGCTTAAAATAGTTTTGAAGTTGTCACTCCCCCTGACGACAACAATCTTCTTTATGTACGCATTCCAATACTATAAACACATTTTTCTCCAGAACACGTGTAGGAATTATCTTAGTGAACAATTCTTCTGGATTGTTACTAGAGCGTACTTTGTATGTTTGTCTCTTCTAGACTTCATGTAGATAATTGAATATAGGGCTAAATACTGTCATGCCCATACTCATTCGTGCAACACATGGAACCCAGTCATCACAATAATTACAAAAACAATGGGGAAAGTAATACAATCACAATTTGCATGCATATATTCACACGTCGTAGTGCTATAAATTCATGCATTAAGTTTGAGTTACTAATATATATTCTTTCCTCAATAGGACTATACTATAGCCATATTACATTCAACATGAATGTTAACAACATTTTTAACTTAACAGTATGCATGTTGCGATTGTCATATTAATTCGTTTCTGAAATCCACCAAGGATCTTCATATCAATATTAATTCCTAACGACCCATAAATATGCGGTCTTGACATATGTAAACTCAAAGTTATTGCCAGATATATTAGTTAGCGGAACATGACATTGTCTATAATGGGAGAATATATTTGATCATTAACAAACAAATATTTCCAATTCAAACTCAACATCAATTGCTTATTTCATTTTGACATAGTCTGAGTGTTTCTGACACTCTGCTAATGACTTAGGTACTGGATCCAGATATAATAATAGCAATTAAAGAGACAAATATGTCGTCGACGACTATGATATTTTATTATAAATTTCTCCCATAAAACTCATTGCTAATTCAATATTAGCATAAACCAATTCCTTATCAATGTATGGATTGGTTGTTCCGCAACCCCAATATTTAATCATTTGATGCACGTGCGGTTTTATTTTTGGGGTTTTCGTCTTCAAGAATCTCTTTAAGAGATTTCATGAGTGACTGAATATGAATTCATTTTCCACGGATTTTTATCTTTTACACCGATCGGTCTTCTGCGCTTCAGTCGTAGAGAAATATTATCAATAATACTTTTGGTGCATTTATAAATGGCCACTCTTATTATTCAATTAAGGCATCTGGCAAATTATTTGCTAAATACAACAAGTAAAATTATTTTTTCGCAGTTAAGTTAAACTGATGCGTGGAAGATCGTTTATGTTGTTAAAATTTCTCAGCATTCTTTTATTCTAACATGAGGTTTTCTTTATCTCCCCCTAATGCCGAGACTCGATCTTCATCAAAATGTTGCACCGAGATATACCTTGATGCTCTTTTATTCGCTTGAAGCGATTTACACATTTAAAACATAGTGGTTTCATTAAATATCTCATTCTATGAGATTTTTGAAAACATTATCTCTCTTATACTTCCTGCGTTTATATACCATTATGTGATTTCGGATTCTTCAAGAATTGTTCAAATTATTTTGTCACATCATATGTGGAGAAATCACTAGAATGAAACATTGAGCTTTTGGTTCATTTCTCCATTTTTTCAGAAAATATTTGATGTATGCGAAATGTGCATAAAATCTACCCTTCGTGGGTTTTATGTCAATTAATAATATATGAACTCTTGGTTCATATATGTCAATGTTTGTCACAAGATATAATTCATAATGAATTTTTCTCCCCTTATTCTCGGACAACACTTTTTCACAATCGGTATCTAGAAAATTTGCAATAACCCGTGACGGATTCAACATTTTAATGTTAGAGATCCTCTTATGCGGGTATTAACAAACTTCTTTAATATTTTCCGATTCGGGGTGAAATATTATCCCCTTTAAAGATATATTATATCAATTCTCACAATTATGGATACACAATTTCAGGTTATGCCAATGTTCTCGAATAACCAACCTAGTTCTAGTGAGATTCTCACATGAAGAATGGTTACTACCATAATAACCAATATATTCATAATCATTATATGCATTTTAAATGTTTAATATGATCATATTTAAAGAGATCAAGTATACATTGAACTGTGGAAATAAAACAATTTATCACTTATATGATCTAAAAATAACTACTAGTAAAAGAATGACGTATTACGATTTCAGTCAAGAAAATTTTTACACACGGTATAACTCAAGATTCACTTAGATTGCAAAACCAACTATAACCAAGTTGATCGGTAATCTCAGAATAATATAGTAAACTCACTTAGGGAGGTTCATTAGTGCATCAAGCTTTGACATTTCAATTTTGCAATCAAGTGTCAAACTGATTAACAAGTGCAAAATCGATTGAGTAAACGAAATGCCATATCCATGAGTTCAAGTATAAAACGGAGACAAAAAAACTCAGATTTCCAGATTATGCAATTACTATATGTATAAAAACGGTAATACCAATGATTATTCAATAGTACATATGTACAAACAGATCGTTAAACTGATTTAAAACAAAAGATCATAAAATCATATTTCATGTCTTAATTTAAACAATTATCAATCAAACTGATCAAGGATACATAATCTTAGCTATTAATATCAATTGAACTGTTTAAATCTATTCTTATGCATAAGGTGTTTCAGCTAAGATGCTCGCGAAAATTAGCATCGAAAGATACATTTTAAGTTAAACACATTTAATCATTTTATTTAGCCATAAGCGAAAATCAAAACAATCATTAAAAAAAATTGAAAATAGAATAAAGTCTTATCAATAGACTAAGTGTAGAGCATTCTAAACAAAGAGCTTTGGATTTATAATTTATCGTTATAACACATTAACCCATATCATATTCAATTTAGCTACTATTTCGAGTTCACTTGATATTGCTAGTGTGGGGAGAATATTAATATTTTAAATGTGTCAAGAAGAATTCATTTTAATGCCCATAAATAAAACCAACCTATCAAGCAAAAGGACACAATTAACAGAAGCCAACTAACTTCAAGTTGTCAAGTTGTGATATCAGTGGCATATCAAAAATCAACTAAAACAAACCAACAACTAGTGACATACATAGTGGCATATCAACCAAAATACCTGACATAGTGTCATATCAACCAAAATATTGGCCGTCTCAATTAAAGTGTTTGGCCTTGTCTCAATAGCTGGCCTTTTATGGCTTTTTCCTAGCCTTTTTCAATTAATATCTGGCATTGTCTCAATTAATAGCTGGTCTTTTATGCCTTTTTCATGATTGTCATTATGATAGGAAACATATTTCCACGACCGCGTCCACGACCACGGCCTCTACCACGATCTCCACAGCGACCACGTCCACAGCCAAAATGGCCAAAATTTGAATTTGTCGCATTCACTTCATTGAATGGACTTGTGCCAAATTGACGAATTTTGTCGCATTCACTTCATTGAATGGACTGTGCCAAAATGACCAATATTTGCCTTGTGCCGAAATGACCAATATTTGAAGATTTTGTCGCATTCACTTCAGGGAATGGACCGGCACCGATATTGATTTTCATTAACAAATCATTTTTTTTTCTCAACCAACAATGGACATGCAGTGAGATCAACTCATCAGACAACAATATGCATATACAATGAGATCAGAATATCTCTTGAGACCTTTCTCGGGATATTGCCGCCGCCGCAGCACTGTCACTTTTACACCATATTATTTCAATCATGGTGTAATAAAAATGCCTGAATTAACAGATTTAAAACCCTGCATTCGTAGGTTGAGCCAATCATGTATGGCTTTCGTTAAAACGACCAACCTCAAGTGGTCGAACCATTCTTTCAAATGGTTGCACAATTCATACGGATCTTTCACCGCCAAATCATTGTCGAACCTTTTTTTCTAACGGTTCCATAATTCATACAGATCTTTCACCGTTAAATAGTCATAGACGAACCTTTTTTCAAACGGTTTCATAATTCATATGGATCCATAACTCATGCGGATCTTTCACCAATTTTCATCTTTCAATCCCTCATCAAGATGATGACGGAGAAACATCATTGCCTTTGCATTGTCTTGATTTATCTATCAAAACCGATAGGTTCCAAATGCATTTTAACGTTCATGGCACATGATAAATAATTTATCCCGATATCTTTAGGGGTATGAAATATTGTTTGATAATGTTAGCCATTAAAAAAAACTAGAAGAATGCAAAAATAAATTATTACCTCTTATAGGATTAAGAATGGATTAATCCAATAAAATTTATCCCGATATCTTTAGGGGTATGAAATATTGTTTGATAATGTTAGCCATTAAAAAAAAACTAGAAGAATGCAAAAATAAATTATTACCTCTTATAGGATTAAGAATTGATTAATCCAATAAAATTTTACCTCTGGTTTGGAATATTCCATCGGCAGATCTGGTTCTCTGCTTGGAATACTTCATCGGTTGATCTGGTTGTAATATTCCATTACTCCATCGGTAGATCTGGTTGGAATACTCCATTTCTGGTTGGAATACTCCAAGCATCGGTTGATCTGGTTGTAATATTCCATTACTCCATCGGTAGATCTGGTTGGAATACTCCATTTCTGGTTGGAATACTCCATTGGTAGAGTCTCATCGGTAGATCTGGTTGGAATACTCCATTTCTGGTTGGAATACTCCATTGGTAGAGTCTCATGCTGATAACGTGTTATAAAACTAATGAAATAAAGAACATGAACAAAGTATTGAAGAGGAAAAGAGTTGTGTATTATTTCACTGGTATCATGGGGTATTTATAGTTGAGATTACAGTGTGAATACAATAATAGATAAACCAGAAAATCTTATAATTAATTTGAATAATAGATAAACATATTTTTATTCTTTTAAAACATTTTTGAATTTTCTTACAAATTAATAGAAAGTCTGCTGTTATAAATTTACATCCTATCGATATATGGAACACCAAGTCACTTGTTTTATTATCATCATTCTAAAATTTATGCACGTAAACTTAGTTTCGGAATTACGTTGCTTAGAGATTTTGCATTATTTGTTTCTTAATTATCTATTTTACAGAATAATATATCATAATCTATATCTTGCATAATTCTAAGCTAGACATCAGCGTCTAGATAAGAGTCATACTTTGCATACACTATCGATATTAATCAAGTGAATATTGAAATTTAAACCAAACCAAACCAAACAAAACAAAACATTGAATTATAAGGAATATATTATCTTTAAGATAAGTTAAACAATTAATACTTTTTACTAACACAATCAAATAATATATAGGCCTTATGGATCATCTAAAAAAACCCATGTAAGACAATAACGGGGAGTGCCACAGAGCTAATTTGATTACTATAAATATATATACAATTAACACACTCCCCATATATTAATTCATCAATTTTATTCACAAAGAGAAAAGTTGAAGAAATAAGAAGAATTAAGAAGATGGCTAAGATTTAGGTTAGGTGTCCAAGATTTAGGACATTTGATTTAATTACACACCATTATTAAATAAATTAAAAGATATGATGGCAAAAAAAGGTCTTATAAATATTTATGGTTCTTTCATTGAATGTGACAGCGATATATATATATATATATATATATATATATATATATATATATATATATATATATATATATATATATATATATATATATATCTTTTACCCAGTCAACATGTTAGGGTATGGATGCCTCATGCAAGTTGGCAAAGGGACGTGTGTGCACCGTGTTATGAAATGCAAGGGCTTCCAAATGAGGCCTATGGTGATGTATAGTTTTGACAATATCAATAAGCTCATAAGTCATAAACACTTAATTGACTGTTCTTGGATTGAAGAGAACTCAACCTTGTGGCTAAGGTTTTCTTGACTTTTGGTTTTGGAGGAGCCCTAATTTGATAAAGTCTGTTAAGTGATTTTATAATGGTCTAGTCGCACCATGTTATTACATTCTTTACAAATCATATATCTTAATAAAATAAAAAAAATTAAACATGTGGGACCAACAAAAACTAATATGAAATATGATTAGTTCCGGATCACCGAGTCATACTTATGGCCAGACCACCATAAAATTTCCGGTTTGCGACAGCCTTTCCCGTGTTAATTCTTGTCTTTGACATAACAACATTTAACATCAAATTTAGTAACAATGATTCAATATGTGTATGAATCATTTGTACACTAGGTAATTTTTTTAAGCATACATATATGTATATAAAGTCGGCCTACTAATTTATACTGTTTTTGAATGACCATGTTGAGCCTCTGTAATCTTGGTCGTTTATCTATTAGCTTAATAAATAAGTCTTTTTAATATTTATATACATAAGTTGTTGTTCTAAAAAAAATAAATTATAGAGGTATCCAACCAATATTTGAATGTATTGAGCTATAATAAGTTGTTATAAACTGAATGTACTAGTGTAATTAAATAAAAAATATAAAACGTCTTACAAATTTGTGATCCGTAATTCATAATTCCTGAAACCGCCGTGCAGGTTGATGGCTGGTTGCAATTTTACTTGAATGATCCTCGTGCCCAGTATTTTCTGTTAATGAAACAACCAAAGCTAAAGAAAACTGTAACGCCTCCAGACCCCGGGTCTGGTAGCGTTAAACGAGTATAAATGGCCCCGGTCAATCGTTAGACCGTCGTCCTCGTTTGTGCTAAAAGGGCTAACTCGAATTGACAAAACATTTATGTGTCACACTTATATGGGGTGAGCAGGACTTTACTTTACCGATGTGAGATTTTACATTGTCCCCCTTTATAAGGGACTGACGTCCTCGCCAGGACGGCCAAAACTTGTCTCAGTGGACTTTTCCCAGTTCGTCTCTACCATAGGATTCTAGAGGTGGCCCCACCGCCTCTTACGGTGTGACACTTAGTTTCGTATGTATGATCATTTCCGAATACCATTCGTAACGCCCGCACCGGGCCGGTGCAGTAGCGTTAAATGAGTTATAAATTGTCCGTTCAACTACTTAGACCGCCGTCCTCGTTTGGTCTAAAAGGGCTAACCCGAGTTGACAATATATTTATGTCTCACACTTATATGGAGTGAGCAAGACTTTATTTTACCGATGTGCGACTTTACAAAAACAACATATACCGTTTGTTCTAGGCTTAAAGGATATTTCAAACGGCTGCAATTAAATAAAATATCCATAACTATAAGTGTCAAATTGTAGTTAATTAACCATTAGTTATGTACTTTGTACTCTTTAATAATGTCATACCACCTTTAAAAAATTTAATTGATCAAGTTTTGGTTCAAATTACTGTAACTAGTAACGCGGTTTAATATGTAAATCTTTAGTTTTACGGTGATCATTGATCACTCATTCATACGTGTTCAACCAGTGAATTTTCTAGAAAGAAGGACGATTTAAAAAATGGAGGGTTTAAAATGTTTTAAAAATAGGAGGTCCAATGTTTAATCTTTATATTTTATATTTTGTTCATTAAATATCAAGTTCCCTAATCATTATAAATTAATTTGTGTAGGGGTAATTTTCATTTGCCAAGTTTGTTGCTTAGAGGTTTTACATTATGACTATCATATTTTTCCAGACACAAATATTATTATTCTTTATCTTTATTTAAGAAAATGTATCTGGATTTGTAAGTTCAATTAGAAATTCTGTATTTGTGTAGACAGAGTTGACTATGTCAAATTTTGGACATCAGGCCAACCAGTTGTCCAGGGCCCTTCGTCTCTTTAGCGGGTCTTTTTTATAATGTTATAAAGTCTTGAAATATTTGGACAAGTTCTGTTAAGATTTTAGGGGGAAGGGTCACAAGGACAAAAAAATTAATAAATGGGTCTGGAAGGATAAAAGTAACGTTTTTATGATTATAAAGGACAAAAATCACAATTGTTACTTAAAAATTATTCTTCACGCGTGTTAATGTTCTTTTGTTTCACAATTATTACTTTATATTTACTCTATTCCACATTTATTACTTCATATCTGTTACTTCATAATTGTTACTTTTGTCCCTATTAAATTACAGTTCCCTTCTATTCTGATTTTTTGATAATTTTGTCCTTCTAGACAAAAATCTAAAGATTTTATATTCTTTTAACGGCAAAGATTTTATATTCTTGATTACTATAATACACGGATTCTATGATTTTTTTGACTTAGTCAATAAGTCACCACAAGATAAATATGGCAATAATAATAAGATAAATACGCTAATAATAATAACTAATATTATTCTAACACGTTGCACTAAAACCAATTGGTGGTAGTAAATGTGCTACTCTATTTCTTAATACAGTAGAGTTTTTATGCGTCTCAGTCGAATCCATGCCCCCACCATCTGCAACCACACCATGGAATCATTACGCAGCATGCCTTCACCATCTGCAACCACACCGTGGAATCATTACGCAGCATGCTGCTGCCGGGATTCGAACCGGTGACCTCGCTCCGATACCAGTTGTACATTATGATCAAGCGCTTGCCGTTATACTAAAACCACTTGTTGGGAAATTAACAAACAACCACAATATCACACGTATCACAAATACCCAAAAAATCTTCCCAATGACAAGCAACGGAATTAAACGAGGCAGCCCCAACGAAGCTAAATCACAAATAAAGCGAAACGAAAACACAAGAAAAACAACACCACAACTTTTAACGTGCAAAACCCCTCTCGATGTGAGAGAGTTAAAACCACAAGGCCGAGGCTCACAAAATATCCATTAATCATCAAAAGATGATACAAAAGTGTTCTAAACACATCAACAAACTCAACTACACCAAAGCATCAACTAAGAATGCAAAATACAAGAGTTGTTGAAAAATATTACCGAAAACGTAGTAGTCAGGTCGGCGGCTTATTTTCGGATATTGAACTGTTGAAACAAAAATACCACCGTTCCGATTGAAGAAAAATGAAAGACGAACAAGCCCTCAAAATTTCGTGCCGATCGGAGTCTGTTTCGATGCCCGATCGTCCATGAAAAGTTCCAACTGCAACACCAAAGAAGCTGCAAACCATGCAAGACAATAACGCACAGTGCCACAAAACTAATTTATTACTATTAGGGCTGAGCTAAAAACCCAATAAACCCAACCCAAAACCCAACCCGAAATAACCCAACCCAATTGAAACAAAAAAATATGGGTTGGTTTTTGACCCAACCCAAATGCTATTGGGTTAGTTTGGGGTTTAAATCTCTATCTTCGGTTCGACTCAACCCAACCCGAAAGGTATTATAATAGGTTATTCTATTCATGGCCAATGAAAATGGCTATTGTTATTCATTATCATTTTTTATCAACATTTATTCTTGTGGCGTGATAATTGAAAATTGAAAAAGCATCTGTTAGACAGTCAAAATCAAATCAAAATCAATCAACCAATTGATTGTAAACCAGAATCAGATTAAAATGACAAATTGATGAATAAATATAAATCATGAATCATGAATCATTTTTTAACCATTTAAAATCAGTTTATGCCTTCCTTAATGTTTAAGTTATCTATATTTTGTTGGTTGTGTCATAGTTTATTGTACTCATAATATGATGTCCGTAAAAGTTGTCTTTAATTATTGTTCTCTTTAATGACAATTACTATGGATATGTGTTTTAAATTTGAATTTTGATGGAATACGAGTATGGATTTTATAACATGAAAAAATAATTACAAATACATTGTTTATGGCTTAGAACCCGAAACTCAACCCAATCCAACCCGAAACCAAACCGAACCAACACATTGGTTTTTCTAATAGTTTGGTTTGGTTTGGATTAGTATTTTTTTTAAACCAACCCGACTAATACTATGTAAAAACCAACCCAAACGAACTCAACCCGGCCGACCCAAGCTCAGCCCTAATTACTATAAATACACCATTTCTTAGAATATAATTAACACACTCCAATCATCAAAAGTATTCAGACAAAGAAAGGTAGAAGAAGAAGATGGCTAACAAGATTGCATTTGTTGTTCTTCTCCTTCTGATCATATCAGGTTAATTAGAATATATCTATTTATATGTATACTTATGTGATGCATGCATGCAATATCTCTTATGTTGAAGTGTTGTTAATTGCAGTTGCTGAAATGGAAGTAGAGACACATGGATTTCATCTGGCGAGAAACTTCCTTGCGAAACAAGTCACTATGGATTCATCCCCTTCTAGAAAGCTGAAGCTTAACGACGATAATGGTTCCGATGATGGTGATGAATATAAAGGTGGTTATATTGGTAAGGAGCCATGCATTTGCATTGCATGCCTCAACTGTCTCCGGTTTCTAAATTAATCCCGCTACTGATTTGATCTCATCACTTTCTTCTGTGTATATATATATATATATATATATATATATATATATATATATATATATATATATATATATATTGATGGAGATATTATTACTATGGAGTATATATGGACTAATAACAAATGATCGCTGCAGTTGAAGCTGAAGCTGTGAGGAAGCTACAAGAAGGGTCACATGTTGAGGCGAAAATTAATGTTGGAAAAGAATTATTATTCACTACCTTCATGAACAAGAAGCTTTTCAAGGGCGAATGTGATGGCGGGTATTGCGTTGACTTGGGAGACTGCGATGAAGCCGGTTCATCAGACTGCACATCATGTGAAGATAATACATGCATCTACGAAAAAGTAAAAACAGACTGATCAATCGAGCTCATCAATCTCAGAATCACTCATTCGATATCGCGAGTTCAGGTTGATCCGGGCTCGAACTCGATGATTATTGAATTTCAGCATGCATCTAGTATTTGTCGTCTTTGCTATTTTCTAATAAGTTTTATGGTAATCAGTGTTTGTAACCCCCCCCCCCCCCCCCCCCCCCCCCCCCCCCCCCCCCCCCCCTCTTCCCTTTTTTTTTTTCCTCTCCCTCTGGAGACTTTTTTGACTGTTTTACCGGACGTTGGGTATTCTCCGTTTTGAATAATGAATATTGGCGGTTACTTTGGGTAAAATTCAGTTGTTATCATTTGTGTACATCTGAGTTTATTATGTATATCCTGCTGTCAATAAATTATGTGTCTGTTTTATTATACTATTTACACATAAATTATGTGTCTGTTTTATTATGTATATCGTGTTTTTTTTTTCCCTATTTCCTAATTAATGTAACATGCTGCAAATGTAAAAACACTTCACTTGAATCGATCTGTTGCATTCCTAATAATAAAAATAGCATTTCTAATAGTTTACATAGGAACACTTTCAATGTGGATTATTGATTTGCATGTATGTTGCAAAGTTAGACACAATTAGTTTCTTTCCTGTAAAATTTGATTGGATAATGCTATTTTCATAAATATTCAGACCGTGACATACACCAAATTCGATACAAAAATAACCAAAAAAAAAAAGAAAAAACATAAATCGAGTTTCGTAAAGTTAAAGAGATCAAATTGATTGAAAAGATTAAACACACACCAATTCTATAACAATAATTAATACAATATATTTTTACATTATCGATGATAACGTAACGTAGTACCGTGGTTGATGGCCGGTTCAAATTTTAATTCAAAAGCATAATTCACGAGGACTTAAATGAACATCTTACCCATCATTTTCCAATAATAAAGCATGATCTTGGTTGTAAAGCATACTTCAAACGGCTGCACATAATGTACTTTGTACTCTTTAATAATGCCATGTACCTAAAAAAATAATTTAATTACTTGATTAAGTCAAATGGTTTTAATTAATGTAACGCTAAACGAGGTATGATTCAGAAAATGAGAAAATCAGTTTGATCATATCAAATGATTTTGTTACAAAAAAATAATAAAACCCCTCAAAAAGAAAATAATAATAATAATAATAATAAAAAGGAAAAGAAAAAGAAAAAGAAAAAAAAAAAAGGCACATAAATGACTTATATAAAAATGATCTAACTATGTTAAAATGATCCAGTAATTCATAAGAATTAAAAAGAAAATTTGATGGTGGATGAGTGGCTATCCGAGATTGGCCGACAAACAAAATTGTAAAAATATGACATTTATATTAGGACCTCATGTGTTTTTTTAGTTTTCTATTGGTCTTTAATCATGAAATCATATTTGATTCAGGATGATAGTAAAATTTGCGATAGAATAATCACCCAAATGCATGTATCCCTAGGAAAATTAAATCACAAAAGAAGGATTGACGAGTGACGAGACCGGCTCGACCGCTCATTTTCTTTGAAAAAAAAGTGGTTTCGATGATATAGACAGCCCCATGTCTACAATCTTGTTGAACAAATTTTGTTCACAATCAAGATTTTTAAAATTGCTTGGGTCACTATAGAATGTATCATGAAAGCCTCTTGCTTGTACCTTAAATAAATTAACGTGTAGTAATACAAAGTCGGTCATGGCATTCCCAAAATGATCCAGAGAACAAGTAACCAAAAAATTGTACAACTTGGATTTAAATTCAAAGTCTATTGTTTTCAATATATATATGATGATTTACTATATATAGCATATAATATGAAAAAAAATATGAGAATCCACCACTTTGTTAATTTATGCTCTTTGTTCTTCTTCACCCCAGACCCAGATTCTGGTTATCTCTTAATTATAAGCTGACCCAACTCTCTGTTCGATCTACTCCCAACTTCTTTTATGGTTCTTCAAATTTAATCTGCATTCAAGCTTCTTAATTAATGCTTCACAGAAAGGCTGGAGCTTTCATTGTCTTTTTGAAGTTGCTCAACTATGGACTAGATATACTCTATCTTCCACATAAAGCTAGTAAACATATTAATTGTTGTTGTCCCCTACAATTAATTATTATAGGCAAAGGTGTAGTCTGCGAATAAGAAAGGTGAAATGTTAACTGAAATTCATTATGAATTAAGCAGGGTGTGTACAAATCCAGAAGGATTTAATAGACTAATAAAAGTGACACTATTGCTACGGAACTAATTTCATATTCAACAAAATAGACGCATACGGCAAAAACAACATCTATATATGACGAAACTAACAATGTATGGCAAATATCACTTCAAAAAATTTAAAATACCAAAAAAGCTTATCATCACAACTCCAGAAAGTTTGAAATGACTAGACTATGAAGCTGAGGAGCTGTGGAATATAATATGTATTGTTGATAGAAAAAAAAGAAAAAAAAACTATCAGGTTATGACGACATTAGTCTGTATTTGAGGGGGATGCAAGGAGAACACCATTTCCACTAACTAGAGCATCCATTACGTCATCACTACTCAGGAAGCAAACACTTAGGCTCAACTCGGGTTAGCCTTTTTAGACCAAGCGAGGACGACGGTCTAAGCAGTTGATCGGACATTTATGACTCATTTAACGCTGTCGGATCCGGGGGCTGGGGGCGTTACTGTTTGATACGTAAAATCAATTTAAAAACAAGGCATGTAGTATGGATAAGAGTTATTATACAACACGTTTTTGTGAGCAATATCAAATGAAAGAATAGTGAGAAACGTAAAAAATATATCGGTACTGATACAAACAATTTTACTTGAAGGTCTACGCACGCACCCCTCTTTCAAGCTCTGCATCCACCTCTGATTACATCAAACATGCAATCACCAGAACCGTTGCATAAAATGGATGGGGGAAAATGAAAAATTTAGCACAAGCAACATATTTTCGAGTTGCTCAAACTCGAATTCAAGTTTGTAAGTGCTTAATTTTTTGCCGAGCATAATCGAACACCTCCCTTAAGTGTGGGCAATCTCTCCCAACACTTGCACAATATAATTGTGAAAATCCCCCTCAAGTGTGGGCAATCTCTCCAACACTTGCATAATATAATTGTGAAAGTAAATCCCCCCTCAAGTGTGGGCAATCTCTCCAAATATTTGCACAATATAATTGTGAAAATAATGTTCAACCCCCCCCCCCCCCCCCCACCAACAAGTCTTGGCCGTCATGACGAGGACGTCGGTCGCGAAAATCACAACTACACTAGCAAGCGGACTAGGTCAAGCGTAGTATAGCTCAATTCGTGAGCAAGGTCGATCCCACGGGGACTTGTTCGATAATTATGCAAACTTAGTTATCAAATTCAAGATTACGGGTGGTTTGTGGTCTTTGACCAAAATAAACGCGGAAAATTAGGTAAAAAGAACGGTTTATCAAATCAAGACGAGTTTTAACCACTTTTAAGAAAGTAGATCGAACCGAACTAGTTAATTATTCCCTAATCGTTTCTATATTGATTCATACACTTTTGTCATTAAAGTTCCAAGAATCGAATCAATTATTGGTGTATTTTCCTAAAGTAGTTCATAGATCGTGCGCGGACTCTAGAACCCTATGAATAGCTAAACGTCTACCGTGCGCGGGCTAGAACAATATTAACTAAACACGAATTAAGAACTAGAAAATACCGATAATAATTATCGTAAACCTCGCTACGTAACTACCGTGCACGGGCTAGTTAACTAATAACGATCTAATTGTTTCTTGTCCAATTACTCTTTTCAACCTTAGTTCCTTCAAGAATAATTTACGAAAACATGCAAAGAGTTGATCAAGTTCTAAACATGTAAGTTAAAAAGAAACAATAGAAATAATCAAAACAATTCGTATCGGGGAAACTAAATCGTTAAGGCTTTTCTCCAATATAGACCGTTGGGTACTCTTCCAAAACAAAGTCTTTTCCCCGAGACCGGGCGTTTCTCGTGTATGAATCAATATAAATCACGATTAGGTGCAAATTAACATCGTTCAATTCGATCTACAAATAATTTAACCTAACATGCTTGTAACAAGGATAATCATCACAAATTCGTCAAACATAGAAGAAAGAATCGACATGATTACCTAGAAACACGAGATCAATCTTCTAGCTATTTCCTCCGCAATGAATCACCAATCGAACGAACATGCAAAAGCTAAACTACTCTCAAATAATGAAGAAAACAAGAACTTATATTGATAATACTTTAAGTAAATTGTACGCTCTCAAAATCGTGCATATTCGATGTATTACATCTTATTTATAGTAAACAAACCGACCTAGGGCTAAAAAGGGTAAATACGTAAGTTTTAGGGTTAAGTCGGCTCGCTTAACCGACGGTGGCCCTCGGTTCGGCGTCTTTGGGCTGATCTGGACATGTCCGGACACGTCTTGGGCTTGTACGGGACATGTCTGGACACATGGGCCGTTGTACCATAGATCTTTCTCGGTTCGGCGTCTTGGTTGTCTGTGGGCTTGTCTAGAACGTGTCTGAGTGATCACGAGCATTCCTTGGGCACACAGGTCGCTTTACCGAGAATCATGCTCGGTTCGGCGTCTAGCCTTTTCTGGGCTTGTCCAAGGCGATCTGGACATGTACGGGGCATCCTGGCCTTGTCTGGGCATGTCTGGCCTTGTCCTGGGGCATGTCTGGGCATGTCTGGGCTTGTCCAATAGCTCGACTTGGTTCTCCTCCGGTTCGATCTTGATCTTTCTACATGTCTCGGCCCAAATCCACTTCGTCTCAAGTTAGTCCACCGTTATTCCTACAAAGAATCATAAAACGTGTAGTAATACAATTCGGTAAAGAAATGAGATAAAAATACGAAATAGTCACGATAAAAGCTATACGCAACTTCCAATCAAATTAAGCACTTTTACGTATAGTTTATCATGAATTAATCTTGTTTAAGTCCAATTTCGGGGGTAAAGCGATATAGAAAATGTCATAAAGTTGATTCGCATCAACTACCCCCCACTTAATCTTTGATCGTCCCGAGCAAACATCACATTGAAAAGTACTTCTCGAAAAGTCTTACACGCCGAATAGTACATACTTAAATCGAGATACAAACATAAGATGTGAATCAACTTTAATCCATAAGCAAGTCATTAAGCATCCTATATCAAGAAACCGATGTGCGTGTGTGCATAACTCGTCATGTCGTTGTGATTCATAAAAAGATTCTTATTATACAAGCCTCGTATCTCAACTTATCTCCCAAACACTCGGTCTTCTTCTCGGAAACTCAAGGTTACGGGAAATGAGCACTATTCGTTGTTGGTCGGAAGGATTCGGAAACCGAGCGCATTGCCCAATTTCTTTCTTTATTTATTTTTTTTTTTTTTTTTTTTTTTTTTTTTTTTTTTTTGAAGGGTCATGCAGCGACGACGTGAGGATCATGCAATGGTGGGTGCCTAGCAAGTCCTCTCATCAAAATGTCACACAACCTTTTTTTTTTTTTCCTTTTTTTTCCTTTTTTTTTCCACCTTTTTTTTTTTTTTTTTTTTTTTTTTTTTTTTTTTTGCGAATCCTTATTATTTTTCCCCTTAACCAACGCCAAACCATGCGTTGATTTCCTTTTCACCGAGTAAAAAGAGAATAAAACGAGTCAAAGATCGACACGTATGTTGACACTAAACTCGCATAATCCTTCATCTAATCATGAAACAAGCTACGAGTCAAAGTCATACGTGCTTCAATTTTGTTCATAATCGATTTCATGACATGAAAAACGCTTAATAAAGTGCTACTTCATGAATCAAAACACATGATACAATCGATCTTTCATTTTGTTTGTACTAACTCGGGTGTAAAAGGTGTCGAGGTTCCACTTTCAACACAATACATGCACCGGAATTCACAAAAATCAAGTGGTAAAATTATAACTACTTTACCCAAGCAAGCGTACCCTACCCCCACTTAAGAACACACAATGTCCTCAATGTGAAAGAAAAATAAAATGAAAGTCAAGACACTTAGCTTTGGTAAAGGTGGTGGAGCAAAAACCCGAACGCGAAGCAAATCCGAGCGTGAAACAATAATACTAAACCAAGAGATCCATCGAAATTCCAAAATGAGCCAAGATTGCCAAAAACCAAGTCTAACACACTCCAAGAAACATTAGTGCAACACGGGACATAACACCCGTACTAGAAAAACAATGTCATAATACCGGCAGTAAGGCGACACAATAAAATATTGAATGAAAAATTAAAGTGCACCGAACAAGATTAAGCCAATAGATATTTCATTGCAATTCACCCCAAAATCTGACAGACAAACCCGACTCAATAAATAAAGAAATAAAATAAAAATGAACAGAAAATCAGAATGACTCAACAACGATTAAACTATCGTATAGAGTAAAAAAAAACTCGCACATCCATTGCTCAAAAGCTTTTGGAACACGGCGATAAAAAAACCTCCACACAATAAAATAATCGTGACTCAATCTAAGAGTTCCTAGACACAATGACTCGATCTAACTACGAGAAAAGAAAAAAAAAAAAAAAAAAAAGGATCTAAGAAGTAGTTCTGAGTTTAAGGTCGTCAGCTCGACCGTATAACCACTCGTGTCTAAACAGGGTCGTCAAAGTATAGGACCTCCCCCGATCTGTCAGAGTTAACACCCGTATAATGCTTCAACCGACAGTCATTGACCATCAAGGTCTTATCATTACCTAGACGTTTCACTCCCACGGTTCCCGAAGGATCTACCTTAACTACGACGTATGGGCCACTCCATCTCGACCTCAACTTACCCGGAAATAACCTCCATTGCGAATCATAAAGAAGTACCTTGTCATTGACTTCAAACTTACGATGTAAGATCTTTTTGTTGTGAATCCTCTTGGTACATCCTTTATATAGCCGCAAACTACGAAATGCACTCATCATACAACATGTCTCTACGGGCTCGCTAGGGTACTTCATGGCCTTAAACACATTAAATGTCACTTTCTCATCATTAACCCTAAGAATTAGCTCTCCTTTTTGCACATCTATAAGGGTCCTACCCGTGGCAAGGAATGGCCTACCTAGGATTAAAGGCACCTCATAGTCCTCCTCCGTATCCAAAATCACGACGAAGTCAACGGGGAAAACAAACTTATCTACCTTAACGAGGACATCTTCAACTACCCCTATCGGTCTCTTCCACGAACGATCGGCTAGGCGAATAGTGATCGAAGTTTCCTTAAGTTCCCCTATCCCTAATCTACGGAATATCGAATAAGGCATGAGATTAATACTAGCACCGAGGTCGCATAGGACTTTCTTAAAACACACGTCACCTATGATGCACGGGATCATGAAACTTCCCGGATCCTTTAGCTTCGGTGGTAACTTGTCTTTGCAAGATAGCCGAACACTCCTCATTCAAACAAATAGTCTCAAAATCCAATAAACGACGCTTATTTGACACAATATCTTTTAAGAACTTTCCGTAATTAGGCATGTGTGCAATTGCTTCAACTAATGGAATATTAACTTGCAACTTTCGAAACATGTCAATAAACTTTTTAAATTGCTTATTTTGCACATTAGGACTACGTTTAGATGGATACGGAAGAGAATTAAAATCTGTAACAGCTGGATCAGAAGACTTACCTGAGGCCTTGGCAGCACCTGGAGCGTGTCCTGATGTTTCTGGGACATCCTGGCTCGCTGAACCGAGAGCTATGCTCGGTTCAGCGTCTGGTTAGGCGATTGGAAGCGTCCGGATTACGCTTGCTTATCTGTGTAATCGGTCCTCAGCGCAACACGGAGCTTTTTCCTTCGATTTTTAGCATCCTCTACCCCGACAACTTTTCCACTTCTAGTAGTTATGGCATTTACGTCCCGAGGGTTCCTTTCGGTGTTGCTAGGCAACCCTGCGGGGGTCTACTAGTCAATTGCTCCGCAATCTGCCCAACTTGAGACGACAGCGCTTTCATTTGTGCTTCATGGCTTGCAAGAGTAGTATCGGTGCTCGATCGATATTGATTGAAAGACTTAGCCATCTCATCCATCGTCTTCGTAAGCTTCCCAAAGTTATCCTCAACCGTTGTACTCAAACGCTCAATAGCATGCTCCCGTGAGTTTCTTGCATGTGGTGGCACATAAGATCGATTTATTGCCACTTTGGATATTCGCCACCGCTTTGATCACTATACCGGAATCCGGGGGCATCATGTGACCCGGGAAAATACTTGGGGTATTGACCTCCTTGTCCCATGTAGTTTACCTCTTCCGTAGTTTCCACTTGGGCCACATCCTTTTTCTCACTAGCCACCCCTTTCTCGAAACGATCCATACGAGCACTAACCAATGTAACCTGCGTCGAGATGTTGGACAATTGTTGAAGGATTTCTTGAGAAACATCAGAATCAAATACCCCAGCTACCTTCTTAACCGAAGCTTTACCATTCCACTGACTATTCATCGCGATCTTTTCCACTTTTTCCCATGCTTTATCCGGTGATTGATCCATAAAAGCCCCACCACTTGATGCATCCAACCTAATGCAGTCTGTTTCTTCAATAGCATTATAATATGTGTGCATCAAGAGCCAAAGGGCTATATCATGATGTGGACATTTCCGGAGTGCTTCCTTGAACCTTTCCCATGAGTCGGCCGGAGATTCACCGGGTAGTATCTTGAACTGTAGAATTTATGTTCGTAACTTATTCGTCTTGCTTGGTGGGAAATATCGATTCATGAACACCCGCAATAACTCATCCCAAGTCGTGATCGACTCAGGAGCCAACGAAAGTAACCATTGTTTTGCTTTTTCCCTCAAAGTGAAGGGGAAAAGTGTCAACCGGATGTTTCCTTCTGGTATGTTAGGTGGCACGACGGTATTAGCAACTTCTAAGAAATTCCGAACATGGGTACTTGGATCTTCGGTTGGTGAACCGGTAAAACTAGCATAATTACGCACCATCGAATTACATTAGGCTTAGGGTGGTAAGCTTCGGCGGGATTTGTCGGTGGTTTGATTCTTTGGGACAAAGCTTGTTCAATGGATGGAGTAGCATAGTCAAACAACGTCTTTTCATGAGCTTCAACAACTCCCCCATCACCATTAGCATTATTTATTTGTTGCAAAGCCATCTCCTCTTCGGTTTCAATCAAATGCGGAATCTCTTCTTGATTCTTCCTTACCTTGAAGACCGGCTTCACTTAAGTCAACCTCTAAACTTTTACCCGAAGATGTCAAAGCCTTTTTCCGCAATGCGTTATTGGCCCTACAAGTTGCTTCGATTTCGAGAATCTAAAGGAAACGAGTTCGGTTTTAGAGCTTCGAGTCATGCCTTTGCAACACGAAACAACAAAAACTGTCGAGAGGCAAGGTTGGCTCGGCGAACCGAAGACAATTCTCGGTTCGGCGTCCCGGAAAACACGAAAATCGGCAACACGGACTCTGTCTCAACACTGGCCCGATCACGGATGCAAAAACGAGACTCTCCTCCAAACTCGAGAAAATTCAAAAATAATCTAATCCAAAAACAAAAATCAAGAAAACAAAAATAGAATTGAGATAGTAGAAAAGACTATAACCCGAACTTCAAAACTAAGTCTACGTTACCGAAACTAGTCCCCGGCAACGGCGCCAAAAACTTGTTCGCGAAAATCACAACTACACTAGCAAGCGGACTAGGTCAACTGTAGTATAGCTCAATTCGTGAGCAAGGTCGATCCCACAGGGACTTGTTCGATAATTATGCAAACTTAGTTATCAAATTCAAGATTACGGGTGGTTTGTGGTCTTTGACCAAAATAAACGCGGAAAATTAGGTAAAAAGAACGGTTTATCAAATCAAGACGAGTTTTAACCACTTTTAAGAAAGTAGATCGAACCGAACTAGTTAATTATTCCCTAATCGTTTCTATATTGATTCATACACTTTTGTCATTAAAGTTCCAAGAATCGAATCAATTATTGGTGTATTTTCCTAAAGTAGTTCATAGATCGTGCGCGGACTCTAGAACCCTATGAATAGCTAAACGTCTACCGTGCGCGGGCTAGAACAATATTAACTAAACACGAATTAAGAACTAGAAAATACCGATAATAATTATCGTAAACCTCGCTACGTAACTACCGTGCACGGGCTAGTTAACTAATAACGATCTAATTGTTTCTTGTCCAATTACTCTTTTCAACCTTAGTTCCTTCAAGAATAATTTACGAAAACATGCAAAGAGTTGATCAAGTTCTAAACATGTAAGTTAAAAAGAAACAATAGAAATAATCAAAACAATTCGTATCGGGGAAACTAAATCGTTAAGGCTTTTCTCCAATATAGACCGTTGGGTACTCTTCCAAAACAAAGTCTTTTCCCCGAGACCGGGCGTTTCTCGTGTATGAATCAATATAAATCACGATTAGGTGCAAATTAACATCGTTCAATTCGATCTACAAATAATTTAACCTAACATGCTTGTAACAAGGATAATCATCACAAATTCGTCAAACATAGAAGAAAGAATCGACATGATTACCTAGAAACACGAGATCAATCTTCTAGCTATTTCCTCCGCAATGAATCACCAATCGAACGAACATGCAAAAGCTAAACTACTCTCAAATAATGAAGAAAACAAGAACTTATATTGATAATACTTTAAGTAAATTGTACGCTCTCAAAATCGTGCATATTCGATGTATTACATCTTATTTATAGTAAACAAACCGACCTAGGGCTAAAAAGGGTAAATCGTAAGTTTTAGGGTTAAGTCGGCTCGCTTAACCGACGGTGGCCCTCGGTTCGGCGTCTTTGGGCTGATCTGGACATGTCCGGACACGTCTTGGGCTTGTGCGGGACATGTCTGGACACACACGGGCCATTTGTACCATAGATCTTTCTCGGTTCGGCGTCTTGGTTGTCTGTGGGCTTGTCTAGAACGTGTCTGAGTGATCACGAGCATTCCTTGGGCACACTGGGTCGCTTTACCGAGAATCATGCTCGGTTCGGCGTCTAGCCTTTTTCTGGGCTTGTCCAAGGCGATCTGGACATGTGCGGGGCATCCTGGCCTTGTCTGGGCATGTCCTGGCCTTGTCTGGGCATGTCTGGCCTTGTCTGGGCATGTCTGGGCTTGTCCAATAGCTCGACTTGGTTCTCCTCCGGTTCGATCTTGATCTTTCTACATGTCTCGGCCCAAATCCACTTCGTCTCAAGTTAGTCCACCGAGTTATTCCTACAAAGAATCATAAAACGTGTAGTAATACAATTCGGTAAAGAAATGAGATAAAAATACGAAATAGTCACGATAAAAGCTATACGCAACTTCCAATCAAATTAAGCACTTTTACGTATAGTTTATCATGAATTAATCTTGTTTAAGTCCAATTTCGGGGGTAAAGCGATATAGAAAATGTCATAAAGTTGATTCGCATCAATGATGAACATTACCGCTACCGATTTTCCTCTCATGAAACACGGATAAACAAAATATGCGGTACTCAATGTACTTTTTTATGTCTGAAACAATCGTAGTGGACCGAACCAATATCGTTGTGCCAAGAAAACCTATCAAAATTAAAAGATAAATCATTGGGCCGTAGGCCTTGAATCCAATGCAATTCCAGATGGCCCTTTGTATTTATGCTTAGAAGAATGGTTCCTTTAAGTAGTCTCTCGAGTTGGATGAATGCTGATTTTAAGGGGTTTCTATTCGCTCCATATTTTTACTATCGGCATCCTTCTACTTTAAATATTGAAAAATTACTTCGGATATCACGATTATTTTTAATGAAAATAACGTCAGTGGTACTGACGTCAATTTTGAAAAATAACGTCAGTGACATTTACGTTATAGTTATAAAAATGTCAACAATTAACGCCAGATCCACTGACGTTATTTTTGAAAAGAAACGATGGTGGCATCAACATTCATAGCGTGGTGCAGGAAGTAAAAAAAAATACATATGTGGTATCGGATATTAAAAGAAAATAAAAAAATATAAACTAACACCAGGGACGAGGGGTTACATGATATTCTTATATAATTTGTTGACTTTAGAATATTTGCTTTCGAGCAGAACGGTACTTGAATTTTTTTTCAGGCACTCTCGAACCGCAATTGAGCAATGTTAAGAAAAATTATTTAGTCCAAGTGCAAGCATGATATTTTTAATCAGATGACCGAGTCGAGTTTAAACACAAGATTCGACGCGAATCATTTACGCCATGCATGTTCAAATTCTAGCATTGAAAACGTCATGTAGACACGGTTCTAATTGCCATTCAAGCATTTTCTTTTGACAGCTAGCTAGAAAACGATATATTATTAATTTGATAAGAAATAACTTATCTAGCAAGAATCTACTTAAAAATAAAGGAAGTCTTACAGCACTTTAAACCCAAGGATAAAATAATTATGAAAAGCTCTTAAGCTAAGAACGATAAAGGATCAGACGAAAAAAATAACTTTTTAATATTCTTGTTTTGTTGGAACTCATTCAAACCTTTTGTAACTTTTTTTGCAGTACCATGTTCAAATTTTTTATACTTAAAATGATAGTTGTAATATTAAAGGCCCAATTCAAAACACAAAAAAAAATTTCGAAGGAACAAAACACAAATTTTAAAATAAAGATTAATCAACTTATGCATATACCATTTTTTTTTACACATTCTCAACTAATATACATTAAAAATAACCGTAACACCGTCAGTTTTTAATTGATTAATAGTCTTAGAACATAAATTTGGCTTAGGACCTTGTTCACGCAAGAACTTTGAAAGAAAATAGAAATGTGTGATATTAAACACTCGGCACATATAATATTAAACAAATTCAATAATATATGTAAGTCTCTACTACATCGTATCGAGTTTAGCATACGGAAGCTAAAAAGACTCGGCAAACCATCAAAAATTGCTACTAAGAATAAAAACTCCAAACATACTAAAGATAGAAAGGTACCTTACAACAACGAAATCCAAAGGTTACAAAGTACGATGTCTAAAGAAAAGTACAACACATGTCTTACAAAAGTCTAAAAGTACAGCATATCTAGTACATCTTTTGAAAGTAAAAGGAAGTGAGAGCATCATCATGGCATCAACATCATCAAACATCAACCTTGGCAAGCTCGTAGTCAACATGTTCGTCTTCTCACCCCACAAAGCATACAACGAAATGCAATGTAGGTTAGTACAATGTACTTAGATAAGACGAAGAAGCTAAAGAATAACAGGGTCTTACAAATAAAAGGTTCATATTATTAATTAAGTTATCTTTATATGACCGACACAACTCTAAGGTTCATTTCATGTTCATCAACGTGTCATGACTATTGGTTTCTAACTTAACTTATCTTTATTACATCCGTATTCAAGGGCACTAAGCATGGTGCTACTCACCACGAAGTATCTTGGTGCAACATATTGGTGGATTACACCAATAACCACGGGTGTCAATTCTAGTAGACTCCGATAGTGCACGCGTTCGGCGAAGTCCCTCTGCCATCTAGCCATTTAGAGGCCAGTAGAGTTATTCGCTTTATCTGATCGACCACACATTGCAATATAGATAGTGCCTTACCAAGAATAGAATGATGTTTAATCTTTTAACTACACAAGTATGTTTATTATTAATTGTTAACTAGCCACCTAAGTATTTTCAAGTAAGCTCTCTCACCTCTACTACTCTCTTTCCTAGACCACTAGACACTAACAAGGTCTAGCACATACACAGACATTGATGAATGCTAATTCCTCAAAGCACAAGCCATTCATACCTTTCCGACGGTCCCGAACTTCAACTCTATGGAAGAGTACATCCGGTACCGGAACTAAACGCATCAGAAGCTTAATCGAGACTTGTTCATGTTTATTTAATGTTATGGTATCAAGAAACAACATCCAAGACTAGATTCGGGGCTCAAAAGGAAGCTATACATAAAAAACGGGGTCAATGCGCCCGCACTGGGGTTCAGTGCGCTTGCACTGGACAAACAAGGGCATTTTGCTGCACCAGTGCGCCCACACTGAGGTCTGGTCGCCTGCACCAGGGCTCTGAATGTAAAAACGGACATTCTGACTCCTTGGTGCGCGCATTGGATCTGGTGCGCCCGCACCAAGCGTAGAAACTCCCAAAAACTCAGTTTTATGCATCTAAACGATCTCCACTCGATTCCAAACAAGTTTAACAACAATAAACGCAAAAAAAACAACAGAAAACACAGGTTTTACATACCACAACATCCCAAACTTTAACTACAACTTAGAGTATGGTTTCTAACCAAGATTTCAACACAAATACTCAACCTTAACATCATAACACATTAATTAAACTTTAGAAAAGCCTCTTACTTGTTTAAAGAAATTCCCAAAGAACAACTTGCTTCTTAATTATGTTAGAATCGTTTATACTTATAGTTGCATTGTCTCTGTGGGATCGACCTTGACTCGCATTTACTATACTACAATGTACCTAGTATTCTTTCTTGTAATATCAACGTTAGTGACTTACACGCGATCAAGCAGTTAAGTGGTTGGAAGCTCCACTGTCCATGTACCAGGTAGGATCACTCAATGAATGTGGTGAGGCAACATATGCTGAGACAGGTTTTTGGTCACCACCAGAGACATTATTTGGAGGGACAAAATCTTCTTCAAACCTATGCCAGCAGAAGGTAACAATGTGCCCAGTTTTACCACAAAACTGACATACCATTTTGTTGCCCGAATAACCACCAGAGCCTCTACCACTTCCTCCCATGCCTCTTTCGTGCCTGCCAGTGCTTCTTCCTCTACCACCATTGTTCTGTTGCTGAGAAGACCTTCCTCCATTTTCTAGAAAGAAAGTCGATTTAAAATATGGAGGGTTTAAAATGTTTTATAAATAGGAGGGTTTAATGTTTTGATCATTAAATATCAAGTTCCCTAATCATTCTTATAAAATTAATTTGTGTAGGGGTAATTTTAATTTGGGAAGTTTGTTGCTTAGTGGTTTTACATTATGACTATCATATTTTTCCAGACACAAATATTATTATTCTTTATCTTTATTTAAGAAATTAATGTATCTGGATTTATAAGTTCAATTAGAAATTCTGTATTTTGTGTAGACAGAGTTGACTATGTCAAATTTTGGACATCAGGCCAACCAGTTGTCCAGTGCCCTTCGTCTGTTTAGACTTTAGCGGGTCTTTTTTATATTCTTGATTACTATAATACACGGATTCTACGATATATATATATATATATATACATGTACATATAACACTCCTAATCATCAAGTTAATTCACACATTGGAAATCTCACCAAAAAAAAAACATGTATATATAACACTCCTAATCATCAAGTTAATTCACACATTGGAAATCTCACCAAAAAACAACTCACACATTGGAAAGGGACATATATATATATATATATATATATATATATATATATAACACTCCTAATCATCAAGTTAAATCACACATTGGAAATCTCAAAAAAAAAAAAAAAAACTCACACATTGAAAAGGGAGAAGAAGATCATCGATGGCTAAGATTGCTTTTGTTGTTCTACTCCTTGTTCTTCTCCTCATATTAGGTTTGTGTTTTTAATTATTAATAATAATAATATTATTATTTTAAATCATATCAGCTTAGTGTCTATGGTTGACTCGCTTTAATTATCATCTGGTATCACGTACGTTGCTTTGATTTTTCAAGAGCATTTTCTATGATAAATTAATTAATTTTTTTTGAGGGTATAACGATAATTAACGGTAATGGTAATTGCAGCTACTGAAATGGAAGTGACACAAGGATTTCATCTGAAAAGAAACTTTCATGCGAAACAAGTCACTAAGAATTCTTCCCCATCTAGAAAGCTTAACGGTGATGATGATGATGAAGGTGGTGAAGAAGATGATGATGATGAAGGTGGTGGTTATGGTTATAAAGGTGATCTTCCATATGATGGTGGTTATAACGCTTATGGTTATAAAGGTGATGTTCCACTTGATGATGATTATAATGGTGGTGATATTAGGAACGATCCATGCTACAATACTGGGTGTATAAACGATGATGATGAATACGACAACTCGATATGTACTGGTCACGGAGGCACAACTTGCACCTGTAACACCGAGGGTGACTGTCGCCGTAAATCCGAATAAGTAATCATATCGATATTATAAGTATTCTATGCATCCATTCTCACTATTTCAGTTATTATTTTGATCATTGGATACGTACTGATTATATATCTATCTATCTATCTATCTCTACATAGAGATATTATCGTTGCTAGTAGTTTTCAAGCATCAATGCATACACTTGATGCGTGATAAGAAATAAATAAAGCCGGCACTTGGAATGATATGTTGCCATAGATCGATCGAGTTCATGCACATTTATTATGAACAATTCATGGAAAAATGTATCTGCTACTTTATTAAAACTTTTATGTAATTAATCTCAGGTTCTTAGAGTGTCACAACACATATTTTACATTAATGGTCTTTATAAGATCTATAAAAAAAAAAACATGTCATACATTATAATCAATGGTTTAAAGATGTGTTATGCATTTTGTTGTGCCGAATTTATTTTGACACTGCCTGTTTTATTTTGTACCCTTCCGTCCCGTATTATAAGTCCTTTTGGATTTTTCACACAAATTAAGAAAAATCATAAATGAGTTACTTTTTAATAGTTCAAGGCAAAATATTGTATTGTTTTTTGAGAGTGACTAATAATATTGCATTGTTTAGTGTGAAAATAAAAATAATGCATTAATCTTGTATTGAAATGTGAGAATGACTTATATTTTGAGACACCACAAAAAAGTTAAAAAGACTTATATTGCGGGACGGAGGAAGTAGCTTCTTGTGTCCTTTTAAATACAAACTAGTGTGCGGCAAACTGTGGCCCTACCCTAATGGAACTCGATCCCCTACGGTGCAAGCGAAAATAGTTATATACTATGAACATTTCATTTCATTCCCATTAAGACTTGTATGTAATCTCAAGTTTCTAATTGGGTTTTTCCTTTTTCTGTTTTACCTTTTTTTTTTTTTTTTTTTTTTTTTTTTTTTTTGAAAGTTTCTGTTTTACCTTTTTTGTTCTAATTAATGCAAAAATGAAAGATGGATGTGTGCTTTCCACTTGAAGATCTCCCTGATCTGTATTTTTCCTCTTCATGTTTTCCCATGTAACAATTCACCTAGTAAATTTATCCAGTAATTAATCCATTTAATTTATGAAGGATTTATATCAATTTATCCGTAAACAGAGATTGTCACTACTAATTAATGTGTAACATTAATCTGTAGTTTGGTTGGAGTAAATGATGATTGTTTGCCAAGAAACTGCAACTGCTTTTCTTTTTTCCTTCCTGTCCGGAGCCAGGATTTAAATTTCGGGTGGGCTAATGGACTATATCGAATTCGTCGGATGGGATGCCCGGATTAAAAAAAAAAATTACGGATCAAACTAGACTACGTTGACTTTTTAGTGTAATTTTTTTTTGTTCGGATGGGCTTAATTAGCCCCTTTGTCCATAGGAAAGATACGCCCTGGTGTTCTCTGGTATAGTTTCAAGTTTTTTGGTTATATAGCTATATGGTCTTCAGTATCAGTTCTTTGTACTTGATGGTTGAAAATCTGTTTGGCAGACATTTCATATTCTTTGTTAATATGCTGTAATGCTGACTTATTTAATTGTTCAAAGTGCTTGCTTGCTTGAAATATAATGCTGTTAAACATAGTTAAGAATCAAACACCAACGTTACGTAGCCCTTAACGATATTAACCACTGCTAATAAAACTACTTTTTGCCGCAGACATAAAGTGGCCCACAAAAACTTAAAAAGTGATACTATAGACTTATTGTGACGTCTTAATTAATATTGCCTTTTCTTATGGCCGTTAAGTACGTCCTATATTTATAGGCACATATCCAGCGTTTCAATTTTGAATTCAAATGACTGTTTATTGGATATGCCGGATTATTCTCTGAAATACTATGTTGTATGATTTTGTGTCAATGTCAGTGTTCTTCTGACAATGACAATTTGTCAACCAATGAAATTCCTTGAATATTCTGGTATTGTAATCCTTGTAACAGACATTTAATTAAACTTGGCAATTGATTGAGTGCTTGATCAGACATCCATTATTAATCCTCATCTTCAATTTTATCTTCAGTCATGATTGGATAAAGGACTAATAGTTTTTGTACTATTTCACCTCTTGATTCTGCACATGTTATGCTGAAATAATTAGCTTATGCTAACTTCTTGCTCGGCTTTGTCTCTGCTCTGCAAAAGCTGACTTCTATACTCAGCTCAGCTACTCTGTAGTACTCAACTGATCTGACTTGTTTTTCAACTTATTTGTATTTGTGAGATCAAAGTACACCATTATTCATTACTACTTGAGATTACTCATCACATTCCTTGAATCTCAAACCTTCTTCATGAGATATGAAAAGTTAATTCAGGTCATCACAGACTTACCTGAAGTTTAACTTTATAGTCTTTACATTTATCTTCAATACTGATTTTGAGATCTCAGCCTCCAGTCTATATACTGAGTTTGCTCCCTCAGCATTCAGCACATCACAACACACAACCCTACACTCCACTAAGATTTATAATATTGATCCTAGTCTATTGAGTTTCTATAAACTTCATATTACAGTGTTTGTCTGATTAACCTATACGATATCAGAATCTAGTAAAACCTATACATTCAGCTCTATTGTATCTTTTTGTTTCTATTATAACAGCTAGTCGACACTCATCATCAAAACATAAAATATTTCTAACAAACACCAATGTTAAAGGAAAACACTCCTTATGAAATGATGTATGATTTAACCCTGATTATAATGTATTTAATGTGTTTTGTTATCTGTTAACGGAACATAACCGTGGGATGAGAAAAAATATAACTGAGACGAATGGACCAAATAATTTTATGTGGTTTAGTCAAATAACCTACATCTATAGGCAAAAAGAAAAATATCACTATAATAATGTAGAATACAAAATATCTTCTGAAGCCCAAAAGATAATAGCCAAACATTGGCTATGAGCAATAAATTTTATCGTAAATAATACATTTTCATTGTGCATTTAATACAAGAAAAGCTTTATTTATAATAGCACTTATATAAAGGCCCAAACCAAACAAATTACCAATGTGAGAAATTAGTAATACACATAAATCTCCACATTTGGGCAAAGTCCACGTTTAAAAATACTAGTATTGCCCTACTTTTTCCACAAATCACCAAAAAACCAAACACATCCAAGCACTTTTGGATCAATGGAAACTACAACTGAAAGAGTTGCCTCTGAAACCGACATTCTGAACAGAAACATGTCTCTTGACAGTCATCGCTCTAAATTCTTCTTTTTATCAAACAAGACAACATCGAAGTCTTCATCATTAGCAAACGCATTTCGGACAACAAGACAGCATCGAAGTCTTCATCATAATCTACTGCATCTCGGACAACTAGGCTTTGATACCAATTTGTTAAGGATCACAATCCGAGATAAATCTCTTAATGATAATGAAAAATAACGGAAAAAGAGAAAAAATAATATTGAGATGTAGGGCACTAAATTTAAATAGTTCGATCATCTGACCTACATCCACGGACAAAATAAAACCAATATTACGATAGTGAAAAATAACATTCTAAAGCCCAAAAGACAATAGCCCAAAATTGGACTATGAGTAATTGATTTTACAATAAGTGATACATCTAAAATGTGTATTTAATACAAACAGGCCGGCATGGTATTTTTTTTAGGCCTAAGGCCACGCCGTCGAATTAGGTTTTTTAGTTTGAAGTTTCATACTTATCGATTCGAATTAGTCTAAGTAGTTTATTTTTTTGCCTTTATTGATTCGAGTAAAAAAAAAATTGGGTTTTTATCAATTCAAAAAATAAATAAAAATTAAAACATTATATTAGGTTGGATATGATTGATCTACACGGAATTTTTTTTTGCTTTTATCGAAACATGTAATGTTGGGCCTCCGGACACCGTTGGACCTAAGACCACCGACTACTCCGTCTTAGTGGCTGGCTGGCCTGAATACAAAAGACTAAAAACCTTATTTATATTAACACACACATAAATGACCAACCCAAACAATTTACCAATGTGGGTATTTAGTCTCGCACGGTTTTTTTTAGGAAAAGAGACGTTTATTCGATTACTAGGAAAATAAACAATCGTGCTCTGCACGAGCGTTGTTCCGGTTTGTATTTAATTAACTCTGATACATTACGATGGTATGTCCGGCACGTGTCGGCTGATGAAATGAATATCCGACACATCTTTCACACCTCCCGACATCGTATGGATACTTTTCGACACTACTGAATTTTTTTTTTTCAATTTCTACTTAAATATATTTTAACGATAAAATGAAGCTATCTTCGACATTATTTGCAACAACACGTGTTCTACCAAAAACACGACACGACACGCTCCGATACACCCCCGACGCCATATCCAACAAGTGTCGGTTGATGAACTGAATATTAATTAAAAATTAATTAAAATCTAACACACTGTCAATACTCCATGACATAAAATCGACACCTTTCGACACTACTGAAACTTTTTTTTGTATTCTCAGATCTTGGTTAATTTTAACGGCCATAGTAAAATACACAATTCAAATTTCCATAGAAATTAAATTAACAATACAATATAGCTAGTTTAACAATTTGTGGCCGAAATAATTTTTTTTCAGGATATTTAATATTTTATATAAACGATATGTTTTTTTTACAAAAAAAATTCATTTCAAAAATTTTAATATTTCATGTAATCGTCAAACCCAATATTTTTAAGCATGATATAAAAATCGTGTAGGCAATATGTCATGGCCTTATATCTTGAAAATAGTCATATCGTCGTGTACAACCGATATGTTTTTTAATGAAATGAATTTATTTTAAGAAATTCATAATATTTCATGTAAACGTCAAACACAATTTTTTTGGCATGATACAAAGATCATGTCGGCAACAAGGCCTTATATTTTGAAATTAGTCATACCTTTGCTACATATATTCGCACATTAAAATGTGATACAATTGAGTCCTCCAAAATGAAACAATTTAACTCAAACCCTTCTTTTAAAAAAAAAAAAAAAATCTATACTGGGCCGATGATCAATATAAAAAAAATTGGAGTGGGCCGAGGGACAATAAAAAAAAGAAAAAAAAAAGAAAAAAGAAGGACCAATGAAAAAAACAAGTGTCACCATGTGTTGAACACTTGTTTTCATATATATAAGAGATGGATATCAAATGAACAAGCCTTGATTACATCAAATGCGGCCTAATGCCCCATTGTTTAAGCCCAACCAAATTTAATACTTCCTTCGCCAAAAAATGAGTATGTGTTACCTTCTTTTTCGACAAACAAAAAACTATAACAGGAAAAGCAGGCTAGCATGCTTTTACAATCCAGAATAATGCTCCCGACATGAGAGAGATCGAGATTATCCGTTGTCTCGCACACTTAACATATATATGTGTGTGTGTTTGTGAATAAATATGTATCTATGAAAATCCTATATAATGATGGTATTTCACAACAAGTACTTTTGATTTTATCCACTTTTTTCCCCCTTTTTTTAAGAGCTATTTCATAAAAATAAACTTATCTATTCTCTAATACAATGAAAGAAACTTCTACCAGCTGTGCAAGCTGAGACTTGGCACAAGATACATAATTGATTCAAGTAAAACTCAGTGGTTTCTTTTCGGTTTAATTACGAGAAAATATAATTTCATATCATTTTAACACTTTTTATTTCTTTTTATGTCGAGTCAGATCTGACATTTTTTTTAAGTCCCCTGTGGAAAAATTCAACTTCGCCCTGGGGAAATTCAACGGGCTCGGGGAAAAATTCAACTTCGCCCGGGAGAAATTTAACGGGCTCGTGGAATTTTCCTCAGGGCGAAGTTGAATTTTTCCACGGGGGACTTAAAAAAAATGTCAGATCTGACTCGATTAAAATGAAATAAAGGGTGTTAAAACGACCTGATCTTATAATTTCTCTTTAATTACTTCAATTCATTTTATTTAGCCAAGAGTTGGATTTATCCACCCTTCCTCTTATTAATTACTTCATTTTTATTTAGCATCCCACAACATTACATATTATTCTGAAACATTTCACATACGAATCCCGGCCAATGAAAATAACAAACCGAAAAAAGGGATATTACGGATTTATATTAATATTATGAAATTATATTCATTGTATTTTCTAGAAGGGTATTTTAGACATTATGTATAGATCTTGAAGCCCTAGAGATGGCTATATATATGTACGACTGTGAATGGTGAATGAGAAGGAAAAATTATTAGACTGATTAAATTTGACATGGTAGCAGAGCCAGATGTCATGAGATCGAACCCTGGTTGGAACATTATTTTAAAAAAAATTGTGCAAGTGTTGAGACAGATTGCTCACACTTGAAGGGGTGTTAGGACAGATTGCCCACACTCTTGAAAAAAAAGTGCAAGTGTTGGCAGATTGCCAACACTTGAGGGGGGGTGTTAGGACAGATTGCCCACACTCTTAAATGATAAGGAAATAAAGTAGCGTCTTTACTGACACAAATTGGTCTTAGTAAAATGGTAAGCGCTTGATCTTTAACACACGGCAGTGAATAAGAAAAGTCCTTCAGCGCACTCCTCCGTTCCTTCAACCTCCTCAGGTAGTCTTTATCCTCTTACGCATTTTGTGAATTATTCTCGTTTTTCTGACGCACATAGAAGGTATCTAGCAAATGTGACTGCAGGAAATCCTTCCCGATCCTTTAAAGAAACTGTAAAATACGAAGGATGGAGAAAAGCTATGGCAGAGGAAATAAAAGCTTTGGAGGACCAAGGCACGTGGGTATTACAGAAATTACCTCCTGGAAAGAAGGCCCGGGGGAGCAAATGGGTATATACTGAAAAATACGATGAGTTGGGCAATTTAAAACGATTGAAAGCACGATTGGTGGCCTTTGGTAATCACCAGGTGGAAGGCGTTGATTATAACGAGACCTTTGCTCCCGTAGCAAAGATGGTGACGGTTCGAGCCTTTCTTGCTGTGGCGGCAGTTCAAAAGTGGGAGATCCATCAGATGGATGTACACAATGTATTTTTGCACGGAGACCTGAATGATGAAATTTACATGAAAATTCCTCCCGGATTTGACCATAACAACCAGAATATGGTGTGTCGTATGCGAAAATCACTCTATGGGTTGAAGCAAGCACCCCGGTGTTGGTTTGCGAAGTTGGCGTCGGCATTGAAGGAATATGGTTTCAAGCAGTCCTACTCGGATTATTCACTATTCACACTTGTTGGAGGAGACCAGTCTGTCAGGGGCTCGTCCTGCTGAGCTCCCTATGGAACAAAATCACCAGTTGGCGGTTGATGATGGTGACTTCTTGGATGATCCTGGAAAATATCGACGATTGGTGGGACGCCTTATTTATCTTGGTGTTACACGTCCCGACTTGGCGTATTCGGTTCATATTCTTTCTCAATTTATGCAGTCACCGCACGTTAAGCATTGGAAGGCTGCGTTAAGAGTGGTTCGTTACTTGAAGAAGAGCCCGGGTCAGGGTATATTTTTGTGGGCAGATAGCCCATTGTCCTTAGAAGGGTGGTGTGATTCTGATTGGGCAAGTTGCCCGGTCACTCGTCGGTCCTTGAGTGGGTGGTTCGTGTTACTTGGGACTTCACCGGTCTCGTGGAAGACAAAGAAGCAGCAGACGGTCTCCCGTTCATCCGCGGAAGCTGAGTACCGCTCAATGGCGTCCATTACATGTGAGTTGAAATGGCTTCGGCAACTTTTTGGTGATTTAGGTGTTCGGGTACCAATGGGTATCCCTCTTCATTGTGATAGTCAGGCCGCATTACATATTGCGCAGAATCCGGTTTTTCATGAGATGACCAAACATATCGAAGCAGATTGCCACTTTGTTCGTGATGCGATCACGGAGGGCCTTATTGCTCCCGGATATGTGCCCACACGGGTCCAGCTGGCGGATATTTTTACGAAAGCCTAGGGAAAACAACAGTTTGAATTTTTGTTGCGCAAGTTGGGCGTTCGTGATCTTCACGCTCCATCTTGAACGGGGGGTATTACGGATTTATATTAATATTATGAAATTATATTTATTGTATTTTCTAGAAGGGTATTTTAGACATTATGTATAGATCTTGAAGCCCTAGAGATGGCTATGTATATATATGACTGTGAATGGTGAATGAGAAGGAAAAATTATTAGACTGATTAAATTTGTCAAGGGAGAAATTTAGAAATCATGTTATATATGATGAATGTTTTCACTCGGCCGGATGAATAACGTAAGAATCAATAGAGTTCTAATCCAGTCGAAAAATTCTGAAATCGATTTGAACACAACGGATTAATTAGCTTTTTTTGATGGAAAATTAAGTTACAAACGAGGGTATTTTCGTCACATAATTTTGCGTTTGTTAATCTTAATGCTTTAAATAAATGAAGCATGGATTAATCACCACATCATACTTGGAAAATGTCTTCTTACCTAAATATGTGTGAAATATTATGAGAATTTTGTTAATTTGTAACTACTAAGTAAACAGAAAATAACTTTTTATATTTCTGTTTCAGTGGAACCCGTTTCTATCTTTCCTAACTTTGTTTTAGACCCCGATGGCAAAATAGAAAAACTTTGTTTTTAAACCCAGCTAAGAAATATTAATAAATACCTAACCCTCAAAAGAAAAATACTTTTATATATTTAAAAAAAAAAACAAAATCAGAAAATTATTTGTTTATTAAAAAACAAAATCGTGATTGACAATAAAGCGAAGTTACGTACGCAGAAATACACACAGTTTGATTAGCTTAAATACACCGTTTCTACGATATACACAACACATCCGATCATCAAGTTAATTCATACAGGGAAAAAAAAAAAGAAGAAGAAGAAGATGGCTAATGAGATTGCATTTCTTGTTCTTCTCCTTGTTTTTCTTTGCATATCAGGTTAGTATCAAGAACGGTTGTAAACACATAACCATTTTTTTATTTTTACCATAACCACATATATATATATATATATATATATATATATATATATATATATATATATATATATATATATATATATTGAATTGTGGATACAGAAATGATAAAATCCTCTTTAGTTTTAGTTGTCGCTATCTTTTACTCTATCAAAACGTCGGATTTCTAAATTCTCATAGGGTCTCCCTGGAAGTCCTTCCAGTATAATTTTTACGGATTCTGTCATTTCACCGATTCGTAAGTTAAGTTCTTAAAAGTAAATACTCAATACCCAAGTAGGCCTACGAGATTGATCATGATATAATCAAGCACTTTCTCGGTCGGCTCAGACCTTATGATTAATATTTATTGTCAAAAAAAGGAATTTCATGGGCTCTAATTAAAATTATTCAAAAGATTTTATGGACCTACTACCCGAAATTTAATGCATAAGCTCAGCATTCAATGCGTATTATTTGCGCTTTTGATCGAAGAATTTCATAAGAATTTCTTAAGCTCAGCATCATATATATATTGCTTTTGATAAAATGAATGAAGTACAACAAGTCCTAGTCTCAGAAAAATTCAGCTCAACAAACAGAACAAACAATTAGCCAACCTATCCAAACCGAATCCGGAGCGAAAGAAGAACCAAAAAGAACAGAGTCTCAAGTCCGGCTACATCATTAAAACTTTTATGTAATCTTCTCAAGTTCATAGTGGGTTTTCCTTTTCTCTACTTTATTATTATGTAATTTCTAGTTTCTCTCAACGGGAAATGGAAGAATGGACGCTGTTTTCACTTGAATATCATTACTTTTGGTTTTTTTTTTAATTTATTTATTTGCTGTTTATGTTTTCCCTTGTTTTTTTTTTTTTTTCTTTTCTAGTGGAATGTTTTCCCTTGTTACAAATGCATAATCACTGCCTTAATTAGGCCTGTTATACAGTATGTGGTATAAAATAAATAGGCACTAAAACAAAACAATATTCACAGAAAGTGTAATTATCTTTACCATGAAGCCAAATATGATTTCTGTCAAGATAATAGATAAGCAACAGAAAGAGAGAAAACCAAAGTACAAGAATATCCCTGTGGAAGTCCCAACCAAACAACACAACTAAACAACGTAATACGAAAACAGAGAATGAGAAGGCGCGTGTTGCGAGGATCAGGATGACTGCAACAAGGCCGGTTCACAAATCTGCACATGTAAAGGAGATACATATGCATATACTGTTACAAGTATAACACAGCAGCAGCATTTGGAATGCTCTTTGGGGCATTAGGTCGAGTACACACCTTCTGTCATGACTGCTAATGTCCAGGTTCATTCCACTGGACAGCCAAGTATATTGTTTAATTGGATTGTAGATAGTGGAGCCACAGATCATGTTGTGCACAATGTTCACCTTATGACTAAATGCACATCCACACAAGGTTTAACTGTTACTTTACCTATAGGAGCAAAAGCTGTAGTATCACACATTGGTGAAGTACCAGTTAATGAACATTTAACACTCAAACATGTTTTATGTGTTCCTGATTTTTCATATAACCTAATGTATGTCAGAAGACTTATAGCAGGATCAAATTGCTCTTTATCTTTTAGAACTAATGGTTGTGTCATTCAGGATATACCAACCAGGAAGATGATTGGTTCAGCTGATCTAGGAATGGGCTGTACATTTTGAAAGGCAAAGGCGATATGTCGATCTTCAGTCTTTCTTTGCTTATTCTGTCCTTTCTAATAGCCTGTTGTGGCACTACAGATTAGGGCATCCTTCATTTCAGAGATTGCAAATAATAAAAAAGAATGATGTACACGATGTTGTTTTTCCTTCACATAATGAGTGTCATTTTTGTCCCTTAGCAAAACAGAAAAGACTTACTTTTCCAACTAGTGTTACTATTACACATGCTATTTTTGACTTGGTTCATATTGATATATGGGGTCCAAACAGACATTGTATTCATAATGGAGAAGTTTATTTTTTGTCAATTGTGGATGATTTTAGTAGGTACTTATGGGTGTTTTTAATGAAAACAAAAGCTGAGGCTAAAAGTCTTGTTAAACAATTTTGCGAATGGGTCCATACTCATTATGGAAGGCATATTAAAAGCATTAGATCTGATAATGGTTTAGAGTTTCAATTGACACAGTTTTAGGCAGACAGGAGCATTATAGATGAAACTTCTTGTACACACACCACACCAAAATGGTGTTGTTGAAAGGAAGCATCAACATCTTTTAGCAACTGCTAGAGCACTTAGATTTCATGCTAATATCCATATGATTTATTGGGGTTTGTGCCTACAACATGCTGCTTATCTAATAAACATTACTCCCACTACTCTCTTAGACAATAAGTGCCCTTATTATCTGTTTTTTTTATACTAATCCTGTCTATGACACCCTAAAGTTGTTTGGATGTTTAGCTTTTGTAAACACTAATATGCAGGGTAGGGGTAAGTTTGAAGCAAGAAGTAGAAGATGTGCTTACTCAGGCAATGCACCACACACAAAAGGCTGCATATTCCTTGATCTTGACACAAGGCAACTCTTTGTATCCACGGATGCACATTTTCATGAATCCACATTCTTTTTTCTGATCATGTTTCTAATCTCACTGATGATCATGTTTTACCTGTTCTTACACTTCAAGATCCTGTAGATATTTCTACCACTATGAAGCAAAATCAAGCACCACAACCGGCTGATGTTCCCACTAATAATCCTGATCTTCCACCAGAAGCATCTGTAGAACACCCTACTAGGAAGTCTACTGGACAAAGGGCTGCTCCACAATACTAAAAGACTATCACACTGGGATTGGCTCTTCTACCCCTCACTTGATCCAAAATGTGGTGTCCTACTCTAATATTTTTGATTCTTACAAAGCCTTCACTAGTTCCATTGATGAAGACAAGGAACCTACCACAAGATTGCAGCTCAAAATCCAAAATGGCAGAAAGCAATGAAAGTTGAATTTGATGCATTTCACAACACAAACACTTGGACCCTTGTACCATTACCACATGGAAATGTTCCAATTAGATGCAAGTAGGTATATAGGACTAAAAGAAAGACAGATGGATCTATAGAAAGATATAAAGCCATATTAGTGGCTATGAGATACACACAAATATATGGTATTGATTTCTTGGAAACTTTTTCTCCAGCAGACAAGATTTCTACTATTAGACTGTTTATGAGTATTGCAGCAATGAAAGGCTGGCATCTCCATCAATTAGATGTTAATACAACCTTTCTTCATGAAAATCTACATGAAGAGGTGTACATGAAGCCACCCCAAGGTTTACCAGTTCAGAATTCTAATATGGTGTGTAGATTAACAAATCACTCTATGGCCTTAAGCAGGCAAGTAGGAAATGAAACGCCAAACTCACACATACATTAGTTCAAGCTGGATATAAACAGTTAGTTAATGATTGATGGCCAAAATAGTGACGGTCCAACTTTAACCGGCAGCGTATCGAGTCAGATGCACTATAGTAGCAAGCAAGGTCGATCCCAAGAGGAACCAATCGTGTACTAAAGTCATTTTCATACTTAGTTTAGGTCAATCAAGAGTGGAACAAGTGATAATTAACCCTAAGATGTAATATAAACTAAAGATAATAAGGAAGAAAAACATAGCCAAACCATGATCCAATTGATTAATTTCACCCCTCTAATCGACTCATTGGAAACGAGTATAACCAACCTACCAACCAATCATACTCTCGATGTGTTTGTGGGTGCAATCTCCAATAGTGGTGTGTAGACGCCAATGCAACAACCTACCACCCTATGCCCGGTTCAACAGTCCGCCTTTAAGGATTTTACTGACCAAAGCATGATTAACGCTCTAAAGACGCCCAACTCACATTGAAAACTTCACTCAAGAAACCAAATCTAAACAACTCAGTCGGTTTTAGTTGGCAATTCCAAAACCCCTTTTCCCACAGCATCTCGCAAAATACATATATAAAGACAATGTGTGAAATCATGAATCAAGTGATCGAATCAATTCAAGCATTAAGCACAAGTTTTAGAACACAAACCCATCAACAGATTCAACTTTAAGAACTACCCATTCCCAATTTCATCAATTAGAGGAGGATTTCATTAATTTTCACATGCTTTAGCTATGTAGGAGATTAACTACTCATCCTAAAGCTAGAAACAAGAATCAAAGTTGAAATTAAAGCCATAAAATGAAAGGAAAATGAAATTAATTACCAAAAACGCAGAAAAGTTGTGGTTATATCAATCTTCATCCAAACTCATTGTCACTTGGGGAAGAAGAAGACTCCAAAATGCCAAAATCCAACAAAGAGAGCTAGAATTTAAGCTAAATTATGTTTAATCTAAGGGAAATAGTGAAAGAGAGCTAATCTAAGGTAGAAAAGAAATGAAAATCGGCCTAAGAGTGTCTAGGTATATCTAGGTATGAGTGAATATGAATTGGGGGGGGGGGGGGTAAAAAATCTGATTTTTACAACAAAACCCGAAGCTAAAATTTTGTGAAAACGTCCGAACGCGCACGCATCGCGTGCAATGCGCACGCATTATATCCTGAAACTTTCAGCACCGATACAACTTCGATGTCTGGAAATATCTTTGCTTGCAAAGCTCCGATTTAAGCGATTCAAGTTGCGTTGGAAAGATCATTTAATTATCTACAACTTTCATGAAGACCACAAGTCCATAAATGTTAGGTGTGATGTCCGAAAGATAATTTTGTAATTATTTTATTTAATAAATGAAATGATATTATTATTCATATTTAATATTCTCATATTCACCGATGTGACAATAGTATTTACACTACAGAAAACTCTAAAGTATATCGTTTATGTAATCGCTTAACTTAGTGTATGGGATATACACGGGAGAATTGAGTTAGTGAAGATGTACTTAAAATACAATTAGCCCGTAGTGAAGTTAATCGAGAGTATCGGGTCTCTTCTTTAACGTGCTATTAATGCGCCCATAACACAATAGGTGTGATTGTCTTATCCGGACTTTCGGTTAAGAGAACCTAGTGGGGCATTTATATATGATAGATATATCATATAAAATTTCGGACCGATTTGATTAGAGTTCACGATATAATTCCGTAATCGAGAAGTCTTATCGAATCAATCGATGATCATATTTATGGTATATCTTAATCCCGAGGTGATCACAGTCAACCGCTTGAATCAGTATGAGGTTTGACTTGACGGTTAAGGATTACACTGAGTCTGTGGTCTGAATTACCCCATCTTGGCATTGTACTGGATTGAGTGAGTAGTCTGTGTTATCACATACGGAATCCATTCCTTCCGTTTATAGAACTAGATAGACAGTTCCCTTATTTGTTAATCCTAGAAACTGATCGATCGTACGAGTTCATATTACACTGATTAGCTACCAGTGAGTTGTATGAATTAATTGATCACTAGGGGTTATTGGTAAATAATGATAAGAGGTTCTGAAAAGGGTTAACGGTAACTTCCCGATTTAGAATGAACAGTCTATGGAGGATTAATCCATATGTAATGATTATATCAATGGACGATTATTATCATTCTCATGAGGATATAAATATAATCTTATAATCGGAGGAGGAGTATAATCACGGGATTATGGTGGCATATTCCCGTGATTGATTTATCGAATATAATTATTCTGTTCGTAAGATAATTATTTATTTGATTTATCGGAGCCGCTGATTATTAGTCCATGGTCCCCGACGTGCCTCCAATATAGCATAGCTATTCTCGGACGTCGAATCCTAATAATATTAATTTACTTCTTATTAGAATTTAATTAAAACGATATGTGAATTAATTGTTTAGTGGACTATTAAATTTAGTTGGGCTAAGTAATTAAATATGTGAAAAAGACATTTTTCATAATCTTGGCCCAATTAGTGTGTTATGGCCGAAATTCATATTGACTAGGTCAATAAGTAATTTTCGGCCTCCATATGTTTTAGGAAACAAGAAATTAGTTTTCTTGTGAATTAATAAGATATGTGCACAAAATATTTATTGGATAAATATTTATGGTAAGAAATAAAGATAAATATTATTCTAGATTTGTTCTAGAATATTATGGGATTTTCTTTTATTTATTGGATTTATTTATTTGCAAAATAAAATCCTTGGAGGACAAGGATTACTCTCATATATAAAGAGTTCTCTCAAGCCCAATAATACACATAAAATTCGACTTCATCTCTTAGAGAGAGGAAGAGATAATTTTCGGCCAAGGGGAAGTAAGGGGAAAATCTTGGAGGTTGTCCGGGTAGTATATCGGGAGGATTCGAGACGAGAATTTCCTTCCACCGAGAGTTGCTTGGTTCACATGTGCGGAAGATCGTGGTGCTCTTCATACTTTCTTTCGTTCTTCCTATTGCGGCTCTTCTACTTGGATTTTGAGATCCAAGAGGTATGTTCTACAACACCCTTATAGAGTAGATCTAGTTATTTTATTACGTGTAATTTATAGATCTAGATCCTTAAATCGCTTCCGTTACGGATGGAATTACTAACAGTGGTATCAGTCGCCAAGGTGATCTATATTTATACGTATAAAATATTAAATCTAGGAGTGGTAAACATGTAGATTTTTTGTCCCAATTTTTTATAAGGGGCGATGCATATGTTATTTTTTTTATGTTGCGATTGTTGTGGTTTGAAGAGATGGATTGGGGTTGGTATTGTTTACTCGTTAGATCTATTTTGTAGCTCCTTTGTTTATTAACAATTGAACATAGGAATTGTATTTTTTTTATGCCAATTTTCAAAAATTCCATGTAAAAGTAGCATCTTTTAAGGTAATTTTGTAAATCCGGGCTCGAAAAGATGAAGATCTTGCTGAAAAATTGAAGATCAAGGCGAAACCCAAGGTAAAGAAATTTATTTCATTAATTAAGGGTAGAATGGGGAATAAGGAAAAAGTGTCCTTATGTTCAATGATTTCTTTTTGTCCTTATAAGTCCAATAAATCCGTTTTGTGTACTTTTGGGTCTTTAGCCCTAAAATTTTTATGTAATCTTCTCAAGTTCATAGTCGGTTTTCCTTTTCTCTACTTTATTATTATGTAATTTCTAGTTTCTCTCAACGGGAAATGGAAGAATGGACGCTGTTTTCACTTGAATATCATTACTTTTGGTTTTTTTATTTATTTATTTGCTGTTTATGTTTTCCCTTGTTTTTTTTTTTTTAGTGGAATGTTTTCCCTTGTTACAAATGCATAATCACTGCCTTAATTAGGCCTGTTATACAGTATGTGGTATAAAATAAATAGGCACTAAAATAAAACAATATTCACAGAAAGTGTAATTATCTTTACCATGAAGCCAAATATGATTACTGTCAAGATAATAGATAAGCAACAGAAAGAGAGAAAACCAAAGTACAAGAATATCCCTGTGGAAGTCCCAAGCAAACAACACAACTAAACAACGTAATACGAAAACAGAGAATGAGAAGGCGCGTGTTGCGAGGATCAGGATGACTGCAACAAGGCCGGTTCACAAATCTGCACATGTAAAGGAGATACATATGCATATACTGTTACAAGTATAACACAGCAGCAGCATTTGGAATGCTTTTTGGGGCATTAGGTCGAGCACACACCTTCTGTTATGACTGCTAATGTCCAGGTTCATTCCACTGGACAGTCAAGTATATTGTTTAATTGGATTGTAGATAGTGGAGCCACAGATCATGTTGTGCACAATGTTCACCTTATGACTAAATGCACATCCACACAAAGTTTAACTGTTACTTTACCTATAGGAGCAAAAGCTGTAGTATCACACATTGGTGAAGTACCAGTTAATGAACATTTAACACTCAAACATGTTTTATGTGTTCCTGTTTTTTCATATAACCTAATGTCTGTCAGAAGACTTATAGCAGGATCAAATTGCTCTTTATCTTTTAGAACTAATGGTTGTGTCATTGAGGATATACCAACCAGGAAGATGATTGGTTCAGCTGGTCTAGGAATGGGTTGTACATTTTGAAAGGCAAAGCCGATATGTCGATCTTCAGTCTTTTTTTGCTTGTTCTCGTCCTTTCTAATAGCCTGTTGTGGCACTACAGATTAGGGCATCCTTCATTTCAGAGATTGCAAATACTAAAAAAGAATGATGTACACGATGTTGTTTTCCTTCACATAATGAGTGTCATTTTTGTCCCTTAGCAAAACAGAAAAGACTTACTTTTCCAACTAGTGTTACTGTTACACATGCTATTTTTGACTTGGTTCATATTGATATATGGGGTCCAAACAGACATTGTATTCATAATGGAAAAGTTTATTTTTTGTCAATTGTGGATGCTTTTAGTAGGTACTTATGGGTGTTTTTAATGAAAACAAAAGCCGAGGCTAAAAGTCTTGTTAAACAATTTTGTGAATGGGTCCATACTCATTATGGAAGGCATATTAAAAGCATTAGATCTGATAATGGTTTAGAGTTTCAATTGACACAGTTTTAGGCAGACAGAAGCATTATAGATGAAACTTCTTGTACACACACCACACCAAAATGGTGTTGTTGAAAGGAAGCATCAACATCTTTTAGCAACTGCTGGAGCACTTAGATTTCATGCTAATATCCATATGATTTATTGGGGTTTGTGCCTACAACATGCTGCTTATCTAATAAACATTACTCCCACTACTCTCTTAGACAATAAGTGCCCTTATTATCTGTTTTTTATACTAATCCTGTTTATGACACCCTAAAGGTCTTTGGATGTTTAGCTTTTGTAAACACTAATATGCAGGGTAAGTTTGAAGCAAGAAGTAAAAGATGTGCTTACTCAGGCAATGCACCACACACAAAAGGCTGCATATTCCTTGATCTTGACACAAGGCAACTCTTTGTACCCATGGATGCACATTTTCATGAATCCACATTCCTTTTTCTGATCATGTTTCTAATCTCAGTGATGATCATGTTTTGCCTGTTCTTACACTTCAAGATCATGTAGATATTTCTACCACTATGGAGCAAAATCAAGCACCACAACCGGCTGATGTTCCCACTGATAATCCTGATCTTCCACCAGAAGCATCTGTAGAACACCCTGCTAGGAAGTCTACTAGACAAAGGGCTGCTCCACAATACTAAAAAGACTATCACACTGGAATTGGCTCTTCTACCCCTCACTTGATCCAAAATGTGGTGTCCTACTCTAATATTTCTGATTCTTACAAAGCCTTCACTAGTTCCATTGATGAAGACAAGGAACCTACCACAAGATTGCAGCTCAAAATCCAAAATGGCAGAAAGCAATGAAAGTTGAATTTGATGCATTTCACAACACAAACACTTGGACCTTTGTACCATTACCAAATGAAAATTTTCCAATTGGATGCAAGTGGGTTTATAGGACTAAAAGAAAGACAGATGGATCTATAGAAAGATATACAGCCATATTAGTGGCTATGGGATACACACAAATATATGGTATTGATTTCTTGGAAACTTTTTCTCCAGCAGACAAGATTTCTACTATTAGACTATTTATGAGTATTGCAGCAATGAAAGGCTGGCATCTCCATCAATTAGATGTTAATACAACATTTCTTCATGAAAATCTAGATGAAGAGGCGTATATGAAGCCACCCCAAGGTTTACCAGTTCAGAATTCTAATATGGTGAGTAGATTAGCAAATCACTCTATGGCCTTAAGCAGGCAACTAGGAAATGAAACGCCAAACTCACACATACATTAGTTCAAGCTGGATATAAACAGTTAGTTAATGATTGATGGCCAAAATAGTGACGGTCCAACTTTAACCGGCAGAGTATCGAGTCAGTTGCACTATAGTAGCAAGCAAGGTCGATCCCATGAGGAACCAATCGTGAACTAAAGTCATTTTCATACTTAGTTTTGGTCAATCAAGAGTGGAACAAGTGATAATTAACACTAAGATATAATATAAACTAAAGATAATAAGGAAGAAAAACATAGCCAAACCGTGATCCAATTGATTAGTTTCACCCCCTTAATCGACTCATTGGAAACGAGTATAACCAACCTACCAACCAATCATACTCTCGATGTGTTTGTGGGTGCAATGTCCAATAGTGGTGTGTAGACGCCAATGCAACAACCTACCACCCTATGCCCGGTTCAACAGTCCGCCTTTAAGGATTTGACTGACCAAAGCATGATTAACGCTATAAAGACGATCAACTGACATTGAAAACTTCACTCAATTAAGAAACCAAATCTAAACAACTCAGTCGGTTTTAGTTGGCAATTACAAAACCCCTTTTCCCACAGCATCTCGCAAAATACATATATAAAGACAATGTGTGAAATCATGAATCAAGTGATCGAATCAATTCAAGCATTAAGCACAAGTTTTAGAACACAAACCCATCAACAGATTCAACTTTAAGGACTACCCATTCCCAATTTCATCAATTAGAGGGGGATTTCATCAATTTTCACATGATTTAGCTATGTAGGAGATTAACTACTCATCCTAAAGCTAGAAACAAGAATCAAAGTTGAAATTAAAGCCATAAAATGAAAGGAAAATGAAATTAATTACCAAAAAGGCAAAAAAGTTGTGGTTATATCAATCTTCATCCAAACTCATTGTCACTTGGGGAAGAAGAAGACTCCAAAATGCCAAAATCCAACAAAGAGAGCTAGAATTTAAGTTAAATTATGTTTAATCTAAGAGAAATAGTGAAAGAGAGATAATCTAAGGTAGAAAAGAGATGAAAATCGGCCTAAGAGTGTCTAGGTATATCTAGGTATGAGTGAATATGAAATTGGGGGGGGGGGGGGGGGGGGCGGGGGTAAAAAAATCTGATTTTTACATCAAAACCCGAAGCTAAAACTTTGTCAAAATGTCCGAATGCGCATGCATTATATCCTGAAACTTTCAGCACCGATACAACTTCAGTAATCTGGAAATATCTTTGCGTGCAAAGCTCCGATTTAAGCGATTCAAGTTGCGTTGGAAAGATCATTCAATTATCTACAACTTTCATGAAGACCACAAGTCCATAAAATGCTTCCAAAATTTCTCAAATTGTAGATAAAGTGAATGTAAGGCGAAAACACCCACTATATTTGGTCCGTTCCATTCCCGGGCTTCGGTTATGCCTCTCTAAGCCTCATGACTCATCGTCCGGGTTTACGAGTCTTTATTTCCTGCATTTCACATGCCAAAAAATATACCGAGCGTAATTCCGCAAGAAAGATAGGCTTCGAAAAGGGTCAAAATACCGTAAAATGGTGAGGTTTTCAATCTATTTGACGGTTTACCTCAAAGTGAGTGTTCAATGTGATTTTGCCTTATAAATGGTCTAAAACTATCCAGAATAAGCTAAAAGTGTTGTAAATGGGGGTTAAAACATGCACCGGAGCATAGTAAAACTCTCATCAATGATCACAACCTGTTTATAAAAGGTCAGAATTATGATTTTGTGGCACTTTTGGTCTATGTAGATGACATTATAGTTGCTAGTTTGAATCTTTCTGTTATCCAAGACCTCAAATCACTGTTGGATAAAGCATTTACTATCAAAGATATAGGTGAATTGAAGTATTTTTAGGATTTGAAGTTGCAAGGTTAAAATATGGCATTGTAATGAATCAAAAAAGTATTGCCTTGGCCTTTGTCTGAATTTTTGGTCATGACTCTCCACATTTGGCTAACAACACATAGTACAAAAGTTTAGTGGGGAAGCTGATTTATTTAGGAAATACAATACCTCACATTGCTTTTGTCATCCAACAACTGAGCCAGTTCATGGATAAGCCTGCTGAAAATCATCTAGAAGCTGCTCATCAATTACTCAGATACCTCAAAATGCTCAGGACAAGGGCTATTTTTTCCAGCAACTGTGTTTCTATTTTAAAAGCCTTCTCAGACTCAGATTGGGTCAGATGCTCTATTACAAGGAGATCAGTCATAGGGTTCAATCTATTCCTAGGTGATTCTCTTGTTTCTTGGAAATCCAAGAAGCAAAATACTATCACTAAGAGTTCATTCGAAGCAAAGTACAGGGCATTAGCCATTACAACTTGCTAAATCCAATGGATGCTTTATCTTTTAACTGATTTTCACATCTCGCATCTACAGCCTGTTCCATTATTCGGTGATAGAAAAAGCGCCTTGTACATAGTTGAAAATCCTGTTTTTCATGAGCTTACTAAACACATAGAGATAGATTGTCATTTTGTTAGAGAACAATACTAGGCAAAGGTGTTAAAACCAATGCCTGTCAAGACAACATACAATCTAGCTGACATCCTTACAAAGCCTACAGACAGAACAACATTACAGAGTTTGTTGCCTAGATATCCTATCAAAGACATTTATCAACACCCTATCGAATCCAACGCAAAGAGAAGCAGTTGGAATTCTAGCTGAATTGGCAACCATTTTAGCTTCAGTGAGGTTACAAGTATAACACAGCAGCAGCAGTTGGAATGCTCTTTGGGGCATTAGGTCGAGCACACACATACTCCAGTCATTAGAAAGTTATTTAGTAGCAGTTAATTTGTTAGATTGTTGTAACTGCTGTTGTATGCATTATATAAGCAAGAACAAAGTAGATAGGAGGCTAAGAACTTGAGATTTCATGATTATACAATGCTCTATACACTTGATTTCTAAATTCCTGTATTCAAATTCTGGAAGAACTATGAAGTTCTTCATCAGATTTCCAGCTCCATTTGAGCCGTGTTTTGAGTTTTAACATATATTACAAACCGAAAATGGAGTGATCGATCGAGCTCATCAATCTCATAATCACTCATTTCGATATCGCGAGTTCAGGTTGATTTCGGGTTCAAACTCGATTATTGATCTTGGACATGCATCTAGTATTTGTCTTAGGGCTGAGCAAAAATCCCAATAAACCTGAACCAACCCAAAACCCAAACCGAACCAACCCAAAATAACCCAACCCAGTTGAAACCAAAAACATTGGGTTGGTTTTTGACCCAACCCGAATGCTATTGGGTTGGTTTGGGGTTTTTATTTTTTTCTTCGGTTCGACCCAACCCAACCCGACCCGAAATACATTACAATAGATAATTCTAATGATAGCCAATGAAAAAGGTTATTGCTATTCATTTTCGATCAACATTTATTCTTGTGGTGTGATAATTGAAAAATGAAGAAACATTTGTAGGATTGCAGAATTAGACTAAAATGACTATTTGATGAATATAATATTTTTTCGAATGAATCATGGATCATTTCTTTAACTTTTAAATTTTCATGTATGATTTCCTTAGTGTTTATGTATTGTTCTTTGTTACAATCTCTATATGTTGTTGGTTGTGTCATAGATTATTGGATTCGTAATATGAAGTCCATAAAACAAATTGTCGTTAAATATTGTTCTCTATGGACATGTGGTAAAATTTTTGAATTTCGATAGAATACATGTATGGATTTTATTACATCAAAGTTTGATTATAAATACATTGTTTATGGCTTAAAACCCGAAACCCAACCCGAAACCAACCCGAACCAAACCATTGAGTTTTCGAATAATTTGGTTTGGGTTGGGTTAGTATTTTTTTAAACCAACCCGACTAATACTATGAAAAACTCAACCCGACCCAAACTCAGCCCTAATTTATCTCTGGTATTTTCTTACAAGATATGTTGCAACCTCTGTTTGTGGTCTTTTTTTTTTCCTTTCCCTCTTTATATATATGGAGATTTGCTGAACTTTTGTTACACTGTTTTGTCGTTGGGTGTTTTGAATAATGAACATCGGCGGTTACTTAGGGTAAAATTCAGTTGTAAGAAGAAATGCAATAAAGTAACGCAAAGTTTAGAATGGTTCTAACAACTAATAAAAAGCTCCCTTAAACAGAGTTTAAAAAATATTAAAACCAAATAGCTGGCATTAACTAGCTACGGAAAGTTACTCGATAATTAATTAAAATTCAATAATTCTTATTTTATTTGATCATTATCTAGTGCCTTAGAGCAGCCATAGTGATAAGGTTTTAGACATATTCTGTTAATAAAGTTGTTGGATATATAGCCAATAAAGTAAAATTACAAAGTAATAGAGGTTAAATGGAGAGGATAATTAAGACATTGTCCATGCCCTTCTCCATATTTAGATAATGCTAGAGAGAACGTTTCTCTCCCAAAAATGACAGAAAGGAGTACACATATTTATTATTTTATCATTACACTATATTATTTTAATCAATAGATTATCACCATTACAACATCACATCACACACAAATTAATCTCTACAATCCTTCTATATTATCACCATTACAACATCATATCACACATAAAGTATCTCCACAATCCTTCTATATTTATCCTCCACTTATATTTCTCCACATCATCCAAACAATAACAATCAAGAGGGTTATCTCACAACTACCATTATGGTTGCTCTTAGTAGCTTTTTTTGGATAATTGTCTAGTGCCTTACTAGACAGGGGCGGATCTACCTATATAATAGGGGTTAAGCAGCCTCCCCTTAGATCCGGAAAATACACTATTATGTATGTTGTGTATTTTTTTTGCCTTCCCTAAATATTTACACTCACCCATAGTATCGCCCTCCCTCACCCGGGATCCTGCGTCTGCCCCTGTTACTAGACCTAATAAAATTATTTTATTGGCGTTCCAAAAAAAAATTCTTATTTTAAATCAACAATTTCTCAAAATAGATTAAGTAGTTTAGTTATATTTTGCCTACTAAAAGGAGTTGCTTTGTAAATTTGGATATAAAATTGTGTTGAGGCCAGCCCAAAAGTAGTGTTTGTGAAAACAATTTTGAGGCCCTCTACGCCCTTAGAAATTATACGGGCTATTGGTATTACCAGGTAAAAAAAAATTGTGTTGCCAGGGCATTTTAAAGCTCACTTCTATATTATATATTTTGCTATGGTAATACCAATTTTTGCCTTGATAATAATATTAGCCAATTATACAAGGGGGCAGACTATATATGCCGGTTGTTCTCTTCAAGGTTTTGCCCATGCGAGTTTAGTCTTCGAGCTTTCTTTTTTTGCACCACAACGAACCTATCGCTGCATCACACCTTTTATACAGAATCAACTTTTTGAAAGTCGGTTTTAAAGTTAAAAGTGATTTTCGGAAATTTGATTTTCAAAATACACACACGAGAAGTCAGTTTTTCGCTTCAAATCGACTTTCAAAATGTATATTCTAGCGTGGTGCACCGATATATATAATCAATGTCGTCCAACTACACTTTTAATACATTCAAGTCTTTTATCAATAGCCTGTGTCCTGAGGACGTTGGTATTAAAATGTAAATTTATGATATTAAGGGTTTGACGCAGCTCCCTCAAAAGTCATGGATAATACTTTTTGTTATAAAATAAAATAAAAAAATTGCTATCTATCATTTTAATGATAAATCCGAGACCAAGAAATAGTTATTTTTACTACTCCTTTCCATTTTGTGACACTCTGACTTAGATAATGTTTTATAACGTTTGACTTTTTGCAGGCTTTACATTTGTGCATATGAATGCAATCTTTAACCCAAAATATTGCACTTATCCAATGATGTCTTACTCTCTAATTATATATGTAAATAAGTTAAGAAGAAAATTTTAGAATTTGGAAATGTTCCAACTCCTAGCATGCATTTTTTTGAACTTGTCAGAAGCTTTAGACCTCCTCTTCAATTATTGCATAAACAAAAAGGCGAGATGAGTTTTCTTCGTAAGAAAAATGTTTTATTGGAAATGTAAAGTTATTTAAAAAAAAGTACACGTAAAGTCTACACTTAACATCATCTCATCACGTACAATTTATATACAAGAGTTGAATTATTTTTAAACGCTCTCACGACCGCAAGATGGTGTTGAATGTATGTATATATATACTTTATATAAAGTTGTATCATGACAAGCTCTATCGTTTTTTATGTAATGCACAAATTGTTTCTTATAGGGCTAGTACTTTTTTTTTATTGTTCGATAGAACAAGACAAATTATGATTGAAGATATAAAGATATAAATATAGTTTAATTTTCCGCTGCATTAACACGGTTATTTCATCCTCATCATTGTATATACTTGCGGATGAAGACAGAAGTTAAAACAACTATTAATAGCGCCCTAATAGGTGTGAATACTTTTCATAAATAAATATGTTACGACGGATCGATCAAGAAGTGATAGTGATTGAAAAAAACAAACACAAAAACAAGAAGAACACAGATTTAACGTAGTTTCCGACAATGTGCTGACTACTTCACGGACAAACGAGGATATTTTATTATCACCAGAAAGTTACATCAAGTTACAAATAATACAGATGGTATTTATAGCCTTGGGAATCCAACCCGAACCGACTAAATAGCTGTTGGACATATTTTAAGTTTTAATGATGAGTGCCAGACTAGTTGTTATAGAGCCAAGGCAAAAAGATGTCTAGATTAAATGTATAGGTTTACTAGAGTTTGATCTTTGTATAGGTTTGATCAAACAAGCACTGTAAAAAGGTCAGGTGACCTTATCAGCAGACCTATCTAGGTCAGTAGGGTGTCTAGGAACCTAGGGTGTCTAGGAACCTGTTGATGGTTGAAGGCTGAGGGTTCAAACTCAGTTATTGAAGGCTAAGGGATCAAATTTAGTATTTAAAGTCAAGGATATGGAATCAGAATTTAGGGAAGTCTGTGATGACCTAAATTGATTACATATACCTTGTGTAGAAGGTCTAAGTTCCATATAAGTTAAGTGGTGATTGGAACTTAGTTATGTACTAAATGGTGTACTCTAACTTCTCAATAAAAAGTTAGATGAAGAGCAGTCAGCTGAAGTGTTTATAAAACACAGCAGACTAGAAAAGCCAGCTGATAGATATGGACATCAGCAGACTGATATGCATCAGGTGTCTGCTGAATGGAAATATCGATTTAATCAAAACATACATTGGAAGATTAAATGGATTAGGATGGATTACAAGCCTTGATTTAATAAATAAATCAATGGTCAAGATAAAAGGAGCGTTGGAAATATTCAGACCTTTATCCAATGGTTATAAGTCAATGGATGGACAGTCTGGAAACTGTTACAAAGGTAACTAACAGTGTTAGTACTATGAGAAGAGGTAAAAAGCAAGTCAAGATGGAGACAAGTCTGAAACGGTTACATTTGAAATTCAAACACAAGTCACAGGATTCACACCTATAAATAGGGGACTCCTGATTCAGATTGAAAATGATGAACCCAAGAAAATTATGCGAGTACTGAGGAAAAATTTATCTTACCCTACTGACATATACTGAGCTAAAATTTGCTGATCTAGAATTATCTTCAAGTGTAACATGCTATCAAGTTACATCAAGTATACACACTTGAAGTCTACAAGCTGCTGATCATTTCATTCTGATCAAAAGCTGCTGCAAGTTGAATCACTTACTTGATTCAACCCTTCTTTTACAAGAAGTCTACTAAAGACAGAGAAGCACTTTTGGGTGTCAAGAACTGTTGTTTGTGGTGGAGCTGGTGAAGAGGCAATCCTACCCTTCAAGGACCAGTGGAATACTTTAGAGCAGCAATCCTACCTGTTTCAAGTGTTCAGTTTGTGAAGCCATAGTCATTGGTGAAGGACAAACAGTTTAGGGATTTTTGTAACAGCAACCTCAAGAATCTCTAGTGAATTTCCTCCAACATCATAGGAGAAGAGTGGACTGACATGATTACACCACCTGGAACCACTATAAATCTTGCCTACTTACTTTACTGCATTTACATTTTGCAATTTACTTTATCTACATATTGATCACATCAACCTACTGAAACTATCAACTGAATCACACACCTGCACTACTGAGTATCTAATACTTGGTATCATATTGGAAACAACAAGAAATAAGGTTTATATATATATATATATATATATATATATATATATATATATATATATATATATATATATATATATATATATATATATTCCGCTACAACAAACTCAAGAGCTTCAATAGTCGCAGACTACTGACCTTGCTGAGTTAGCAATACTCCAAAAAGTTTTAAGTGTTAAGTTTATTCACTCCCTCTAAACTTAACCAAAGCCTTTTCAAGGGACCAACAATTGGTATCGGAGCAGTGCTTCTGTTCTGAAGTAATCCTACTTGTTGTGCTTGTGAAAAATCTTTGAAAACTTTTTCAAGTTTCGTTTTTCAAAGCTTTGCATCATGGATAACAACCAAGTATGCTAGGACTATGTTGATGTGCTCTCTAGATCGATTTGATGAATATAAACGTCGTATGCAGGATTATCTAGCTGCAACACATGATGAAATGATGGATGTCCTGATTGATGGACCATTGGAAATAACTAAAGCTATAACTGTGGATGGTCAAACTAAGATTGTTCTAAAGCCAAAGAGAGAGTGGGGTGCTGAAGATAGAAAAAGAGCAAACCTGAACAATATTGCTATTGACATCATTTACAGAACTTTGGATAGCAATATGTACATGAAGGTGAAGGAATGCAAGACAGCTAAGGAACTTTGAGAAAGACTGCAACTAATTTGTGAAGACACTGATGCTATCAAGATAAACAAAATCAGTGTGGCCAAACAAAAGTTCCAAGAGTTCAAAATGAAATCAAATGAAACTATTGAACAGATGGAATCTAGGTTCAATGCAATCATGGATGAACTCACCCTGCTGAATGTTGTCTATGCAAAAGAAGAAACCAATACAAGAATTCTTAAAGCTTTACCTGCAAAGAAAGTATGGGAAATAAAGGTTACTGCCATGGAAGAGTCCAGGAGACTACATGAAGAAGACACCTTCAAATTGTTTTCAAATCTTAATGCCTATGAATTCAATAAAGATCTTATTTCCTAATACTGAAAAAGAAGAACCAAAGACTACCGCACTGGCTGCTGCACATAAAGAAAAATCATCAAGTGTTCAAGATGATTTGCTGGATGAAATGCAAGAGCAAATAGCCCTGCTGAGTAAGAAAATCAGAATGATGAAATCTGGATAAGAAGTTTCAAGGAATTTCACCAAGAAATCAAGTGAAAAGAAAAAGGAAGATTCCAAGAAAGATCATGACTTCTTATGCTTTCATTGCAAGAAACCATGACACTTCAAACCTGATTGTCTTGATTTGAAACAAAAGAAGGACCCTAGTTATTTGTGCTTCAACTGCAAGAAACCTGGACATTTTAGACCTGACTGTCCCGACCTACTAAAGAACAAGGGTCAGTAGAGAAGATCTGGCAAGAAATCTTTGGTTGCTGATGATGAATCAGGATATAAAGTTGAATCAGAAAAAGGAAATGAATCTGATGATGCTGCACTTATTGCACATATGGATGATTATGCTTTGATGGCCAATATGGATGAGACTGAGGAAAATACAATCTGGTTATGAGATTGTGAAGGCTAAAAAGAGGCACTTCAAGCAGAAATTCAAAGGTTAAATGTTGAATTAAAAATTCTCAAAGGAAAGGAAAAGGATTATGAACAGATTCAACATAAGTCTGTTGTACCTTCAGTAGCTGCCGAATCTGCTGCAAAATCCAGTTCCACCGCTGCATTCAAATCTGGAAAGCCTTATGGTGATAGAACAAGCCTTGGATTTGAAACTCAACAATCTTCTAAGGGTGGATCCAGTAAGGCTACTGAACTTAGTACCAGAATTGGTCCTAAGTTTGTGACTGCACAAGATCCAACTCCCAAAAAGGTTGCTGAGGCAGTGAAGCCTACTGAGAATGCTTCAAAGAAGCAAAATCAAAAGTCCAAAAGGACAACAGTACCTAACAAAAATGGAAAATCCAAGGGTAAGACTGCTGGACCTTCTAGACCTGCTGCAAAGTCTGTTGGGCCACAAAAGGGCAAAAATAAAAAATATTCCAAGGATAAGAATGCCAAACCTAAGAGTGTCAATCATTCAAGGGATATTTATCTCAGGGGGAAAGGTAGATTGTTCCTTAATGATGAAGATTGGAATATTCCTGCCCCTACTGCCAGAAACATTAGACATAATCATAATTTTAGGGTAAGACCTCAACAGTGGCATCAACAGAGGACTCAGTATAGGCCTCACTTGAGACCTCAGCAGTGACCATATTACAGGACTGTTCCTAACTGACAGAAACCTTATGATTATGCTAGTGCTTCTAACAATAGAAGTCACTTCAAACTGCACTTTGTACCAAAAGGCCAGAAACCATATGTGAATCCTATACAACCAAATGTCAGATTTTATGGAAATGTGGGATACATATATGAACAAAAGTGCAACACTTTCCAAAGAAGACCTTATGGAAATTTGCCAAGGGTTGTGCTTACCACTGACCACTATGGACCTAAACAGGTTTGGGTACCTAAAACATATTAAATTTGTTTTTTAGGGTGTCTGGTACTTTGACAGTGGATGTTCCAGGCATATGACAAAGAATAAGCATTGTTTATCAAATTATGTGGCAAAGGATGTACCAAGAGTCAATTTTGGAAACAAGAACACACCAGGATATACAAGAGGGTATGGAACACTGGTGAGGAATGGACTGACAATCAAGAATGTTGCATATGTTGAAGGATTGGACTACAACCTGCTGAGCACTGGACAATTCTGTGACATGGGTTACAAGGTCACTTTTGACAAAAGCTACTGCACTTACATGAGTTAAAGAGGTGAACAAGTTGTGTTGGCTGGAAGAAGACAACAAAACATGTATCTTGTGGATTGGTCTACTGCTGTTCTAGAAACATGCCTCATTGTGCATACAAAGTCAGAACTCAATTGGTTGTGGCATAAGAAGTTGAATCATCTTAATTTTTATGCTATCAATCAGTTGGTGAAAAGAAGTTGGTGAATGGTTTACCTGAGATCACATTCAAGAAAGATGAAATATGTGATGAATGTCAGCAAGGTAAACAGACAAAGTCAAGCTTCAAGTCAAAAACTAAACAATCAACAAAGAGAGTTTTGGAGCTGATGCATATGGATTTATTTGGACCAGTAATACCAACAAGTGTAACAGGAAAGAAATATACTCTAGTAGTTGTGGATGATTATTCAAGATACACTTGGGTAATTTTCATGAACAAGAAAAGTGAAACACTTCAAAAGATGCATGAACTTTTGAAGAGATAACAAAATGAGAAAAGTTTGACAGTAGTGAAAATCAGATCAGACAAGAGTACTGAGTTCCTTAACAAAGTCATAAGGGATACGGTGAACAAAATGGCGTTCTACATCAATTAGAAGCTGCTGGAAAACCTCAGTAAAATGGGGTTGCTGAGAAAAGAAACAGGACTTTGAAGGAAGCAGAGAGGACTATGATTTGTGAAGCATTGCTACCTGAATGATATTGGACTGAAGCAATCAATACAGCATGCTACATACAAAATAGAACTTCAGTAAATAAAAAGCTGTTGAAGACACCTTATGAGATATGGAATGGAAGAAAACCAAATATATCATATTTCCATCCATTTGGAAGTAAATGTTTTATCTTAAATCATAATGAACAACTGAAAACATTCCAACCAAAATCAAATGAAGGAATCTTTTTAGGATATTCTTCAGTCAGCAAGGCATTCAGAGTACTGAACAAAAGGACATTGAAACATGAAGAATCAATACATGTTTTTGAAGACCTAAATTCACTGGAATGGAAGATGATGAAGTTTCAGAACCCGCTGTGAATCAGGAGGCCATTGTTCCAGAATATATTGATGTTTTGAAGAAAATAAGAGTTGTTGCGTGGAACACCAGATTTGCGGTAACAGTGTTTGTCTTGAGGATATGAGGCTTATATATGTGATTTCTCCGGTGAGAATACGGCGGTGAGTAAGAGCAAGGTTGTCGGATTAGTGTTTATGATGAACAATCGAGTGAGTCGGCAAATTGGCAAAGTGTATCTGCTTGTATTAGATCTTAGATTGCCTTTCTATTACATTATAATCCCATATTTATAGGCTAAGACTATATCGGTTTACTGTTCATTGACAAGACAATTAAGAATACATAATTAAAGATAAACATGCATGCAATACAAGCGTCCTAGCCAGCTGTCAGGATTGGCCAGCTGGATCAATAAGCATGGCGAGCAGAAAGCAGCGACCAACGGACTTATATTTGCCTTGTCTCGAAATTAGCTTGACCATATGGGTAGAAATCACGCGGAGAGGATGGGTCCGGCTTACGACTAGCGGACAGAAACCGGCTTACTGTTAGCGGATAGGACCCGGCTCGTGAATAACGGGTTGGAGATAGCTCATGGCAGCGGGTAGAGGAGATAGAGGCCCAATATCTATGTTGATGGGCCATGATAATAGACCCAATCTAGATGAACAGGGCCCCATTCCGATTCGGGTATATCAATGGCCCCCTACTCTGTGCCTGGTGTGTCCGTCAAGGCGGAGAGTAGAACTTGAAGAAGAACTTAGGAGCCGCACCTTTGTGTTGTCGCACGTGGCAGAGGTATGCCGATAATGTTCTATCGGGCTTGAACCAGTGTTGGTGAAAACCACCAGTTGTATGCTGTGCATTTGTAGCGGACAGGCTTTATGCCGATTATGCTCTATCGGGCTTGAATCAGTGTTAGTATCACGTAGCGAATTTCCGATTATATGCTGTGCATTGCAGCGGACAGGCTTTATCGCCAACAACACTATGTCGGACGTAATCAAGTGATAGTGTTCAATCAGAAGTGGTTTGTTGAATAGGCCACAACGGGCATTGATAGATGTTGGCCGCTTGAAGAAGTATTGGTAGATGATGATAATCTGAGGCCGTATGCTCGAACAGGTTGATGTTCGCCAGAGGGGATTTGGTCGGTTGGAGATGATAAATGGATGTATCGGTACACGAAACGTCACGTCAGTCACGTGTACTGACACGTCGCTTGAACTGAACCGCCCTTCGCTCTGATTGGTTGAGGAGAATCGGTAACCGTTCCAGTCATTATGACATTCAAATTTTGAAAATCCCAACCTTCGTTCCCTCTCAATTCCCATCTATAAATAGAGGCGTCCACCCCTACTCTACCACTTTTCCCCTTCCCTTCTTCTGAGAATATTTCCGGCGGTAGTATCAAGAAATTCCGGCAATTGCAAGCAGGTTCCGGCAAGCACAATTCCAAGCCAAAATCAACACTTCACTTCTTTATTCATCAATCAGGTACGAATTTACTTACTCTCTTTATCTTTTATTCAATTTTTGCATTGATATTGTCAAATCTTGCTTGAAGATCATAATGTCTTGAATTTGTCTCTGTAGTTTATTTTATTTCTCTCTGATGAGCGCCATGAACACAGTCCTTTATGCATTGTATGCGATTTTATGCTCCTTTTTTCCCCAGAAATATCCTTGTATGCATGTACTCCGATTGTTGTTATTTGTGGAGGTTTGAATGTGTATTGTTTTAGGGTTTTTTTTTTGGGTATTTTGGGGGTTTTTCTGGGTAGATTTTGCTAAAGGAAGATGGAGGGGCGAGGTGTCGGGGTGTGATTGCTCTCACCTCAGCCCGATTTCCATATCTGGGTGATTAAACTGATCCACCTTGCCCTTTTTCTTTTCCAGAATGTCTTCAGAGCATACAAAATCAGATGAAGAGGTCATGGCCGCTGCGGGTTATGGCTCAGAAGATGTGAGCATGGATGATGCTAGCTCGAGCGACGTCGAAGAGGAGATGGAGGAGAATCAAGGATTTATTGATATAGAATCCGATCCTGAGGTCGCAGTAATTGGTGAAGGTGCTACTGGGGTCGAAGTATATGATGATGACAAGATGGTACTGAGCGGACTTATTGAGAGGATGGAGAAAGTTATCACTCCCGGAGCTGCTAGACGTAGCTCTAAGGTCAAGGAAACCATGGAAACCGCTGAGGCATCAGAGAGGCCAAAAAATTCTCAAAAGGTCGTAGCATCAAAGAGGAAATCTGCAGCTGATGAGCCCGCAAAGAAGAAAAGGCCGCCAAAGAAAAGGTCCGCTGCCGTTGAAAGGGAGTTCGCAGAGCAAAAGCGAGCAGACAACGATCTCATAACTCGATGGAGGGAGTTTCGAGATCGGGAAGATTATACCTTGGCGCTGGGTGCGTATGATATCTCAGCGGACTATCGCTTTGTTAGTATGGGCGCGACCAATGTGTCGTGGACTTGCGGCCGGGAACAAGAAGATTATCTGTGGTTGCACTACGACCATTTTGTGGCTGGACTCAGACCTCCCTTTGATCCATTTTTTGTTAAGTTCATGGAGGAGTTACAGGTAATGACTTGCGACCTCAGTCTAGGCGTAGTCCGCGTGGTTATGTCCTTCATCATAATCAGTAGGTTAAGCGGACGCGAACCGTCGATGGCGGCGCTGTTGTATTTTTATGGTTTCAATCGGAAAGGCGGGGCCGGTCAAATCCAGCCGCGTAGTCGATCAAGCAGTGGCAGGCCCCGGCTTTTATTTGACCTTCCCGACAAAGTGGCGGACCGGGATAAAAGATGTATGAAGGTAGAATCCCGGGTAGGATGGCCATCTCAGAAGCTACCGGTGAATTCTGTTAAGACAGACGACCTGAATAAAATAAAAACCCAAACCGACGATGACGAGTTTATAGCCGAACTAAAAGACGACCTGGCCTATACTCGCAAAGGTGAAGAACAAGCCCGCGCATTTAATTGGAGGTTGCTGCTAGATGTGGGCCAGCCTTATCTCAGACAGGCAAGACTTTCTAGAGCCGGCGTTGGCGAACAATTGGTGGTAGTTGACCCATTGCCGACTGACCCAGACTGGTATGGGGAGTGTCATCATGGCAAGCACATGCCTTCTCAATGCGTTATCTGTGGTGGCGACCCCTCTATGCGAGCACCGAGTAGGATTTTTACTTTTTGACACTTTTTGTAGCTTGTTTCCTTTCATGTCATATTTCTAGTCGCTATTATTTTATTCTCCGCAGGTACCATGGATGCACTTGCTCAACGTAGCCAGCTGACCAGGAGGAAAACTACTGGCGAGGTGAAGAGAGCCGCTGAGCTCAAGGGGATCAAAACCTCACTCACCATGGTTGACATAAGGGCAGGGGCAGCTGGAGTCTCTGGATCTCAAGTGGTGAAATCAACCCAACCGCCAGTTAAAAAAGTGGGGGATAAAGCCGCGGCGAGCAAAACCCTTAAGCAAACCACCCTGACGAAGCCGCCGGCTGGCGATAAGAAAAGGAGAGCTGTTGGAGAAGAGAATGAACCTGCTGGAGGTGGTGGTGGCGAGCAGGATGTTCCTCCTCCCAAAAAATCCAAAACTGATGATTCCCAGAGGAAAGAGGCCGCTGACAGAGCTAAATCCTCTGATAAAGGGAAATCTGTGGCCGATGAAGCATTCTCTGCGGGGACAAGGACGACGGTGCCTTTTGCTGGAGTCCCTATTGGGCCTGGAGGGAATCCCGCCGCATGGTTGGACAAAGATTTTATGCGCCAACAACCTCTCGACCTGCCCAAAGCGCTGACAATTTCGAGGCGGATCGCTGATGTTCCCCCACTGAGGCATTTTAGATGGGGTCTTCCTAATCCCGTCCAGCTGGAGATAGGTCGCGGGATTGCTAGCAGAGTTGTAATGGCGGACCAGACCGATCCCCGCCGTGCCTTCCTCCAAAATATCGAGGATCTGTGAGGTTTATACAGCGTCACGGTGAGCATGGTAAACATCTTTCTTGTCTTTGCTTTGTTTTCTTACTTTTATATTTTTGAAATGAATATTGACCCTTCTGTTTTCACCTTTTCAAGGTCGGCACTAGTTTGGCGCAGTTCATTAATGACTACAGAAACACCATATCTGCGAGCACAAATGTTGGAAAGGAGCTGTCCGATACCAAGAAGGCCCTCGATGCTGTAAATGAAGTAGGGGCTGGGCTTCGTGGTAGAGGCTGAAAACGAGAAGTTAAGATTACAGCTCACTGAGGCCCATAAGAAAACCAAGCATTTGGAGAAGTGATGACGTAGATCAAGTAATAAAATACTTGACCACCATAAACCAATACTAGCAAGAGGACTAGGCCCATCGTAGTATAGCTATAGTGAATCAAGGTCGATCCCACAGGGAACCAATTGTGGATCATCTTATATACAAACAATTAATTAAACATGTCAAGGACATAGAGGCGGTCTACGACCAACATAAGACAAGAAAGGTAAAGACATGACTCGACACAACGTAATTAACCTCCCCAATTATAGTCTTTATCGTTTGGACCTAGATAATTTATATAATAAACTGAACTTATTAACTGTCAATCCGTTTGTATCTATCTTAGATTGGCTACGGGAGTCATCCTCTTTAACTTGACTTAGCACCGGTAAGTCACTAAATCACTGTGATATTGTTACGTGACTTCGCCTTTTAGTGCCTCCATCTCATATAACTCACACGCTTACGACTCTAAGGATGCCGATATTAACCGTACACCTCGTCCAGGCAACATTCCTATGGTTAGGCGTACTTCCTAAACGATTACTCAAGCCCTCGTCCAACTAGCAATTACCAAGTTATAGTCTCATGCTAATCTACGATGTATGTATAATCAGGTGCTAGCAATCCCCAAATATAAACCTACCTAGATAACACTGAACGTCCGAAGATCAATTCATGAGCCTACCTAAGAGTTTTATATTGGTATTTCCTTTTTACACATTTTAATTAAACTAAGCGAGTAACGTAGCCGTAGCCATACCTACCGAGATAATAAATTCTATTAAGTTAACCTAACCATAAAGACGTGGCTATTTAACGGATAAACATGGGGCTCGGTCGACCGAATACAGACCCTCGGTCGACCGAATGGTCCTTTCCCTCAGATTGCATCCCTGAATATGTCTCTCAGCGTTTCATCATACACAACGGATTAAACAGTAATTCGTCAAGAAATTATATAAATTAACATAGATGCACGGTAATTAAACAACATAGATTCATACATGGACTCTAGGTAGAGGACGTAGAGTATGTGATCCTCATAGACAAGGCATCGCCACCTCCCTAACGTCATAGCCTAGATCTACATCATCTAACTATGAACAATTAACTCAAACGATAAAGCATAATTGAGGGGGATTAATTACTTAAAAGAAAGAAACAGAAAATAAAGGCTTACATATTTGCTGCCCCTAAATTGCTGAAAACCCTCAAATTATTCTACATTGTATCAAAGCTATAAGATTGAAGAAAGAATGAAGGGATGTGTTGGTGTGTTTTTACAAATTTCGTAGCTGCTGCTTATATAGGAGTTTCTGCCGACTTATGAAGGATCTAGAAGGTAAATACGAAAAAATCCGAAAAGTGACCGAGCCGACATACTCGGTCAACCGAAGCACCCCACTCGGTCGACCGAAGCTATAGGCTCGGTCGACCGAACCTAACTTTGCACACGTTAATCGTTTTTCTCGTCTATCTTGCTCCACACTGCACGCTTTCGTGTTGATCTGATTTCTCTAATTTATCTCTTGATTAATGCTCCGATTTCCTTCCTTATTATCTTGAGATCCATTGATTGAATGACATTTATCCTCCCGATTTATCACGATCTACTAAATCAGCAATTATCGCACAATAAATCGGTCTTTAATAATAAAAATAGCTAAATACCAAATATCATATTAATAATCACTTAACATTAAATAATAAATATAAACGAGTGATTTAATATGAAATATACATTATCAATCTCGATTTAAGGTCAATGTTGATGACTTTTACGGGTATAATTTGACCGTCATCAACTACCCCCCACTTAGACTTTGATCGTCCCGAACAAAGCATCAATAAGTCATTCCCCAAGACAACATTTTCTATGGTCAAATCATACTTACACAAGAAACTCAAGTCAACTCATACTAGTCATGCTCATAAGATATCCATTATTCACTACTTACTATGAATCGAAGTGATGTGTGCATGTGTATTTAGTTTTATATATTCGTGGCAAGATTAGAGTTTATGCTAACTTCGCAATCTCAACCTACCAACCTCAGCTTTCATACTTCTTATGCCTCGCAATGGTTAGAGCACTAGAGCAATAAGCAAGAGCGTTTCTATAGGGATTTTGGACTTGGAGACCGAGTACTACTCAAAGCCTCTTAAAGAGTTGAATATTTTTTCATATCTTCATATTTTTCAAATACTATTAATCTCAAGGAAGAAAACTTTTTAGAGTATCCCCCTATCTTAGATCATGCATAGCATTGAATATTACCACAAGCGCGGGGCTACTTTGGTAATGTTACTACAAGCCCAGTGTTTTAACGCATTGTCAAACACAGGTACGTCTCAAGCTTATTACTCCGCTTTTGTTGGCAAGAATATCAGAATACATCAGCAGATAGATATTGACACTAAGTTTACATAACCAATCATCTATGCAATGTACACAATATTTTCAATTTTTTTATAAATTGCACGGTATAACTCGATTCATTTATTGAGTAATTGAATAATAAATAACTACTCGCAACAACCAGCATGAATATCCTTAAATTTACTTAGCATAAGTATAAAATGATCACGTACTTACGCAGCTTGGTTCATTTCCTATCAATTCTTGGCTAGGAACTCACAATTCTAAGGGTACGAGATAAATAATATGGTATGTATTCAAATTTTCAATTTTGTACCGTTTCATTCAATTTTCCATTATAACATAATATGGCTAAGTCTCCTACCCCCCACTTAAACATGGCATTGTCCTCAATGACAAAAATAAATGAGAAGTTAAGAAAAAGACTTAGCTCTGGAAACGGCTCTCAAGTAAAGGAAAAAGATCGGAGTAAATTTCAGCACGTTGTGGAGAAGCAAGTGAAAACCTGTATAAGCAGACAAACTCCACGAAACCGTCAAATACCATGTCTATGGACGTTATAAAATAATGTGGCAGTAATGAGGTATAAATACCTAAAAACAGTTTAAGCCACTCTATTTTATACAACCAAAGACAAGAAAAATACTAAATAGAAAGAAAAATAAACAAGCAACTAAAGATGGTAGTCTTCATCTAAAAACCGGGTGGATAAGACAAAGATCAAAAAGCATAACCCCATGTGGGAAAACACGAGGTGGACTGGCTCACTATGTATTCATTCCAGTATAAAAGAGAAACTTGGTAAGGTATAACAAATGCAATGCGACCGATTGGCTAAAGATAAATTCAAATACTTAACGCAGAAACTCTCGCTTGCATTGGATATCAACAACTTAGGGAGATTTAGCTACTCCTCGAAATTACTAATAACCCAATGTATCACGTAAAAGTCATAACCGTCATCAACAAGGTCGGATCGGTGTGATAGGTCAGAACAAAACTTATCATCTAGAAATGCCGGAATAGACGGAAAAAATGCGAAAGTTAAAACTTCCGGTAGAACGATAAGTTGTACTTTGATCGAACCAAAAACCTTTAAAATCTAGCTAGGGTCAGAGCTACACTTACCCCAACTAGGATCATGAAAATCAAAATGATTAAAAAAATAATCATTAAAGCTTAGCAATATTTCAAATTCCGCAACACAAAGGTATTCTGTAAACAAAATGGAGGTTGAGAGTATGATGGGTTTAGAAAAAGATATATAGGGATGGTAAGAAAAGTTAAAGGGTGGGTAAGAAATTGTGTTTTGGGTGGGTAGTGTTTAAGGGAATGGGATTGGGTGGGAGAGTGAAACGGATGGAAAGAAAGAGAGGCGATGAAAGAATGGTTAGAAATGTGAACTTTCAGGGCAGATTGGTGAGAGGATCGAAAAGTTTGAAGGTGAAAAAGTGTAAAGGAAAAGATAAGGATAATTGCAGAATGAATTGCACATCACTTTGGATTTTCACTTGGATCACCATTCTAAAAGGTTTTAGAAGTTGACCAAAATTGCTCTTTTCGCACCAATCATTATCTGTTACATTTTCAGTAATTCTCAAGCTCTCTTAATGCTTCCATCTTAAGATTGATTGCTAAATTTCCTTTTCTTTAGCAATTTTCTAACTCTCCTACGGAACTCTATTTCTCGTGGCCTATATTGAGTAAAAAAAGTTTTGCACATTCTTAGCCCAATGGCCATCGGAACACGGCAAAATAAAAAACCTCAACATATGTCACGTTACTTTTATTTGACTCAAAGAAAACAAAACCTAAAATCCTAAAAAGAAATCCTAAGGGTTTTAAAGAAGTAGTTCTGGGTTTAAAGTCCTCAGCTCGACTTTCCAAAAGTATCCTTGTCAGTCATTATTCTTGGAACACGAGATATTGACCCCTCTGAGCACTATAAGAGGTGGGCTTGTTGCTTTTGCGGATTAATACCCTTCCCTTGGTTGTGAGACCTAGGAAATAACATTTATCCATACCATTTATCCAAAGCCCTTACCTCGGCTCTCGTTTTAGGAATTAGTGAATTCTAAGAAACTCGGTTAAAATTACGGTTACTAATTACGGTTTTGGCCTTGACAATAAGAAACAATGAATCAAAGTACTCCGAATAAGGTCGGTTATGTAGGTAAGCCTACGCCGTCTTATTCGTTGGAACATATGTGACAGTTCAGGCCAATCCGTCAATATTAAGCCCCGTTTAGCCCGAAGGCTTATCGGCTATGCTAAGTCTTGTTGAACTGCTGTAACGTACATCACACGTGGAGGGGAGTCGATTGAGCCGAAGCTCGGTTGAACTCGCCCAGCCATGGTTAGACCATTTCCGAACCCATGTACTACGATTTGCGATTTCTAAATCGTCACCCAAAGCGTAATCTCGTTTCTATTTAAGGTGGGTTCACCGAGAAGCCATCACCATAAAACTCAACGAAAGCAGAAGATTGCGTTTTCTCAAAACTCAGCGTCTTCTTTAGATTTGAATGCTTAAACTACACAATTTGTTGCTCCCATGGCCAGTAGAAGCAATCTCATGCATATGACAATGAGATTTTAACAGAACTACGAGGAACTCTTTATTCACTGCTTCATTTCAACGACTACATGTTTTCCTACACCCTCTAGATGAGAAAGATATGGGGCAAAACCTTCGACACTAATAAAATTAATCTTACAAACCAACTCCCGGCTAAGATTCATGTATAGGCTAACCTATGCTCAAAAAAAAACCAAAAGGTAGTAAAACATAAGCAAAAAAAGGTAGGTACTTGCCTTCAACATTGTACCACGAAGAATTTAAGCCTTTAAATTTTTTTCGGAGCGATCTTTGTGCTTTAATGGTATTGCTTCCATCGTTTTTCCCATCGTAGAGTAGTAATTCCGCATGTTTGCTGGGTTATTTTCTCAGCGCCCGCGAAAAATTATTGACTTGGATTATTGCTTCCCTGGTTTCTGCAAACAGAAGAAAAACAAAACGGACCGTAGAGGCGATTTTAACATGGTTTCCCATGTCGCTATCGGACCTACGGATTAAACATACGAGGATAAACAGACACGCGAAATTCCAGACTCGATAAACACAAATCAGAAACCGTGTAAACAGAACAGAACAAGAACAAAACAAAACAAAAAAAAGTTATAAATTCTCGGTCGACTGAATGAGGTCTCTCGGTCGACCGAATAATTTTTATTTTTATTTTTATTTTAAGAATCTGGAATTTTCAGACAGACAACCAGAGGGACTCAAAAACGTAAAAACTGACTCTAAAACAGAAAACTTGACATGAATAAGAAAATTATTTATATATAAAATTGACCGTTGGTTCCCCGGCAACGGCGCCAAAAACTTGATGACGTAGATCAAGTAATAAAATACTTGACCACCATAAACCAATACTAGCAAGAGGACTAGGCCCATCGTAGTATAGCTATAGTGAATCAAGGTCGATCCCACTGGGGAACCAATTGTGGATCATCTTATATACAAACAATTAATTAAACATGTCAAGGACATAGAGGCGGTCTACGACCAACATAAGACAAGAAAGGTAAAGACATGACTCGACACAACGTAATTAACCTCCCCAATTATAGTCTTTATCGTTTGGACCTAGATAATTTATATAATAAACCGAACTTATTGCTCGTCAATCCGTTTGTATCTATCTTAGATTGGCTACGGGAGTTATCCTCTTTAACTTGACTTAGCACCGGTAAGTCACTAAATCACTGTGATATTGTTACGTGACTTCGCCTTTTAGTGCCTCCATCTCATATAACTCACACGCTTACGACTCTAAGGATGCCGATATTAACCGTACACCTCGTCCAGGCAACATTCCTATGGTTAGGCGTACTTCCTAAATGATTACTCAAGCCCTCGTCCAACTAGCAATTACCAAGTTATAGTCTCATGCTAATCTACGATGTATGTATAATCAGGTGCTAGCAATCCCCAAATATAAACCTACCTAGATAACGCTGAACGTCCGAAGATCAATTCATGAGCCTACCTAAGAGTTTTATATTGGTATTTCCTTTTTACACATTTTAATTAAACTAAGCGAGTAACGTAGCCGTAGCCATACCTACTGAGATAATAAATTCTATTAAGTTAACCTAACCATAAAGACGTGGCTATTTAACGGATAAACAGGGGGCTCGGTCGACCGAATACAGACCCTCGGTCGACCGAATGGTCCTTTCCCTCAGATTGCATCCCTGAATATATCTCTCAGTGTTTCATCATACACAACGGATTAAACAGTAATTCGTCAAGAAATTATATAAATTAACATAGATGCACGGTAATTAAACAACATAGATTCATACATGGACTCTAGGTAGAGGACGTAGAGTATGTGATCCTCATAGACAAGGCATCGCCACCTCCCTAACGTCATAGCCTAGATCTACATCATCTAACTATGAACAATTAACTCAAACGATAAAGCATAATTGAGGGGGATTAATTACTTAAAAGAAAGAAACAGAAAATAAAGGCTTACATATTTGCAGCCCCTAAATTGCTGAAAACCCTCAAATTATTCTATATTGTATCAAAGCTATAAGATTGAAGAAAGAATGAAGGGATGTGTTGGTGTGTTTTTACAAATTTCGTAGCTGCTGCTTATATAGGAGTTTCTGCCGACTTATGAAGGATCTAGAAGGTAAATACAAAAAAATCCGAAAAGTGACCGAGCCGACATACTCGGTCAACCGAAGCACCCCACTCGGTCGACCGAGGCTATAGGCTCGGTCGACCGAACCTAACTTTGCACACGTTAATCGTTTTTCTCGTCTATCTTGCTCCCCACTGCATGCTTTCGTGTTGATCCGATTTCTCTAATTTATCTCTTGATTAATGCTCCGATTTCCTTCCTTATTATCTTGAGATCCATTGATTGAATGACATTTATCCTCCCGATTTATCACGATCTACAAAATCAGCAATTATCGCACAATAAATCGGTCTTTAATAATAAAATTAGCTAAATACCAAATATCATATTAATAATCACTTAACATTAAATAACAAATATAAACGAGTGATTTAATATGAAATATACATTATCAATCTCGATTTAAGGTCAATGTTGATGACTTTTACGGGTATAATTTGACCGTCATCAAGAAGCTTATTTCTGAACGCGCGGAGCAGGATAAAGTGGCCGCTCGAACCATGAAGGAAATGCAGCAGAAGGTAACAGAGGCTCAAACTCATTGGAAAGCCGAGCAAACAGTGAGTGAGGATTTGAGAAAACAGCTGGCGGATATGAACTCGAGTGTCCAAGGCCAGATCGAGGCCGCAAGCAAAACTGCTGTTGGAGAAAACTTTATGATGGGATATGACCAAAGGTTCTATCACATCGCAAGGTGCATCTTGGCTCACGGCGGCGACACTCTTGACCTCGATATCTTGCAAGAGTGGATTCTCACCCACCCCTTCTCAGATCATCTGAAGGACTTCCACCCGCGCATACCCTTTTCCGATGTTGAACTTCAAAGATATATCCCAATGTATGATCCGGATTGGGAGGTGCCCGTTTTGGAGGAAGCGAATCTAAGGGAGCGTATGCGTCGAGCTACTGAGGCGAAAGCCGAAGCTACTGAAGAGGGTGAGCAGGCTGGAGAGGAGGTCGAGCAGACAGGTGAAGAGGCCACAGAGCCTACTGAGTCTGAAAAGAATGCCGACCAACTGTTGCACCACTCTCTTAGCGAGGAAAATGTTCACAATGAGGAGATGAGGCCTGACAACTCTTAGACTTGTGATTCCCGCTCTGTAAACATTATTTTGATTTTGTATTTGTAAAAACTCTGTTCGCTTTGATTTTTGTTCGCTTGATGTATGTTTACTTTTTGCTCAAATTTTGTGTCTAAATTGAGTTCGATCATGATAGCATCCGGTCCCCTTGTTTTAGATAAGATTCCAAGTCGATAGTGAGCGGACTTTTCTGAAATAACTGCTCGCCTGGAACATATGAATTTTTCTATCTGCCCCTTTTAAATATACGAATCTCAAATAGCTGCTCGCTAAGGAATTCGAGTTTTCTGGAGAGCGGCCCCCTATTTGAGATGAGGTTTGGAGCCGAGTCTTGATAATTTTGTTCGCTTGTGGTTGCTTTAATTTTTCCCGAATATTGCCCCCATTTTTAACAAAGTCTGAGGTGAGTTCGGGGGTTTGTTGAAAAAATTTCGAAAAAACCATCTTTTACCCGTACATCGGACACAGCTGAGGCATACAGTAATATGTATTCTAAGAGAAAAAATGTAAAATTGGGTTTTATTAATTTGAACTCATCCCGCTAGTTGATTGAAGATTATAGATAAATAAGAAAGCCTAACCACTCACGTTGTTAACGAGAGGATAGCCATAACCCTAACCGATTTATTACATGTAGTACCTTTTGAGATTGTCAGCGTGCCACGGTCTATCGAGTTCGAAACCTTGTTGATTTCTGAGGACATAAGTTCATTTTTTGATTTCTTTCGCGACTTGATAGGGACCTTCCCAATTTGCCGTTAGCTTACCCTTATCAGGCTCTGATGGCCAAATTATAGCAAACCAACTTTAACCGGCAGAGTACCGGGTCGGTTGTACCACAACGGCGAGCAAGGTCGTATCCCACGAGGAATTGGTCAAGTATCACAACCACTTTCGTATCTAGTTCAGGCTCACAATCGGGGTGAAAATAATATTTATAACTAGAAAAAGAAATAAAAATTATAACTTTAAAATATATGATAGAATGAATAGCTAAACTATAATCAGGAATACTACTCTTAACACCTTACCGAATCACTAGGGATGAGCCTTAACCTACTAACCAACCAATGGTTTCTAATGAATGTGTTGTGGGTGCAATCTCCTAAACTGGTCCCTAGGCGCTAATACCACAACCTAGTTACCCTATACTCGGTTCAACAGTCCCCTCTATGGGATTTAATTGACCTAATATGATGAAGAACTATGAGACGCTCCGCATCCACCGAGTTCACGGCTTAGCTAGAATAACCTTACCAAGGAACAGGCTGCGAAAAACTCGACTAGTTCGTGCATGGCAATACTAAAATTCTAGTTCGCACACTTCCTCGCAAAATACATTTATAAAGTTCATGTGTTTAATCATGAATCAAGTGATCAAATTAATTCAAGCATTAAAATCAAATTTTTGGACACAACAATTCAAAAGATTTAATTTTAAGCCCTACTCATCCCTATATCATCATTTAGGCATCAATTTCGTTATTCCATCACATAATTTAGCTATAAAAAATCTAGCTACGCATAATAAAAATAAAAGTGCAGAAATTAATGATGAAATTAATAATAAACATGATAAAAAGATTGAATAAAAATTACCAATGAAAAACGTAGCAATCCACCACTCGAATCGTCACTTCGTTGTGTTGAAATCGCGAAAAATAAATAAAACTGTTGTTGTGCGGAAATTTGCAGAAGAAAAAACAAAATAAATAGGTTCTAATTGGGGAGAAAAGGTAGCTGCTGTGAAAAAGTAAATTGTGGTATCAAAATTGTGTTGAAATTTGACCTAAGTGGCTTATAAATAATTTCCGGAAATTATCCGAAAATATTTTCACCGCGTCACCCCAGGCTTTACTGCATTGCCGCATCAAAAGTCTTGACATTAGGCGTGGGCCCCATTTGATCAATAACATAAATAAGAGCCCGGATCCCCGCCGGTACAATCTCCCCCGCCGGTGCAACGGTGCACCGAAACGACGTCGTTTCGATCCAAAACTACACCGTCCCGATACACAGGGGCATCAATACTGCGTCGTTTTGATGCACTTGGGTGCACCTTTGCACCTTTTGTACTGTTGGGGATCCTCAGTCCATAAATAAACAGCTTTTTCTTTTTTCCTTTTTTTTTTTCTTTTTTTTCTTTTTTTCCTTTTGAACCGATAATAACCAAAATATTGTTAAAAAAGCCTCCGTCACACCTTGGGTGTGATACATTCTGTTTTTGACACATGGTTTTATTAAGATTATTTATTTTTCTTCGAACACCCGAACTTGAATCTTGCGCCATTTTCTCATACGAACTCTGTTTTAGATGATTTTCGTACCGTTGTGATCCTCGTCACGCCCTCTATCACGCCATACCTGTAATAAAAATAAACTACATACCCAAGCTTGACAAACATCAATAAAACATACACAAATCACCCAAAAATATCGAGATTTTCGACGTAAACGTCTTATCATCTCGTGGTGAAATGTGCCCATAAAAACACTTAACTATCCCAAAATTACACCGAATATGCTATAAATAGTGGGTAAAATGCACACGAAATTATAGCAAAGTTGACTCTCATCAGGCTCCATACCTGTAGCCTTTCTATTTTGAAGAACAAAATCTCCAACCTTAAATGAGTGATCTCGGATTCGTTTGTCGTGTTGTTGTTTAGCGAGTTGCTTGTAATTCGCGAGTCAATGGTATGCTGCTATTCTTTTCTCTTCCACTAGATCCAGGTCGATCTGTCTGTTTAATAGATTGTTCGTTGGGTCGTGTAAGGCGACCCTGATGTTAGGTAGGGCCATTTCGACGGGAGTCATGGCCTCTGATCCGTAAGTAAGAGCAAAGGGTGTCTCTCATGTGGGTGTTTTGATTGTGGTGCGGAGTGCCCAGAGTATAGCGGGTAGCTCGTCGACCAACCCCCTGTTTTTACCTTGTCATCCACGCTCTTCTTAAGCATCTTGATTATCGATTTATTGCCGGCCTCGGCCTGGCCGTTTCCTTGAGGATAAGCCACGGATGCTTGCCAGTGTTTGACTTTGAATTCCTCGCAAAAGTCTGAGAAGTCCTTCCTGAATTGTGGGCCGTGGTCTGAAACTATTGCCCGCGGGATGCCAAAGCGCGAAAAAATCTGATCGTGTAAAAAGTAACCCACGGCTTTTGCGGTTATCCTGACCATAGGCTTGGCTTCGATCCATTTCGTAAAATAATCCACAGCCACTATGATAACCTTGCACCCGCCTCTTCCTGGTGGGAAAGGTCTGATAAGATCAAATCCCCACATGTCGAAAGGCCAAGGTGCGACTATGATGCTTTGCTCGACGGATGGTATTCTGGGGATGTCTGCATGTTTTTGACACTCCGGACATTCTCTGACTAACTTCTCTGAGTCCTTAAGGATCGTCGGCCAGTAATACCCCGCGGTTATAACTTTTTGGGCCAAGGAGCGACTAGCGGGATGGCCCCCACACACTCCTTAGTGAAGCTCAGTAAGGATCGTCTTGCTTTCTTCTTCTCGAACACATCGTAATAGAGGCTTTGTCGCGGACCTCCTGTATAGTACTCCATTGTTTACAATATACCTGGCCGCTCTTTTCTTGAGCGCGCGGGATTTGTCCGTCCCATCTGGTAAGAAGCCTGACTCTATGTAAGCCTGAACCTCGTCGATCCAGTATGTGGTCGGCGCTGGTGCGTCTATTTCCATGATTTGTGTTTCCTCTATAGCGGGTACAGCTAGATACTCTATCATAATGGAGGGATCCACGAGCTCTTCTTCGAGAGATAGCTTTGAGAGATAGTCTGCCCGCTCGTTATCTTCTCTCCGTATTCTGATAAATTTGCAATAACGGAAACCGACCTTCAATCGTCGAACAATCTCACCATATTTTTTGAGAATACCACAATGCGTGTCATAGTCCCCTGAGATTTGGTTGACGATGAGTTGAGAATCAAAATATACTTCAACATTTTCCACGCTTAGCTCTTTTGCTAGTTTGAGCCCGGCTATGACTGCTTCGTATTCAGCTTGATTATTTGTAGCCAGGAACTCGAACCTTAAGGCTTTTTCGATTTCTTCCGTCGTTCCGGGTTCCATCAAAATCACCCCGGCCCCACAACCATTTCGATTAAATGCTCCGTCAACATACAACTGCCAACATTGATCGGGCTTACTCCGGTCCGTAGTGGGTTCTTGTGGTACTGGCGAACTTGGTTGTGGTGAGCTGAAACTTGTTTCTGCAATAAAATCTGACAACGCTTGACTGTTTATTGCTTTTCTAGGTTGATATTGTATGTCAAATTCAGTGATTTCGATAGCCCATCTGAGGAGTCGACCTGAGAGATCGGGTTTGTGTAGTATCTATCATAAGGGACTATCGGTTAAGACAATTATTGTATGCGAAGTGAAGTAGCCCCTGAGTTTGCGGGCAGCGATAACAAGCGATTAGGCTAAATTTTCAACATTAAAATAGCGACTCTCCACCGGACTGAGAGCCTTGCTTACATAGTACACGGGATTTTGGAGGGTTCCGGCCTCCTTGACAAGAACGGCAGCAACAGCCCGATCCGAAGCCGCCAGGTACAAAAACAAAATGTCTCCCTCTACGGGGCTAACCAAAAGAGGTGGCTTCCCAAGATATTCTTTTAAAGCTTGAAATGCCTGAGAACACTCTGCGCCCCATGTAAAATTTTTGTCACCTTTAAGAATCTTGAAGAAGGGGAGACACTTCTCCGATGATTTTGATATGAAGCGACCAAGCACAATGATGCGGCCGTTGAGCCTCTGAACCTCTTTGATGGTTGTAGGCTTTTGCATGTCGAGCAAAGCTTGTATTTTTTTCCGGATTAGCCTCGATGCCGCGACGACTAACCATAAACCCGAGAAACTTGCCCGCCTGGACACCAAATGTGCATTTGGCCGGATTGAGCTTCATTGAGTGTTTTTGAACATTGTTAAAAGTCTCTTGAAGGTCAGCGGCGTGACCGTCCCCAGCGGACTTAACTACCATATCGTCTATGTAAGCTTCCATATTTCTGCCTATTTGCGAACTAAAATTGACCATTTGCTGGTAAGTTGAACCCACGTTCTTCAATCCAAATGGCATCATTTCGTAATAATATAGACCTCCAGCAGCTCTGAAGGCCGTTTTCTCCTTGTCTGACTCAGTCATCCGCACTTGATGGTACCCCGAATATGCGTCCAAAAACTGAGAACTTCAAAACCAGAGATGAAGTCTACTAACCGATCGATTCGCGGAAGCTGATAAGGATCTTTGGGGCAAGCTTTGTTGATGTCAGTGAAATCGACGCACATTCTCCACTTGCCATTGTGCTTCTTTACCATGACTATATTTGCCAGCCAAGTAGGGTAGGCGAGTTCTTTTATGATCCCCGCTTGTAGGAGCTTCACGACCTCTACTTTCACCGCCGCTTCTTTTTTGGTCGAGAACTGACGTGCTCGTTGTTGTATCGGTTTGAATGTAGAGTCGACGTTTAGATGATGGAGGGCGACGTCCGCCTCAACTCCTCTCATATCCGTCACTACCCAGGCAAATGCATTCAGATTCTCTTTGAGTAATTTTATCAACTCTTCCCTCTCGAAGGGACTCAGTCGAGCCCCTATTTTGACCTTTTGCTCGGGGTATTCATCGTTGATGATTACCTCGACTAGCTCATCTTCTGCTGTAAAATCGGGCTCGTCTCTAACTTGCAATGTTTCACACTCCACTTTAACTGGAGTACGTTCAACAGCGACTCTGATCATGTCGATGTTTTCCATGTTCTCTGGTTGTTCGATTCGCGCTCTTTTATTCCCTGTCCTCATTTCATGTATATATGTTAGGACAGCTGCAGGCTCGCTGATCGACGTTCCGATCATGTCCCCAACATAAAACTTTGCTCGCTGATGCGGGATGGAAGTTAACATCTGGAATTGTTTCAAAGCTGGTGTCCCAATTATCATGTTATAATTGGACTGAAGATCGACCACCAAAAACATTACCTTTTCAGTTCGAAAAAGGGCATAATCTCCCATCTGTACGTCCAGGTCGATGGCCCCCTTGACCTGTATTTTGTGATTAGTGAAGACCTCAAGGGTCCCATTGTGCGGCCTCAAATTAGAGTCTCCAAACCCCAATTCTTTGAAACAGTTGTAATATAAGATGTCGCGGCATGCTCCTGTGTCGACCATCACCCTGTTAACACAGGCTCGATTGATAACTACCGAAATGCATAGACACATATCTTCTGTGTTGATCGCAGTCACTAGCTCACTTCGAGTAAAAGCAAGAGGTTGTTCGTTCCCTCACAGAACTACAGGCTTCTCCACGTGTTTGTTAATGGAGCCGATGCGGCTCTTGATCTGATTGATACTGGGAGGAGACTCGGTTATTATCCTGATGTTCCTGTCGAACTGTCGAGCTTGTTGGTTCCTCCTGTCTGGTCCACCGGCATCTAACTTGTAGTGATCATGGTGCCCGCGATCAAGTAACTTTTCTATAGCTCGCTTGAACTGGATACATTCGTCGGTCGTGTGACCCTTATCTCTGTGATAGCCGCATGTCTACGGATTTTATCGATGCAAAACAAACAAGTAATAAATTTATAATCCGGTTAACCCCAAGTATAAGGATCGTAGTACTAGTGGTTAATGCCGGGTCGATCTTACGGGGAACTAGACGATTGTGGTTCCTAGTTTTTGTCTAACTAAGCTATGTCACGGAAAACTAAACTAAACAGCGATTAAACAAAACTAAAATGAACATATATGCTGAATATAAACTAGACAGAGGACGAATCCAAAGCTAGGGAGGTTTGGTTGCGAACAAATTACTCTAAAAGTGCAATAGAAAATAAACTAACTAAACGAGTTCAAGTCTCAAGGGTTAAATCAAGTTTAATATGGGCAAACGAGTATTGATCCACCTATCCAACAAACACTAATCTCTCATCCCGATTATATTGCTGTTTCTACCAAGTTGTGGTTCATCTTATCAAAGGTATGAATCCTACTTTCGTAGATGATTCGCCTATTAATTTCTATCTTTCGATTTACGGAAATTAACGCGTCATAACATAAGCAAAGATGTAAACTTTAACGTTTTAACCTAGATTTTCAACCTATCAACTTTCGTTTGACATAGATTAAAGATCCATTCCTAAATCATGGTGATCTAATGTTTATAAAGACTTTCATCAAATATAAAACATCATACATGCACATCTTTCGATATAAATGCAATTAATCATCATAAGACATGATAAAGGAAGCAACTTGATTAAAACTTACAATATAGTCGAAGAATCAAAATCAATGAAAGTTGGATGGCTTCACAATGCTCGTTTGATTGGAACCTAGCCTCTTAGCATCCTTGAATAGCTTGAATTGTTGAAGTAAATTGCATAAACTAAACTAATTTAATCTAGGAATTTAAGAACATAAAGCGGAAAAAAGCGAGTAAAAACGCAGCCTATAGCCGCCCCTAGGGTTTAGGGTTCGAGAATTGTAAAATTGGTATCTCAATGTGTGAAAATAGGCAAGTATTTATAGAGATTTGAGGCGGTTTCACTAAGTCGGCAATCCGGACGCTCGTCCGGTTAAGTGGACGCTCGTCCAAGTGTTCTGTACTCCAATGTAGACGTTCGTCTGGATAGCGTCCAAACTCTCTGGATCTTCTTTTTGCACCTTGGACGCTCGTCGCTTCTTTCTGGACGTTCGTTCGGTAAGTTCATGATGCCTCAGTATTGAATTCTTCCTCTAGACGCCCGTTTAGATTGTCAGACGCCCGTCCACTCCTGGACGGGACTTGGACGCCGGTTTAGCTGGAATAAAACTTGATTAAATCATCTCTATCTCTTTTCCTGTCCACTCCATTCGATCATTATCTCTTCTTAAACCTTTATAGCTCGAATTTTAACCCTTTTGATCATCATTTGAGCACAATAAACATACCTATAACACATGGAAAACATCGCAAACTGTAATAAAGTCCAATTAATTATAATTCACGATGAAAACACATAATTTATTCAATATTGCGATTAAGTCCTTAAAAACCTAGTATGCTCAATATTTCCATATAAGGGCCATTTATTATGCAATTAATCCAATTAAGAGGGAAAATACCATAAAATATATCATAATAAAACATAGACTTCCACCCTTAACAACTCCCCCACACTTAGCTTTTGCTCGTCCCGAGCAAAACAAAACGAAAAATTAGGCTCGAGAAAGGAAAACAGGCATCTAAACAAGTATAACATATATTCAATAACTTAGGTGTTCACCATCGTGTAAGTGCATAGCCATAGGAAACTTCCACTAAAACCAAACTTGAATAACTCAAAGCAAAACTAGCTAATACCCCCTCGTAGAATAGTAATAAATGACACTCATAAGATGTACCCTACAAACGTGACATATCCCGAAAAGGATGATCGAATGAATCTAGGGCCTTTCTGAAATACTCAGAGGATAATCCCTACAGCATATCTATCAGTTTATACTGGGGATAAGATTAACGAAAACTAAGCCTTATTCATTTCATAACATATCTTAAGTTGATTGAATTCATTCACTTTAAACACACATTAGGGTGAGCTTTTGCCCTCATAGCAGAATAGGACATTTCGAGATAATCCCCTACCTTACTCCAATCATAAGGCAGCTTTTCCTAACTGTCGTGAGCTCTTTGTCATCATAGTGGTATAGGACATACGTGGTATACCCTATCGCACTCAAATCATCGACTAGCTTTCGACACACACATAGATTCATTTAAATTTTTCAACTTCTCATTTGACATTAGTTACGTGTTACTTATAACATTCAAACCTCTAGATATTCACAGTATCTCATACTTCGGATCTAAATACAACCTATCATAAATCTCAAGATATATACGTAGCACTAAGCACATGACTTATAAGAAAATCAAAAACTACTAATCCAAAACGGGGTATAACTTTATAAATTAGCTCATCATTCACTATGGCTCGTGAAAAATAGTGTCAGGTGAAACAACTAACTTATCAAGTACATGAAATATCGCATAGATGACTATAAAAACAACGAACTTCAAATTGAATTGCCTACTCGGGACAAAACAAAAACAAAAGTTTCGGAAAATTTTGAAAAATTACGCTCATTTCGCATAAAACAACAATCTAACGTACTAAACAAACGTGTATGCATAGGTACAAATCGAACTATCCCCTCCCCCACACTTAAAAATGCAACATGTCCTCATGTTGTGCAGAAAGTAAAAGGATAAGAAACTTAGCTGTATGCGCGTAGAAAATCGAGATGTTGGTCAGGCCGGAGCATGAAAGAAACAACACTCGCAAAAGCGTCGGAAAAAAAACGTCCAAACCGAACTCAACCGAGAGCTCAACAAAAACTAGATCTGTACTACTCGACAAAACAACAGAATCTCGGGGGAAAACGGGGTACAATAACGTAATAATGTGAAAGGAATGAATGAAAGAGATATAACAACAAGCGTCATCCAAAAATGATCATAATACCAACGAAATCGCAATCCAAGTACGTGGTGCTAGACAGCTTACATGATTTAAGAAAACATACGCCTACGATAATCAACAGTAGCGAGAAAAAATAGAAAGTACAGAAATCATGGAAGCATCAAAAGGAAAGTAGTAAGAGTCATCGTACAACCAGATCGAATACGGATAAAAGGAAGAAATACATCAAGCAGAAAATGCATAAAAATCTCAAGATCACTCGGGCGGGATCGGATCATCAGACGGAGGAATAACAGCAGAATCACCAGCAGGGGCATCAACATGAGGAGGATCTGAAGTAGGTACAGCAACAGTGGACGTCGTCTGTGTAGGCTCAGGCTGCGTAGTAGAAGCAGTGGACGGCCCAGCCTCGCTATCAGTAGGAACTCTCGCAGTCCTCGGGTCCACTGGAGCCTCTTCATCATCTGACTCGGGCTTCTCCTCCATCTTGACCACCTCAGCTATCACCCGTTCTATCTGCTCGGAGAAGACATAATCCATATTACTTGCATTGAATACCCTTCTATCGGCCGGTTTCCTTCCATCAACTATACATTCCAAAACCGACAAGATATTATCTTGGCCATCCCGGATATCACTCAACATCGCCCTCAAACTATGAGCCATACTATGCTGAGTAATCTCGGAAGAAGATAATCCAGAAAGAACTGAAGCTCGAGGCGGTGTCGATGTGGACCCAGGCTCGGAAACGGGAACAGCCTTCACTCTACGAATAGGGGGGTAACTCTTAGTCTTGTGGAACAGCATACTCCAAAACTCCCGCATCGAGACATAACTGATGTATCAAATGAGGTACTATTAAACTCCGGGTGTATACCTTCTGGTTCATGGAAATCTCATCGTATAAGGCTTGACCTACATCTACATTCAACCCGAACGTCAAAGCATACAACATCCCAAGATCATAGTTATCAGACCCGGCCCGGTCATCAACCCGGAAAACTTACTGGGTCACCGGGTCACCGGTTCAACCGGTGAGTCACTGGTTCAACCGGTGGGTCACAACATAAGGTTAAAAATAATATTTTCATACAATAAAAAATAAAAAAATTGATAATAATAATCAATTCCAAAATATTCCAAGTTTTCAACATCCAAATCATAATAAATACAAATGAAAAGCGTTTTTGATACCAAAACACATGACAATACAGGTGAAAAACTATCAAAATTTCTTACAAAAGAGCTGGTCCATGCATTGTAACATTATTAATTCAAATAAAAACTAGTCCTCGTTCCCAACAAGTTTGTTTATAAACAATGTTAATTTATTACTTGCCAATTTTGGAAGTTGTATTGAATTTCGACTTTAGTTTGTGGTGTTTAATTTGACGAATATAGAAATGTAAGAACTCATTTTTGCCAAAAGATAGAGTACGAAATAAGAAATGATGGTTAGGATATTCGACTCCTGGGTTCAAGTCACAGCAATGATGTTTTTTTATAATAAAAAATCATGTGGCAATTTAAAAATTAAAAAAAAAAAAAAAAAAAAAACCAGACCGGGTTGATTCATACCGGGCCGGGTCGCGGTTCACCGGTCCAACCACCGGGTTTTCCGGGTCTGGGCGGGTCAACTCCTTGAACGGTCAGACTCTTGAATCGGCCCGGTTTTGGTCCCGGGCCGGGCCAACCACCGGTTTGACCGCCGGGCCGGGCCGGGTCTGATATCTATGCCCAAGATCACTGATATGGAAATGTGTGAGATTATTCTTCGGGATCAGACGACTTTGAATAAAACGGCATTGGACTCTCCAATCCTCGGTCCATGTCGTTGTGACCAACTCCTTTCTCTGGCCATTGGGTCTCATTGTCCAAGCCACATCCGGACAAACCCGTAATCTCAACTCCTCCATCGGGTCACGACCATCCTCACGTTGCCTCCTCGCAATCTCCTCCTTATAATCTAAACCCTCAAAAGCCGGTAAATTATATTTCTTATTAATGACCTCAGCAGAAAAAAGGGACCTTAACACCTCGCACCATAACGCACTCTTTATCTAAGTCCGCCTCAGAAAAGTTGGCATAGAACTCGCGGACAATAGAATCATTGACAGGAGTAGATGGAATTTTTGTCAAGGCTGACCACTTCCTAGTCTTGAACATCTGAGCGAAAGTAGGATCAACTTGAGACACTTTCACCTCCCTGTCAAAAATAAGACTTCTGGTTGAGTAGTGCTTAGTGTAGGCTTCATGGGCCAAAGGATTGACAAACCGACGAGGCATCGAAAGAGGGGTAATAGTCTTAGACTTTTTCTTAGGAGGTGCTCTCGGTTCAGGCTCGTCTTGCACAACATCCTCCTCACCACCCTCAACTCTAGACGGCTTGGCTCTAGACGACTCCTCACCACGAGTACCTCGAGACATCCTACTCAGGGGGACAGCATCATCATCCTCAGTATCAGAATTGGAGGAAGAATCATCCCGTAAATTGGCTCTAGCTTGTTGAGATGCTCTAGGCAACTGATCTCTAAAGACTATGCCTCTGTTAGGGTCCAATTCGGATGGATCAAACTCAGGACGTTGCCGTTTACCTTTCTCCCGTGCTAACCCTTTACCATAACGTTTCACAATCTCCTTCTTGCGCACCATTGTCAAACGTAAATCTAAACCAAACCATTCACACAAATGGTTACCCGTTTATCGTCCAAATCGGGATTTCAAACGAAACGTCCAACCCACCCACATCAACAACACACCATCACCATCCCCACACCACCACAGCAGAAAGAATAAGAAAAGAACCAACAAAAACGAAAGAAAATCAACAATAGTTGAAAATTCAAGAAAATGAGCCGACTCGAAAATCGAACTCACAAAAACGTGAATTAAAACGAGAAAAGTTGTTGAAAACTTACGATTGAAGGTGAGTAGGTGATGATGATGCTGTGTAGAAACCGAAACAACGCAAATTCGACCCCAAAAATCCGATTTTTCCTTGAAATAGTCGAACTAGATAGGTGACTGATTCTCCAAATATGTGGAACGTTGGGAGAGTTGGAAGAGATAATCGAAAAGAAGGTGTTTAGAGCGTTCTAACGCACCTTGAAGCGCCCAATTTGGTGTAGAATCGAATGATTTAGGGCAAAAGGGAGGAGAAAAGTCGGTTTTTCGATTTTGATTCCTGAAAAAATGAGGGTTCATGGCATGAGGGGGGGTATATATAGACAGGTGGTGGACGCTCGTCCAACTCGGCGGACGGGCGTCTGATCGGAAATGTGATGAACTGGACGGGCGTCCAAAGTACCAGACGCTCGTCCAAAGGCTTGATTTGAATACAGGATTGGAGGGAATTATCCGGACGGGCGTCCATATTTTTAGACGAATGTCTGGTTAAAAAGATGAATACAGGATTGAAAATCTTGTTTCCAGACGGGCGTCCCATAACTTGGACGGGCGTCCAGGAAAATCGAAGGCCGGACTGGCGTCCAGAATCACTAGACGGGCGTCCAGTCAAGAAAAATGCAAAATTGTCCTTTTCTAAAAATTATCATATAAAACAACTAAATGCGAAACTTTTATTACTGATAATTTAAAATTCAAAAGTACAATACGGAAAATCATGAAAGAACTTGAAAATAAAACAAACACAAATAAAACAGTGGGTTGCCTCCCACCAAGCGCTTCCGTTTTACGTCGGGGCTCGACGAAAGCAAAACTAACTAAGGAAACACTAATCTGCGTAGATCTCGTCCCAATCCACTAAGCGAATGAGACGTCGAAGCATGTCGATAGCCGGAGGGAAGTCGTACTCATCCTGCAAACACCAATCCTCACCGCCTACCTCAACACCTCTAAAATGCGCGGCCCGCGCAAAGCACTAGTGCCAAATCCGTCGCATAGGATCATTAAGGATCGTGTAAGGACGTCCTATGGCCTCCCGCAACTCCTCGCCGTGAAATCGCTGCCTCCCGAACAAGGTGGAACAATGATAACGTACGTGATGGTCTTAACCCGAGTGCTAATGTCGAAATCTACATGAAGAACTATAGTGCCTCCGGTCCATCATCTATCGTGATCGCCGGGATTCGACTAATGAGTGGGAACTCCTCAGGGCGAACTCCGTAGAGATCCATATCTAGAAAGCAACTACTGACAGATAGAAACATAGAAGCTTAGTAAAACTAACCAAAATAACATACTAAAGCAAAAAGAACTAAGAAAAACTAAAACAAGATTGGATATCTAGGATGCCCCCTAGTGGCGCTTTTGGTTTATGTCGTTAGCTCGACACCATTTAAGTTCAGCCTGGGTCAGGCCATTTGACTTTTATGCCCGCCATTACCTCGTTAAAGTTCTGATCAGGATTGTGGCTGCATAAACGACATTTAACGCATGGGATTAAAGCTTTGACAGTTTTCCAGATACATTGAACCTTCCCCATGGTCGACTTTCTCCTTTGTAGATTTCTCTGCTGACGTTTGAGTTGTTGCTCCCTTGCATATTCCTCCATATCTCAACTACCGGCTAGAACTTCTTGTGATAGACCACTACCGTTATCCTCAGAAAACAGATTGGGTGAAATCTCGTCAGAGTCCTCGACTTCATTAACACCACATCCAAGGATATCGAGAAATTTAACAATCAAAGGCTTGCCTGTAGGTTCTCCAATGTAGTGTTTGCACCTCTGACCATTAACTCGAAACGGCCGATCTTTATAACCGAGTAGTTCTAGAACGCCTCCAGGAATGATTTTGAGAATCGTAAAGGGGCCGGACCATCGTGTCCTCGCCTTTCCGGAAAACAAATGTAATCCGGAATTATAAAGAAGAACTTGTTCCCCTACTTGAAATTCTCTTTTCTTAATTTTTGCGTCATGGAGGAGTTTCATCTTATCCTTGCTTATCCCGGCGCTTTCGTAAGCCCGGAGTCGGAACTCGTCTAACTCATGCAACCGCTCTTTGCGATCGATGTTTCCCACAAGTTTGGGAATCAAAGTTAAGAAACTTCGTCGCCCAATAAGCCCTATGCTCTAACTCAACCGGCGATGACATGGCTTGCCGTAAACCATCTGATATAGAGATGTACCCATAGGGGTTTTATAAGCAGTCCTATACGCCCATAGTGCATCATCCAATTTCAAACTCCAGTCCTTTCTATGACTGTTCACTGTCTTTTTCCAGGATTTGCTTGATGCTTTGGTTGCTTCGCTCAACCTGACCGCTAGTCATCGGATGGTATGGTGTGCCGGTCTTATGGCGAACACCATACTTTTCAAGAACTTTCTCTAGAGGTCGGTTGCAGAAATGCGTTCCTTCATCACTGATCAAGGCTCGAGGACATTCAAATCTCACAAAGATGTTCTTCTTCAGAAATTTCATGACCGTTTTATGATCATTGTGAGGAGTGGCCACTGCCTCCACCCATTTCGAAACATAGTCAACGCAGACTAAGATGTATTTGTTACCGCACGATGATGGGAATGGTCCCAAAAAATCGATGCCCCATACATCAAAGACTTCGCACTCTAAGATGGGTTTCAAAGGCATGTCAAAACGCCTTGTCAGAGTTCCGGTTCTTTGACACCTATCGCAAGCTTTACATAAGGCTTCTGTATCCTTAAAGATCGTAGGCCAATAGAAACCGGACTGGAAGATCTTCGCAACCGTTTTCCAAGGACCAAAGTGACCACCGTGGGTCCACTATGGCATTGCTCGATAATCTCTTGTTGCTCGATTCGGAACGCATCTCCTAAGCAAACCATCTTTGCGACCTTAAACGAGATAAGGTTCATCCCAAACGAAATATTTCATATCGAGAAGAACTTCTTCTTCTCTTGATACGACATTTCGGGGTCAAGGTAACGGGCATGAAGGTAATTCACAATGGACGAATACCATGGAACATCAGGAGAGCGGCCATCGATCAACATGATGTTTTCTAGAGGAAAGTAAAGATCTATATCTTCAGGATCACCCTTTTCCTCACTTATCATCCTAGAAACATGATCCGCCACTACGTTCTCACTGCCCTTCTTATCTTTGATTTGAACGTCAAACTCTTGGAGGGTCAGTATCCAACGCAGTAAGCGCGGTTTAGCTTCCTTTTTGGTCATGAGATAACGCAAAGCAGCGTGATCAGTCCACACAATCACTTGAGCACCCAGCAAGTAACTACGAAACTTATCCATAGCAAAGACTACGGCTAATAATTCCTTTTCAGTGGTCGTGTAGTTAACTTGAGAAGGATTCAACGTGTGGCTGGCGTAATAGATAGGCTGGAACTTTCCTTCGATTCGCTGTCCTAAGACTGCACCAACAGCATAGTTGGATGCATCGCACATAAGTTCAAAGGGCAAGTTCCAGTCTGGTGATATAAGAATTGGGGCGGATATTAACCGATTCTTGAGCTCCTCAAACGCTTGCTTGCAGTTTTCATCGAAATTGAACTCAACGTCTTCCTTGAGCAGAGTAGATAGGGGCTTGGCTACTTTGGAAAAATCTTGGATGAATTTCCTATAGAAACCGACATGTCCGAGGAAACCTCTGACTTCGCGTACATTCTTAGGATAACTCATCTTCTCAATGGCTTCTACCTTGGCCCTATCTACTTCTATACCTTTGGCGGACACTTTGTGGCCAAGGACTATGCCTTCATCTACCATGAAATGGCATTTTTCCCAATTAAGCACTAAGTCCTTTTCCACACATCTTGACAACACCTGATCAAGATTATCTAGGCAATCACCGAAGGATTGACCAAAGACCGAGAAATCATCCATAAAAATCTCCATGCACTTTTCAACTAGCCCGTCAAAGATTGCCATCATACACCTTTGAAAGGTGGCCGGGGCATTACAGAGACCAAATGGCATCCGCCTGTAGGCGAATGTCCCATAAGGGCAAGTGAAAGTGGTCTTCTCTTGGTCAACAGGATCGATGGGTATCTGGGAAGTATCCTGAATATCCATCCAGAAGCAGTAGAATGCGTGCCCCGCCAGACGCTCAAGCATCTGGTCAATGAATGGAAGGGGAAAATGATCTTTCAGTGTGACCTCATTGAGCTTTCGATAATCGATGCAGACTCTGTAACCAGTGACAAGTCTCAATGCTATCTCCTCTCCCTTCTCATTCTTCTCAATAGTAATTCCACCTTTCTTGGGAACTACCTGAGTTGGGGATACCCACTCACTGTCTGCAATGGCGTATATGATACCCATATCTAGAAGCTTGATAATTTCCTTCTTGACTACCTCTTGCATGTGAGGGTTGAGCCTTCTCTGAGGCTGTCTAACTCGTTTTGCACCCTCCTCAGTCTTGATTTTGTGCATACAAGATGTCGGGAGATATCCCTCGGATATCTCCCACCTGCCATCCAAAGGCTTTTTCATTTTTGCGCAAGACGTTTAACAATTTAAGCTCTTCTATACGAGATAGCTTGGCGAGAGATGATCAAAGGAAGCTTGTCACCTTCTCTTAAAAACACATACTTAAGATGTTTAGGCAACGGCTTCAGTACCAAATCTACGGGAGGATCCTCTAGACTTGATTTAAGATCGCCACTCTTCAACTCAACATCGCTGAGCTTACTTAGTGGTCCTACTGCCAAGGCTTCTTCTCTTAGCTCATCCTCAAATTCACCGCTAACCGATCTAGATTGACCACACCATGATTATTCGGATTATCAATTAGTCGCTCATATTCGATTCTACTGACTATGACTTGCTTATCCATGAAGTCATCGAAATCATCAAAAGTCTCCTCAATGGAAAAGCCGGTTGGAGATCCGAAGGTACATTGATAGATTTGGAAACACTATAACTCACCTCCCGGTCACCAACTCGAATGGTCACATGCCCACCATCACAATCGATGAGGGCTCTAGCGTAGATAGGAAAGGTCTTCCAAGAATCAAAGGGACATTTTCACTTTTCTCAATATCTAAGACGTACCGATCAACCGGAAAGGTAAACCTATCTATTTGAACTAATACGTCCTTCAGATTCCCGAAGCTTTCTTAGAAGATCTATCAGCGAACTGCAAATTCATGGTCGTGGGTTCTAGAAGACTTTGTAAACCCACTGCTTGCACACAGACAATGGCATCAAGCTGATAGATGCGCCCAGGTCACATAAGGAATTTGGGAAGACTAGGCCTCCCATCTGCAATGTGGGCACAAATTTTCCTGGGTCGCTTCTCTTGATTGGTAAGCTTTCATTATTGACCAGAGAACACTCCTTACCAACTGCTTGATCCATTCCTGCTAACTTCTTCTTGGAAGATACAACATCCTTGATGAACTTTGTATACTTAGGCATCTCGACCAAGACCTCGGATAATGACAGATTTACCTGAGTATTTTTCAGAAGGTTTAGCACCTTCTCGTACTTTTTGTCTTCAACCAATGGAATGTTGCTCTTCCTCGGTGGAAACGGAAGCTTCTTCAGTTCACTCTCGGAAAAGACTCTCTATGAGGATACGCTGATAGCTTTGTCTTCCAAATCCTTCCACCGAACCGTCTTTTCAGAAGCTTTCGTAGTCAGGGGATCAGCCACCTGACTTTCTTTTCCTTTTTCAGTCCTCAAGGGATCAGCCACTTGAGGATTTCCAACTTGTTCACTTCTCAGGGGAACAGCCACCTGAGGATTTCCAACCTTTTCACCTATCAGGGGATCAGCCACCTGATTACTTGCTTGCAGCCAAGGGGATGATGGGTGCTCAACTTCCCCTCCTGCCTTATCAAAGGCAGGAGGGGCTAGTGGTTTCCCTGAAAGCCAGGGGGACCACTCAGCTGTGTACCGCTTCTTAAACTCATTGTACTGGCCTCCTCTTGTCCATAATGCATTGTCGGTACGAGGTCAGTACATTGGCTGCTGCTTAAATCGGCCTGAGCGACATGACCGCCCTTAGGATTTTTCTCGGTAAAGCGGGGCGGATGCCCGGGGGTCTTGATGCTAGCGCTCGGCCACCGTTGCTATATCCGTCTTTCAAGGTTCTTATTGGTACTCATCGGAGTGAATGTTCTTGTTTTGCTCCTCTTTGAATGAGTTCCATTCGGCCTTCGAGGTCATTGGAATTCGAGGGGCCTTGAGAATTGGAAAAATTTTGATTTTGTGGTGGTGGGCCGATTTCGATAATTGGAATTGGAAATGGAGGGCCAATTCGATTAAACCTTTGTGTTTGATTGGAAAAATTAGAGTTTTGGTTCGAACCAAAACCAGGGTTTCTATTGAAGTTCGGGTTAGAATTGAAGTTCGAGTTTGGATTCTGATTGAAACTCGGATTCTGGCCGAAGCCATGATTTTGAGCATTATTCTGGCCAGAGAATTGGTTATTGAACCTAGGATTAGACTGGCCAGAAAAAGCATTCACTTCTGCACTTTGTCCAATCATGGGACAGAAACGAGCAGTGTGCCCCGGATCATCACATACTTGGCATGTGATTGGATTATACTGTCCATTATTATGAACAGCGTTGACTTGATGAGCAGCGGGGGATTGAAATTGACACTGGCTGGACATGTGGCCAGGTTGACAGCAATTTTCGCAATACAGAACCTGAGAGTTCTGTGGAAACGAAAGAGTCTGATTACTCGGATTAGGAACAGTTTGGGATGTTTTCAGTTGAGAGTTAGCCATTTGCTTTTGCAACATGGCAATCAGATTCTGCATAGTCACTTCCTCGACCTTGGGAGGAGGAGGAGGTGCCTGAATAGCTTGATAGGACGGAGCATAGTTATATTTGGCAATGTCTTCGAACAATGCCCATCCTTCGTCTGGAGTCTTCTTCAAAAACGCCCCGCCAGATGAACTATTGACCATGCCCTTAGTGAGCTCGGTCAATCCGCTAAAGAATGTATTGACTTGCCTTTGCATCGGCAAGCCATGGTGGGGACATTTTCGGAGGAGGGACTTGAACCTTTTCCAGCAATCAAAGAAAGACTCATTTTCCTGCTGACGGAACGTGAAGATTTCATTCAAATACTGGGCCGTCTTTGATGGAGGTAAATATTGACTCAAAAATTCTCTTTCAAGTCCGGCCCAGGTCGTAATGGATTCCGAAGGGAGAGAGTGATACCACTCTAGTGATTCCCCCGCAAGGAAAATGGGAAAAGTTTGAGCTTGATTGCGTCCTCACTTACACCTTGGATGCGGGTAGTACCGCATATGTGTAGAAATGTGTGTAGGTGAGTGTGGGGGTTCTCAGATTGATAGCCGTGAAAAATCGATGCATGCTGCATCATCTGAATAAGTCATGGCTTTAGCTCGAAAGTTGGAGCAGTAATGGCCGGCATAACAATTGCGGGGTTGATGGTGACCGTGCGTGCATGGCATAGTCGGCCAACGTCCGTCTATCTTCCGCTGCCATTATTACTATTCTTTCGATTTCTCCTGAAAGATAATGCTCAAATTCTTGATCTAGAGCGTTTCCTTCGTCGAACCGAAGTTTCCGCCTATTGGGTCGGACTATGGTCCGCTCGGGGTCAGGGGAGTAGATTAGTGGTCCCCTCTGACTACGAGTTTGCATACACCGAGATCCAAGATCAAGATGTTGAGCAGGAAAGAAAGAAAGAGAGAAAGAGAACTATAAACTAAGAAACTAACGACTTAAACTAAAGACTTATAATCTAATCTAAGATCAAAACCTAGAGAAAAGAAAAGAAAAGAAGAAGATGATAGAAGGAAAAGAGGAACGGACGGACGTCCAAAATTATGGACTAGCGTCTGACCAGTGTCCAGAATGGACGGGCGTTCAAAACATGAACGCTCGTCCACTCTTTCAGAGTTCCTTTGGACGGGCGTCCAGAAGTATGAACGCTCGTCTGCAGGTCAGAATTTGATTCAGGATTGAAGAATTTTCAGCGGACAGACGTCCAGTAAGCTAAACGCTCGTCTGACTGAAAATAGAACTGGACGGGCGTCTGGTAAAACGGACGCTCGTCCAACTGGGCAGAACGATCAGAAAAAAAAAACAGAGCGTGATAGACAGAAAACAGAGTATAAACTAGGAGCAAGAAAATTTATATTGACTACTAAAAAAAACAAAATTAGAACGACGGACAAATGAACAAAAACAACTAAACTATTAACCACAAAAGAAATTGAAAATATCTAACCTAAAAACAGGAATTGAAAACAAAATAAAAACTAGAACAAAAACTAGGCAACCGTCCGGTTCCCCGGCAACGGCGCCAAAAACTTGTCTACGGATTTTATCTATGCAAAACAAACAAGTAATAAATTTATAATCTAGTTAACCCCAAGTATAAGGATCGTAGTACTAGTGGTTAATGCCGGGTCGATCTTACGGGGAACTAGACGATTGTGGTTCCTAGTTTTTGTCTAACTAAGCTATGTCACGGAAAACTAAACTAAACAGCGATTAAACAAAACTAAACTGAACATATATGCTGAATATAAACTAGACAGAGGACGAATCCAAAGCTAGGGAGGTTTGGTTGCGAACAAATTACTCTAAAAGTGCAATAGAAAATAAACTAACTAAACAGTTCAAGTCTCAAGGGTTAAATCAAGTTTAATATGGGCAAACGAGTATTGATCCACCTATCCAACAAACACTAATCTCTCATCCCGATTATATTGCAGTTTCTACCAAGTTGTCGTTCATCTTATCAAAGGTATGAATCCTACTTTCGTAGATGATTCGCCTATTAATTTCTATCTTTCGATTTACGGAAATTAACGCGTCATAACATAAGCAAAGATGTAAACTTTAACGTTTTAACCTAGATTTTCAACCTATCAACTTTCGTTTGACATAGATTAAAGATCCATTCCTAAATCATGGTGATCTAATGTTTATAAAGACTTTCATCAAATATAAAACATCATACATGCACATCTTTCGATATAAATGCAATTAATCATCATAAGACATGATAAAGGAAGAAACTTGATTAAAACTTACAATATAGTCGAAGAATCAAAATCAATGAAAGTTGGATGGCTTCACAATGCTCGTTTGATTGGAGCCTAGCCTCTTAGCATCCTTGAATAGCTTGAATTGTTGAAGTAAATTGCATAAACTAAACTAATTTAATCTAGGAATTTAAGAACATAAAACTGGAAAAAAACTGAGTAAAAACGCAGCCTATAGCCGCCCCTAGGGTTTAGGGTTCGAGAATTGTAAAATTGGTATCTCAATGTGTGAAAATAGGCAAGTATTTATAGAGATTTGAGGCGGTTTCACTAAGTCGGCAATCCGGACGCTCGTCCAAGTGTTCTGTACTCCAATGTAGACGTTCGTCTGGATAGCGTCCAAACTCTCTGATCTTCTTTTTGCACCTTGGACGCTCGTCTGCTTCTTCTGGACGTTCGTTCAGTAAGTTCATGATGCCTCAGTATTGAATTCTTCCTCTAGACGCCCGTTTAGATTGTCAGACGCCCGTCCACTCCTGGACGGGACTTGGACGCCAGTTTTAGCTGGAATAAAACTTGATTAAATCATCTCTATCTCTTTTCCTGTCCACTCCATTCGATCATTATCTCTTCTTAAACCTTTATAGCTCGAATTTTAACCCTTTTGATCATCATTTGAGCACAATAAACATACATATAACACATGGAAAACATCGCAAACTGTAATAAAGTCCAATTAATTATAATTCACGATGAAAACACATAATTTATTCAATATTGCGATTAAGTCCTTAAAAACCTAGTATGCTCAATATTTCCATATAAGGGCCATTTATTATGCAATTAATCCAATTAAGAGGGAAAATACCATAAAATATATCATAATAAAACATAGACTTTCACCCTTAACACCGCAATATTTGGATGCGTTGCGGCGTGTATCTGGAACCATAGGGTGAGGCTCAGGAAACTCATCCCTTACTTCGCTCAGCATCTGAGTATAAGATATTCTGAGTGGTGTAAAATGTTCATCTTTAAATCTCTCTGGTTTTTTAACATCCCGATCATTGTTCCTGCGGCTATCTCTAGACGGAGTGCGCTCAGCCCTCTGTTTTCCTTTATTGGACGAAGACGCTCATTCGTTTCCCATGGTGGCGATATACTTTCTGGTTGAGCTCAACATTTTTGCAAGTTTGCAGGCGGGGTCAAAGCGAATTAGGACTTCAAATACCTAAGTTTCAGCCCCGTTTCAAAACTACTCATAACAACGTTGTCGGCCAAGCATCTTGTTAGCTCATATACTTTGCAAAACTGCTCGTAGTAACTGCGAGCACCTTCATGCTCGCCTTGTCGGACCTCATGTAGGTCGATGTGTGTGTTTTTGGGTCCTCTGACTGATCTGAACTCTGCTATAAACTTGTTGATCGAATCATCCCAAGATAGAATTGAACCCGGAGGAGACTGCTGATCCACGATGCTGCTCTATCCTGCATCGATCCTACAAAAGAAATGCACCAGGCCTCTTCACTAGATGTACATAAGCTTATTCTGCTTTGAAATGCGGATAGCCAATCCAGAGGATCCGTAGCTCAATGGTAATTAATGAAGTTTGGGTAGTGAGTTCCCCCTCTTGGCGCCGCTTTCAAAATGCTAGTATGAAGTACACTTGTTCCCCAAGTCGGAACAATCTTGGCACCCGCTGTACTTTTTTGCAATTCCTCTATCTGCTTTTTCATTATGCCCATTTCAACCAGCGTCGGAGGAACAGATGGGGGTGCAACATAACTTTCTTCAAGTTGCGAGTCTCCTTGTCCTCCCAAGCGGGTACGAACTCATCGAGGATTCCTTGGTCGCCCTGGAGCTGCACCGCTGTCGTCGACCACGGGCCCCAGCCGACCCAGAGCTAATTTCCTCTCCCCCCTTGGATGTGAAGTTGCATGGCTGCTTTCCTCCATTTCTGATCGCTGGGGTTGGACTGTTTTTGGGGGAATGAAAGTGGGTTGTACCTCTGTTAGCGCGGGTTGAGGAGGTTTGAACTTGCGGATAGGTTGAGGTGGTAATCCCTCAGCGATTAACAACGCATTTCCTAATCGCATTTCCTCTACATACTCCATGTGTGCCTGTAGAGCTATCTTATATGAGTCTGGTTGCAGGGATGCTGCCCCTGTTGAAACAGCCTCTTGTTCATTGTTTGGGTTAGAAATCCCGGCGATTCCTTTCCCCTTGTTTTTCCTAAGTGCTTCCTCATGTATTTCGTGAGCTCGGGTCCTTTACCGGATGTATGCCCGCATATCGGTCGTGAGGGCAAGTCTGGCATCTGCCCCATCAGACATAACCCTCCTGCTCGCCTCTCCACGCAGCGCGCTCGCTCCACGTGGCGGGCCCTGATTGACTGCCTTAGTCGGTGTTGCAGGGTTTAGATTTTTCCCGCCAGCCATGACTTATGATATTTTGTGGGTATTTTTCTGGAGATATCTTGGCTATAGGTTTTAGATATTTCTGGCTCAAAATGTTAAGGTGAAAGGTGTGCGTTTTCTAGGTGGTTTGTAGCTAAATAACCAAATTTTCGTGTTACTTTAAGATCTGAAACCGACAGAAGGTGTAAAAACCAACCTGGGTATTAATGATGGACTCGAGTGCGAGTTTGCAATGATTTTGAAGATCTCTTCTCTGGGTATGCTGCTGAGATGAGGAAAACAGCGGTTTCTGGGCTGGATTATCCTAGAAAATAAAAGCTTTGTTGATCGGCGGATCAAAGATGGTAGTGTCCTCGTCTGAAGGTCCGGTCTAGCAGCCGGAGTTTTTCTGATAGCAATCCAAGGAGGATTCCGGCGAGGGGTTCGTGTGGATTAGCGATAGAGGCCGGACGCGTGGACGGCTTGCGCATTGAACTACTCTCCGTTGGCGGTCAAAGCGACGATCTTGTAGATCATCTAAGGTATAACCGTCGAACTACTTAACGTGTTTATTGCATTAAACGAAGAACGATCTAGAAAAGGAAATCAAATTTTAAATTCCATTTGCGTTAAACTAGTGATTTCCTAACGGTGGTATCAGAGCCAGACTTCGAGCTTAAGCAATAAGCATAATTTAAATGCGTAGTATTTAATCGATAGATGCAAGATTTAAATCACGAAACGTAGAAATAAAAAAAAAAAAAAAAAAATAGGGTTCATGGGGGTCGGCCGACTGGCGGCGCCCCCATCCCTCGGCGGCGGCGGCGGCGGCGGCGGTGGCCTTCGGGCTGCTGTCCGTCGGCTCTCCTCTTCTATTGGGGGAGATCAACCCTTTTCGTTTTGTGATATTTATTGTGCATAGATATCTCGCTTGTTTAGTTGTGTCATATGGCCAACCAATGGTTCAAATAGTTTGGACCATTGGGAAACCATATGGGACATTGGCCTTTCCAAATTTTGATTTGGAATAGGCCTAGGCCCTTTCCAAATATTTGATTTGGAATAGGCTAGGCTGGCCACTTCAAAATTTTGATTTTGGAAAGTGGCGTGCCTAAACCAAAATTATTTGGCCTTTCCAAATATTTGATTTGGAATAGCCTAGGCCCTTTCCAAATATTTGATTTGGAATAGGCCTAGGCTGTGCCACTTCCAAAATTTTGATTTTGGAAAGTGGCGAGCCTAGACTAAAATAATTTGGCCTTTCCAAATATTTGATTTGGAGTAGGCCTAGGCCCTTTCCAAATATTTGATTTGGAATAGGCCTAGGCTAAGCCACTTCCAAAATTTTGATTTTGGAAAGTGGGCAGGGCCTAAGCTAAATTTAGTTTTGGAAATGAAACAAATAGGAGACTTTATAATTTTAATTTTATTTTGAATAGTTCAAATTTAATTAAAATTGAAATCGATTTAAAATTAAATGTTAATTTTAATTTTCGGTTAAATCATATAATTAATTAAAAGTTATTTAATTATTTGATGTGATAAAATAAAGACGCATGAGTAGTTAAAATTAGAATTTAATCTTTTTCATAAGATAGAATAGTATGGATTAGATGTGTAGATATAATGTGATTATATGGACCCCGATTGATCATGGACTCGACCAATAGGATAGATGGGAATGTTTTCTTTATGTTGTTTTTGAAAAATTGTCCTAGGCCGTTATGAAGAACGTGACCTAGTTTACTTTTTGCATTTATCCCATTCCCTGAGCTCCCCCCCGTGTGCGGCGGGTGTAATTAATTATTATGTAACAAGAATGGAGCAAGAAGTTCAAGACCAAGGAGAGATAAAGAACCCATTGGCGTACGGCAATAAAGATCCTATTGGCGGTTGCGAGATACCCTTAGTTTGTGACCCGCGGTTTCGTCGGTTTGTATACGAAACCGCACCTAGAAAAGTCCATGATCATACCGGTTATTTTATGCGCGGAATGTTGTGTATGTTTTACTTTATATGATATCGTAGTAATATGCACATAGTAGATGAGACCATAATTAAACCAAATTAATTAAGTGAATTAATTTAAAATTATTCCCACGCCAAAAATCGAGCCAAAATTGTCTCCCAATATTATAATGACGGTGAAGAGCCTTTGTTCGGATCCAACTGATCGACCACCGTCGGGAGTTGACCTACCACGGGCATATCGTTATTATTGAGACATGATCGTCACGAGATCTCATGAATATTGGGTTATGACTCGACTAAAGTCTTTCGGTGATTGGCCACCGTCAGGGCCGTCTGACTTTAGAGACAAGGGGTTGACTATCACATAGAGATGTGAGACGTCAAAGAGTTGACTAGTCGGCCACCGGAGTCGCATGCGATGCGACTGGTAGGAGTACCTACCTTTCGAAATTGCCGAGATTGATCGACCACCGTCGGGGATTAAGGCAACTAGATAGGGTCCCAGCCACTAAAGAATTAATTAAATTCTTGAAAGCCAATAGGGAATAGTTGGCTAGTGGGAGTAAAAACCTTATAAATTTCTTAGTGCAAATTTAGGTTTTTATACATGAGCTTTTACTTATTCTATCTTTTATTTATTGTTGTAGAAAATGTCAAACAAATTGAACCTTCGTTTTATCATCGATAACAAGCTTGACGAAACTAATTTTCTCGATTGGGAAAGAAACCTCAAAATCGTTTTGAGGCACGAGAAGATTGGCTATGTCTTGGACGAGGCCCTACCGGAAAAGCCCGGCGAGGGTTCGAGTCGCGGATGTTGTCGAGAAGTACAACAAGCACCTTGTTCGACGATGCGATGCTACATGTATCATGCTTGCTTCTATGACACCGAAGCTGCGAAACGAAGCATGAGTCTATGGACGCCTACTCTATCATGGTCCACACGAAGGAACTTTACGCTTCTCGGTCTCACACCGAGAGGTACGAGGTCTCGAAGGCCCTGTTTAGTTGTAAGATGGCATCCGGGACCGTTTGTGGGGTCACACGTGCTTAAAATGATCGGGTACATAGAGAGGCTTGGGAAGCCGGGCCACAAGTTGGAACGAGAGTTGAGTATTGACTTGATTCTGCAATCTCTACCTGACTCATTCTCGCAGTTTGTGATGAACTATCACATGAACAAGATAGATTGCTCCCTAGCGGAGTTATTGAACATGTTGAAAACTGTTGAAGGCACTGTAGGGAAGGGAAAGCAAGTGTTGCTGGTCACTTCGAGCAAGGGCAAGGCAAAAGCCCAGAAAAAGTCCAAGAAGGCGAAGGCTGCACTTAAGCCAACGCCTAAGATAGCAAAAGACAAATCCAAGGATGCTTGCTTCCATTGCGGTGAGACCGGACATTGGAGGAGAAAGCGCAAGGGCTTCTTGAGTACCAAGAAGAAGCATTCGATGTTTCGACTTCGGTATATTTATGATTGAGATCAACATTACTTCTTCTAAGTCTAACCACCGGGTATTAGATGCGGTTGTGGTTCTCATATTTGTACGAATATGCGAGGCACTAAGAAGAACTAGAGATCCGAAGAAAGGAGAGGTGGACCTACGCGTTGGAAATGGAGCAAGTGTTCTTTGCTGCGGCCGTAGGAGTTTATTTTCTTTCATTGCCCGGTGGGCTAGTACTAGAACTCAATAACTCGTTATTTTGTTCCCGCTCTTACGAAGAGTATTATTTCTATTTACGCATTAGATGTTGATGGATTTTCTTTTACGTTTGAGAATAAATGTTGTTCTTTTTCACGTGATGGAATCTTTTATGGTACGGCATACTTAGCAATGGTCTCTACATATTAGATATGAATGTTGACGTACTTAATATAAATAACAAGAAAGCCAAAACAAATGACTTGAATGAATCCTACTTATGGCATTGTAGACTTGGCCATATAAATAAGAATCGCATTTCCAAACTCCATAAAGATGGAATGTTGGATCAATTCGATTACGAATCGTTTGATACATGCGAAGCTTGTTTACTTGGCAAGATGACAAAGTCACCTTTTAGTGGCAAAGGGATAAGATCCAATGAATTGCTTGAGCTTATACATACTGATGTGTGTGGCCCAATGTCGATTCAAGCCAAAGGAGGATACTCTTATTTTATCACTTTCACTGATGATCATTCTCGCTATGGTTATATATACTTAATGAAGTATAAGTCTGAAGCCTTCGAAAAGTTCAAAGAATTCAGAAGTGAAGTGGAGAAACAACTAGGTAAAGAAATCAAAACACTTCGATCCGATCGAGGTGGAGAATACCTAGATGGAGAGTTTCAAAGTTATTTAAAGGAGAATGGGATTCTACCTGAATGGACCCCTCCAGGGACGCCACAAATGAATGGCATATCTGAGAGGAGGAATCGTACTTTGTTAGACATGGTACGTTCCATGATGAGCTATGCAGTTCTTCCAAAATCGTTTTGGGGGTATGCTCTAGAAACCGCATCCTATACACTGAACCGAGTTCCATCAAAGACGGTTGAGTCCACTCCCTATGAAGTGTTCAAAGGGAAGAAACCAACACTAGGTTACATGAAACCTTGGGGATGTCCAGTTTATGTGAAACGAACCATGCCTGACAAACTGGAACCTAGATCTGACAAATGTCTGTTTGTGGGTTATCCTAGGGAAACCAAAGGGTACCAATTTTACCACCCTGAGGAACAAAAGGTGTTTGTTGCCAGGACTGGCCACTTTCTGGAGAAAGAGTTTATTCTGGATAGGGTCAGTGGGAGTAAGATTGATCTCGAAGAAATTCGAGAACCACTTACGGATAACAGTCCGTTGATGGAAGTAGAGGAGACACCACATACAAATGTGGCGCCACCCTCTACCGTAGACACAATTACACCTCGAAGATCCACCAGGGAACGCCGTGGACCCGAAAGGTACACTGGCGTGTATCTCATGGAAGATGAGGACCCTAGAACTTATGAGGAGGTGCTGTTAAGGCACGACAAAGAGAAATGGCTCGAAGCCATGAATTCTGAAATGGAATCCATGAAAGACAACCAAGTTTGGAACTTAGTTGATCCACCTGAGGGAATAGTTCCCATAGGGTGTAAATGGGTCTTTAAGAGAAAGACCGACATGGACGGTAACGTGACCACCTACAAGGCTAGGTTGGTGGCAAAAGGTTATAAGCAAAGACAAGGAGTTGACTATGATGAAACCTTCTCGCCGTTGCCATGTTAAAATCCATTAGAATTTTGCTTGCTATTGCAAAGCATACCATGATTACGAAATCGCGCGATGGATGTGAAAACAAACTTTCCTTAACGGGAACCCGTCCGAGGAAGTGTATATGACACGGCTCGAGGGTTTCACAACCAATGACGCCAGGATGGTGTGTAAACTGCAAAGATCCATTTATGGATTAAAGCAAGCTTCTCGGAGTTGGAATCTTCGCTTTGATGAGATAATCAAACAGTTTGATTTCATCAAGAACGAAGATGAGCCCTGTGTTTACAAGAAGGTTAGTGGGAGTGCCATTGTGTTCCTAGTGCTTTATGTGGATGACATACTGCTCATAGGGAATGATGTGCCTATGTTACAATCAGTCAAAGCTTGGTTATCCAAGAACTTCTCTATGAAGGACTTGGGTGAGGCAGCCTATATTCTGGGAATAAAGATCTATAGAGATAGATCTAAAAGGTTGCTTGGTCTGTCGCAATCCACCTACATAGACAAGATGCTGAGGAGATTCAGCATGGAGCAGTCCAAGAAAGGATTGCTGCCCATGTCACATGGGGTCTACCTGTCCAAGGGAATGAGTCCTAAGACAGAGGAGGAAAGGGCACAAATGAGTAAAGTCCCTTATGCTTCGGCAATCGGGTCTATCATGTATGCCATGTTATGCACAAGACCGGACGTCTCGTACCCTCTTAGTATGACTAGTAGGTACCGGTCCAATCCAGGTGATGGTCACCGGATTCTTCGTCAAGAATATCCTTAAGTACTTGAGACGTACTAGGGATATGTTCCCGGTTTTCGGGAATGATGATTTAGTATTACGAGGTTACACGGATGCCGGTTTCCAACCGACAAGGATGACTTTAAGTCACAATGCGGATTTGTTTTCACGCTTAACGGCGGAGCGATGAGTCGGAAGAGTTCCAAGGAGACTACTCGCGGACTCTACAACGGAAGCCGAATACATAGCAGCCTCGGAGGCGGCAAAGGAAGCGTTTGGATGAAGAAGTTCATTACCGAACTTGGTGTGGTTCCCTCCATTGAAGGTCCAAGTACCTCTCGCATCGTGATAATAATGGAGCGATATCTCGATCAAAGGAACCAAGGTCTCATCGAAGTCCAAACATGTGCTACGGCGCTATCACTTGATTAGAGAGATAGTAGATAGAGGAGATGTAAAGATAGAGAAAGTCCACACGGATGATAACATAGCCGATCCGTTAACCAAGGCATTGTCTCAAGCTAAGCATGAGAAACATGTTCACTTGCACGGGCTTAGGCATATGGGTGATTGGCTTTAGGCCAAGTGGGAGATTGTTGGAAAGGTGTCCTAAACCCAATCGGGTCGGACCGGATCCGACCGGGTCGGGTCATTTACGATCTATTTAGTTCATGTAATAACTTTATTATGATTAATAAAAGCACTTATGTTATTATATATTGTTTGTCTTCATATTATTTGTTGTATATATATAGTAACGTCCCTAGTATCGATCGTGATAGAGAAACCATGATAGTGATTATGGTTGATGAGATCTCTAATCACTATAACAAGGTTGGTACTTAAATGTCTCTAGTCTTACATATTATCAAATGGGACATTGATAGTATAATCGACTAGCACGTATTGGATGTCTTCTATCTTTTAGAAGATAGGGATAGATCTCGTCTATCGAAGTGTAGAGACACTTGGACCGTACGTGGACGTGTATTAGAGAATGCGTACGTTAGGATCGACCCACTTACATTAAGTGTCACACTATGTGGCGGTTGTGTAATTATCCTTTTGACCGGAGTCTTCATGGCATCACGGTGTGGATTGTCATGCTTTGACACTATTGAGATTTCTCCTAACCACGGGGCGATCATGCGGTAGTGATTGGGTATGATATTGAAGCATGCGGAGTATACATGATTGGTCGTCCGGGAATCGCGTATCCTATGATTGGGATTGAATATCCGAAATGGCCTTCTTATAAGGAATGTCTAGCTCTCGAGAATCTTTGCAAAGTGGGAGTAAATGTGTTATTCCAAGAGAGCATGATATCCAGATTATAAGATACGATCGTCAATGTATTGACACTCGAGATACGATCGTATGGATATTATTATAGCGATAGGATTGTAAGTTACACGGTAACTGCTCCACATGAAAGGTAGTAGTCATTGCTTTTGACTCTTCCGATAATTGGGGGTCACGGTGTGTTGCTAGACGCTATCCCGTGATCGTTAGGTATGAAGGGCATTTTAGTAAATTGCACTTTGTGTCTACGGCCAACATATTCGGAAGCCTATCGGGTCACACACATATGAACATCGAGTCGGATTAAAATGCGGTTATAGTTGATAACCAAATAAGGAAAGTTTATCTCTAGACTATAAAGGTTATAGTGGTAAATTAATATGGTGGTATTTATTTATTATGAATAAATAAAATACAAGATATTAATTATATACATAAATTAGATTAATTAAAGAATATTCCGGAAGTCAATCTTTTGGGATATGGGGCGCCACTTTTGAGTGTACAAGATACACTTGGATTGTGCACTTTAATTAATAAGATTACCATAATATTAATACAAGATATTAATTGATTTTGGAAAAATAGATTTATGGTAATAAGATAATTATAATAAATATATGATATTGACAAAATAAATTATAATTAAAGAGATAAATCAATCTAGTTGATTTTCCTTATTTTATTAGAAAAAGGTTTTCTTCTCCTACACTACTATTGGGGCGCCACTTCCTCTATAAAAAGGAAGTGGGTGTCAAGCTCTTTTGTACAACACAATTGCAAGAGTTCATAATTCTTGTGTAAAATAGAGAGCTCTCCATAGTGAGTTTGTGAGGGAAGAAAAGGTCCGGTCTAGCAGCCGGAGTTTTTCCGATAGCAATCCAAGGAGGATTCCGGCGAGGGGTTCGTGTGGATTAGCGATAGAGGCCGGACGCGTGGACGGCTTGCGCATTGAACTACTCTCCGTTGGCGGTCAAAGCGACGATCTTGTAGATCATCTAAGGTATAACCGTCGAACTACTTAACGTGTTTATTGCATTAAACGAAGAACGATCTAGAAAAGGAAATCAAATTTTAAATTCCGCTGCGTTAAACTAGTGATTTCCTAACATGAAGCACCGTGGAGTCGTCTCTGTGGTGGAGCAAGTGATCTCCAAAAGTTGAATGATGATGATATTCCTGGTAACGGAGCCAACTGATGTTGCATGGAACACCAGATTTACGGTAACAGTGTTTGTATTGAGGATATGAGGCTTATATATGTGATTTCTCCGGTGAGAATACGGCGGTGAGTAAGAGCAAGGTTGTCAGATTAGTGTTTATGAAGAACAATCGAGTGAGTCGGCAAATTGGCAGAGTGTATATGCTTGTATTAGATCTTAAATTGCCTTTCTATTACATTATGATCCCATATTTATAGGCTAAGACTATGTCGGTTTACTGTTCATTGAAAAGACAATTAAGAATACATAATTAAAGATAAACATGCATGCAATACAAGTGTCCTAGCCAGCTGTCAGGATTGGCCAGCTGGATCGATAAGCATGGCGATCAGAAAGCAGCGACCAACGGACTCATATTTGCCTTGTCTCGAAATCAGCTTGACCATATGGGTAGAAATCACGCGGAGAGGATGGGTCCGGCTTACGACTAGCGGACAGAAACTGGCTTACTATTAGCGGATAGGACCCGGCTCATGAATAGCGGGTTGGAGATAGCTCGTGGCAGCGGATAGAGGAGATAGAGGCCCAATATCTATGTTGATGGGCCATGATAATAGGCCCAATCTAGATGAACAGGGCCCCATTCCGATTCGGGTATATCAATAAGTGACCTAAAAGTCTCTGATTATGGAAGTAAAGAAGAACCTGCGGATAACACTACTGATGCAACAACAGATGCAGTTCAAGGATCTGCTATTCCCCTACTGAAACAACAGCAGACCCTATTGAAGATGAGGTTCTTGTAAATCAAGCAAATTAAGATTTACAATGGTTGAAAGATCACCCTGCCGAACAAGTAATTGGTGATATACAGCAAGGTGTAAGGATAAGAAGACAATTAGAAGCAATGTTTACTTGTTTTCTATCTCAAATGGAGCCTAAAGTTGTTGAAGAAGCAATTTCTGATCCAGATTGGATAATTGCTATTCAAGAAGAATTATATGAGTTTGAAAGAAATCAAATTTGGACACTAGTAGATAGGCATGTTCATGCAAATATAATTGGTACTAAATGGGTATACAGAAACAAATTGGATGAATCGGGTACCATTGTTAGAAACAAGGCCAGATTAGTGGTAAAAGACTATTCTCAAGCAGAAGGAATAGATTTTGATGAGACATATGCCCCACTTGCAAGATTGGAAGCTATAAGATTATTTTTGGCATATGTTGCATACAAAAACTTCAAAGTATACCAGATGGATGTCAAAAGTGCATTCTTGAATGGCATTCTGGAAGAAGAGGTTTATGTTCAGCAACCTCCTGGTTTTGAAGTTAAAGATGAAGAAGATAAAGTGTATAGACTCAATAAATCACTTTAAGGTTTGAAACAAGCACCAAGAGCATGGTATGAAACCCTATCTCAATTCTTGGTGAATAATGGTTTTACCAAAAGTACCATTGACAAGACTCTTTTCAGAATCAATGAAGGGGACATCACCCTGCTGGTACAGATTTATGTGGATGACATAATCTTTGGTTCTGAAAATGAACTGCTATGTGAAAAGTCTGCAAATCTCATGAAAAGCTAGTTCCAGATGAGTATGATGGGAGAAATGAACTACTTTTTGGGATTACAAGTCAAGCAAATGCAAGATGGAATCTTCATTCATCAAACTAAATATACCAAGGAGCTGCTGAAGAAGTTTGGTATGGAAAATAGTACCAAAGTATCAACTCCTATGAGTACAAGCATCAGATTGGATGAAGATAAAGAAGGAAAAGATGTTGATCAGACTTTATACAGAAGGATGATAGGAAGTCTGCTATACCTTACAGCCAACAGACCTGATATATCCTTTGTTGTAAGTGTTTGTGCAAGATTTCAATCTAAGCCTAAGGAAAGTCACTTAGCTGCAGTTAAAAGAATTCTCAAGTTTATAAAAGAGACTTTGGGAGTAGGGATATGGTACTCAAATGATGGAAGTTTCAAAGTTATATCCTACTCAGATTTTGATTATGCTGGATGCAAAATTGATAGAAAAAGCACCACAGGAACTTATCAGTTGATGAGAAATAGACTTGTTTCCTGGTTTAGCAAGAAACAGAACTCTATATCAACTTCCACTGCTGAAGCTGAATACATTGTTGCTGGAAGCTGCTGTGCACAAGTACTATGGTTAAGACAGCAATTAAAGGATTATGGGATTGAAGAAAGAGAAATTCCCATAATGTGTGACAACACAAGTGCAATTGCAATCACAGAAAATCTTGTTTTACACACAAAGACCAAACACATTGATGTGAGACATCATTTTATAAGAGATCATGTTGAAAAGAAAGATGTGGTGGTTCTTTACATCCCTACTGAAGATCAACTTGCTGACATCTTTACAAAACCTTTGGACAGTGAAAGATTTTCTAAGTTAAGAACTGAACTTGGCATTATCAAATTTGACCGACATTTTAGTCTTTGCCCTGCTGGGTGCGCTCACTTGGCAGATTAGTCATTGGTATCAACAATTCCTAAGTATTCTTATAGTATGGACAATTGAGCAAATGAAGTTGCCAATGGGATTGGTCTTTGTCCTGTTGGGTGAGCTCACTTGACAGATCAGTCATTGGTATTAAACTTCATCTTGTGTTATCAATTGAACAAAACTATGCTGAATAAAAATCAGCAATGCATTTTTGTCAGCAGGCTGCTGAACCAACAAAAGATCAGCAGAGCAAGTTCGAAGTAACCCTGCTGAAGCTCAACTCTACTGAAGATCAAATCTGCTGATTCATGCGTTATAAAGATAGTCAAACATTAATGAAAGTCAACAGTGAAATAAATGGATATTATTATTATCCATTATAACTGCGGTAACAATATCCAACAGTTACTACACTTAATGGGATCAGTTAGTGGGACACGTGGCAGCATCACATTTATTCCAAGATTAATCATGGTTAATGCTACAGTACGTGCACAGTACTTGCCTGACAGTTATCACCCACTACTTTTCTCTTTATATACAGACATATACACACATAATATATATACATTTTCAGATCGATTTTCTCTGAAAACATACAAGTGTGAACACAGATTTACAGAGATTTTCTTCTACTTCCTTCTCTATTTTTTTTACAATGACGGACAAGGATATTCATCTTGGTACGAGCCAAAGTGTTAGAGGTTTTGTTGTTGATGCTAACAAAACAGAGTTAGCAATCAATCTTGGGAGAAGAATCAGACGGCATGAAGGTTTGGAAACTATCTTAAATCTCAGATTGGAAAGTATTTCTTATACCAATGTTTACAATTTCTGGAGAAACATGGTGATAAAGAATGATAGAGGCATTTACTTCAACGGTAAATGGCCAAGAGATTGAAATCACCTCAGACCTGCTGAGAGATGTTTTTGGATTTGGACCGGGGAATGGAGCCCCTACAAATCCAGAATTGATGGAGTTGCCAAGGTTGGATTTTGTTGAATCCATAAAAACCAACAAATCTGTTGCAATAGCAATGAATATAAATGTGACGAATATTGCATTGGAGTATAATTTGTTGAGTAAACTCATTGCCAAGAATATTCTGGGATTTATTGGCAGTCTAGACACACTTTCTGGACCAAAGATAGACTTGCTGATAATCATTGCAAGAAGCAAGAAGTTTGATTGTGCTGGCTTCTTTGTGCAATACATGAAGAAGGTTGTATCAGGTGAAAGAGATGGTACCAGGAAATCAAAGACAAAGCCTTTGGGTTTAATGGTTCAGGCCGCTGAGACATTTAGAGATTCCTGATGTTGCACCTTCCAAAATCAACAAATCAAGATACGAACCAGAAATCAATTATTCTATTACTGGTTTGGATGATGATGAAGAAGATGAAAGGACAGAAATTGATGGTGATGACAATGATGGTCATAATAAAACAAAAACATATCATTAAACAAACCTAATCCTCGCCTCATCTTTTTCCTCAGGGTTTTCTTCATTTTTTCTTTTCTGTGGAACCAAAAAGATGAGGCAAGGATTAGGTTTGTTTAATGATATGTTTTTGTTTTATTATGACAAAATATAAATAAAAAAATTCAATAAATATAAATTGCCGTGTCCGTGTCCGGACGTGTCAGTTTTTAAAATTTTATTCAACATTATTTTAAATCAACCGACACGTGTCGGGTCGGCGCGTGTCGGGTCGGCGCGTGTCGGGCACGTGTTGGCGTTGGCGCATGCCAGACACGTATCATGTCGGAATTGTGTCAGATACGATACACAACACTCATATTGGAGTGTCGATGCATATAGCTTTATCTTCTAATACCAACATCCTCAGGATATATACTTGCATGTGAAGACAATACTTGACAATTTTTAAATAGAGAGCTAGTGGGAGAATACTACTTTTCATAAATAATATAAAAAAAATTATATATTAGTAGCATCTCTATTAGATATAGATGCTTGCGGATGAAGAAATACTACTTTTCACAAATATAAATAATACAAAAAATTATATTAGTAGCATCTCTATTAATTAGATATAGATGCTTGCAGATGAAGACAAAACATAGACAAGTATTAATAGAGACCTAAAAGTTTGAATACTTTTCATAAATAAATACACAAATCTTATTACTATCATCATCATTCCTATATCCAGAAGAGGCTAGAAGAAGAAAATGGCTAAGTATCTTATTATGGCTATTGTATTCTTCATTTTGCTGATTGTAAATGGTTAGTATCTTAAATTCTCTCTCATCGTGTTTAATAACGATCCTGGTTTCAGTCTTTTTTGTCATATCAATTCTGATGATTCCTTCGATTTTCTTTTGTTAGAGAGTAGTTAATAAAGAAATTACCTTGTCCGAAATTATATCAAAGATATACTTATCTATAACAACCATATTTATCATTTTGGCAAGTATCTCCTAATAGTTAATGGTGCCACAGAAAATTTAACTACTGTGAACGTGATGCTCGATTTTATTTTAGAGGCATTCGATCTCTCTGAAAAGTTAAACCTAATGTATATAGTGTCACAAAGACACCCATTTTCTCATGTAGCTTATTGATTAAGATATTATTACCACTAATAACAATTGATATATATATATATATATATATATTTATTTATTTATTTTTTTTTTTTTTTTTTTTTTTTTTTTTTTGCAGTTGAAGCTGAAGCTGTGAGGAAGCTACAAGAAGGTTCACACGTTGGGGCGAAAATTAATGTTGGAAAAGAATTATTATTCACTACCTTCGTGAACAAGAAGCTTTTTGCCGGCGAATGTGAAGGCGGGTATTGCGTTGACTTGGAAGACTGCGATGAAGCCGGTTCATCAGACTGCACATCATGTGAAGATAATACATGCTTCTACAAAAAATTAAAAACGGAGTGATCAATCGAGCTCATCAATCTCATAATATATCACTCATTCGATATCGCGTTCGAGTTCAGGTTGATTGATTCGGGTTCAAACCCGATTATTCAATTTGAACATGCATCTGGCCGGTATTTGCATATTTGGTATTTTCTTATAATAAGTTTTAGTGTAATTTCATTTTGTGTGGTTATTTTTTTTTTTTTTTTTTTTTTTTTTTTTTGTGAATCTTACTTCATGTTGGGCAGCGGTTCGGGTAAAATATCAGTTGTTATAATGTGTAAGTCTGGTTTTATAATAAAATTTTATGATTAAGGTACTGCTGTTTGAGGATTGATTGTATTTTCCAAATAATATATACTTTTAATTTCTTAATAAAATTAATGTCTTATCTTAAAACTTAATTAATGTGACTGAAATCAAAGTAAAATTTTCTCCATGTCTACGTGTTTCTAAATTTTTTAGTTATCCGGGACTAAAAATCCTACTTGTTGTGTCAAATCAATAAAACTATTGATGACATTTATAATGGTCTCATATTTATAAAAATAAACCACCAATCATTTTGTTTCAAAATGATGGCATATATGTTTGTGTTGTAATTGTTCAGGACCACCATAAATATATCGTTGTCTTCTTGTATTTCAAGGACGAAAAGTGTAAACACTTGAAAGAGTGCTAAACGGCCAAAATACTAACGAGTGCTAAAACGATCCCTTTTATCCAAAAGTTCGATCGCTAAAAACGTGGAGTCAGATAATTCAACCTCAGATGTCCCCGAATCAATGTAGAAACTAGAAAGGATAGAAACAAAAACCTATCTACGAAAAATTCGTAACAAAAACAGAAAAATTAATAGAAACTAGACAACCGTACCGATTCCCCGGCAACGGCGCCAAAAACTTGTTTTTGGTTCCGTTGGCGGGAATACTCACCACTATACTACCTTAGAAAAATTAATAACGAACTGGACAACCGCACCGATTCCCCGGCAATGGCGCCAAAAACTTGTCACGGATTTTATCTAACAAAACAAACAAGTAATAAAATTTATAAATCCGGTATTCCCCAAGTGTAGGGATCGTAGTATAGCGATTAATACCGGAGTCGATCTCAGGGAATCGGGGTATCTAGTTCATTAATTTTCGTAAGGTTGTTACTACTAAAACGAAACTAAAAACGATAAAATAAACTGGACAGAGGATTGTCAGTCCAAAGCCAGGAAGGATAAAAGCAAAAACGAAATCTAAACTATAAACTATAAAATAAACAGTAAACAAGAAGATGATCATGGTGATTGAACAATCGAACAAGTAATTATCCACCGATCCCGCAACCCTTAATTTCCTCTCTAAAGTTATCTTGTGATGATTTAATTAAAGATGTGGTCCACCTAACGGAGGTATGAATTCCTACTCTCGTAGATAATTCGCCTATCAATCTCTCATCTCTCGATATATAAGATTGACGCTATCAAAACAAGGTGTAAGATCTCTCAATCTAGCAACCTAGAAATCTAACCTCTCAACTCTCGTTATGTCAAGGTTAAAAATCCCATCTTTCCTATGGTGATCTAAGGTTTACACCGACTCTCGTCATACGGTAAACATCAAATAGCAATACAACTCTCGATATCGATTGCATAACAAATAATCATGGAAAAGATACAACTTTAATCAAATTCACAAAACAAATCTAGATAGAAAATAAAGAACCTGCTGAAACGGATTCACATAGTTTGAACAATTGCTCAGCCTCCAAGCATTCAGCATAAAACAACAGCAAAACAAAAATAAAAACAAGAAAAATCGCAACCCCAGCCTCCCCTAAGGGGGCTGGGGCCGCCTAGGGTTTTCTCCTAATGATTGTGTATCAATAGGTCTCAATAATGTGTAATTAGGGTTGAAATACGCGCTGATATTTATAGAAAACTGAGGCGGCTGTGCTGATGTCGGCTTAAGGACGCCCGTCCGTCTTGTTGGACGCCCGTCCAAGATACCTTGGACTTGCTTCAGACGCCCGTCCACTCAGCGTCCAAACTCTCTGAATCAACTTTTTCCTCCTGGACGCTCGTCCATATCTTCAAACGCTCGTCCATGTTGGACGCCAGTTCAAACTTCTGGACGCCAGTTCAGTCCCTTTTTCTTCCAAATTCATCTTGATCTTCATTCCAACTTCATCTCTATCTCTTTCCTTCCATGCAAATCATCACTTGAACATCTTTTAAGCTCCTTTCATCCCTCTCCATGACATGTAAATGTACCTTCAAAACCATAAAAACACGCAAAGTGTAAAACCATAGATAATCACCAATAAAATCATGAAATTAGCTCAAGTTTACACTTAAAGACTTTTAAAACTCATTTGCTCAATAATTCGATTAAACCCTTAATTCCTATGCAAATAATACGAATATGGAGGAAATCATTACAAAATATAACGTTAAAAATCATATAAAATCACCCTTAACAAAGGACAAGCTAGTTTTTCGTCACAAGATAGTCCAACCGATCTAGCCAAGAAAATGATGAACATGTATGCCATGGGGCAACTGAGTGCGGGGCACTTGGGCTACAATCCGGTTACGAATCAATTTCAAAGCGCCGAACAAGGCCAACAAAACGAGCAACCGGTTGTGGATAATTCTCAATGTTATGAGGTGAATTATGTGGGGCAAAGTCAAGATGGTAATTATGATCAACAAAGTGATGGTTCTTGGATAAATAATAATCAAGGTTGGGATCAAAACCATCAAGGGCAGAATTGGAACCGGTATTTTGACCAAGGCCAGACCCAAGCTTATAGGCAAAATCAAAGTTCATTTTATCAAGCGCCTAACCAGCAAGCCCAATACTATCCTCAACAATCTGAACATCAACAACAAGGGGGTACTTACCAAGCAACTCCTCCACCACTTGCTCCCATTCCTCAAAAGAGTGCAACCGATGTCATATTGGAGCAAATGAACAAAAACTTTACGGAGATAAAGAAGGACATGGTTGAGATGAACTACAAACATGGGTCCGCCATAAAAAATCTTTAGACTCAATTTGGTCAAGTGGTGGAACATGTACAGTTGAAGGGCGGCTTACTGAGTAACACCGAGAAGAATCCGAGAAATGTAAGCGCCATCTTAACTCGAAGTGGTAAAGTGTTAAGGACTAGTGGTGAGAAGAAAGTCCTATGGGAAGACAAAGCTAGAAAAGCTCCTATTGAGACCGAAGCGGGGGCCTTGGATGGTGATATTGATGGGATTGAAGATGATGAAGATCATGGAGAGTATGTCAAGAAAAAGGAAGTTGAGAGGAAAGAAGCGCAAGCTAGGGGAGACTATGTCATGATTGATGTGAAAGAGGAGGAACCAACTAGAAGAGAAGGGAAAGAGCCAATGAAAGAGCCGTATTCCCCACGCACCAAAGGTAAGAAAGGTATGATCCCTCCTCCTCCTAAAGATTTTGATTTGAGTACTCTCCCTTATCCACCTAAAGGTCATAGACAAAGTCGTTTGAACCAAGCTCAGAACCGTTTCATTGAAATTTTGCGTAAAATTGACTTGACCATTCTCTTTCTTGAAGCACTTGCAAACATGCTTGCTTATTGTAAAGTCTTAAAAGGCTTGTTAAATGATAAGAGTAAAATGGAAGGTTTGGTATGTTTGAATGAAGAATGTTCGGCAATTTTTGATAGTAAGATACCCCCGAAAATGAGAGATCAAGGTGGGTTCACCATCCATATTACTATTGGCGATACTGTGATTGAAAATGTGTTGTGTGACCTAGGAGCTTCTATGAGCTTAATGCCTAGGGCTTTGTATGAAAAGTTAGGGTTGGGTGAGCTAGAACACACGGGGATGACCTTACAAATGGCGGATAGGTCGGTTAGGACACCTATGGGGGTAGCGGAGGATGTTCTTGTGCAAATAGATAAATTCACCTTTCCCGTAGATTTTGTCGTCTTGGACATGGCGATGGATTCTAAACTTCGGTTTTGCTTGGTCGTCCTTTCTTGACTACGAGTGATGCTAGCATAGATGTGAAGAGTGGTGATATTACTTTTCATGTGGGTAAGGAGAGCGTGACATTGAATGTTTATAAGTCTAAATCTCTTGCTTGTCATTCTGTCGAATCTACTTTTGCTTGTGTTGTTGCTACCACTAACCCACAGGTTGATAAGGAGTTAACTGTAAAAGACACGGTGGATGCACAAAAGGTCGTTGATGGAGTGAAGATCAAGACCAAGGATAAACCGGGATTGCCCGTCTCACCATCATTGTCTCATCCGGACCATAAGCCACTCGTCATAGACCCCGGAATTGGATTTAAAGCCAAGTTGAAGAAAAAGGGAACCCTAAGCAATGTGCACCTTAAAGAGAAACCGGAGCGGGAACCAGAAAAGAAAATATTGAGTGTTTGGCAAGAGGTAACTTCACGAGCTAGAAGAGGTACCCCATGTGTTAACTCCACCCCTTTAAAACCCCCTCGCGGTGTCTCTCATGAATATACTTATAATTGATATGCTATATGTTGATGACGGTCAAATTATACCCGTAAAAGTCATCAACGTTGACCTTAAATCGAGATTAATAATATATATTTCATATTAAATCACACGTTTATATTTAATATTTAATGTTATGTGATTTATATTATGTAAATTGGTATTTACTCATTTTTATCCGATTTACTGTGCGATTAATGTTGATTTTACAGATCATTACAAATCGAGAAGATTAGTGTCATTCAATCAATTATCTCAAGATAAGGAAGGAAGGAAATCGGAGCATTAAATGAGAGAGTAATCGGATCGACATGCAAACGTGCAGTGGGAAGCAAGGCAAACGAGGAAAACGTGTAGAACATGCAAACTTAGGTTCGGTCGACCGAGCCTATAGCTTCGGTCGACCGAGTGCAGCTCTTCGGTTGACCGAGCCTTAGGTTTGGGTCGGTTTCCGGCTTATATCGTGCTTATCTTCTAGAACCACCCTAAGTCGGCAAAAACCTCTATATAAGCAAGCAGCTACGAGAATTGTAATTCATACCTTAGAATATCATTCAATAAAATCACTCTATTCATATCTTGTTTCAATGTAGTTTATTGAGGGTGTTTCCAGCAATTTAAGGGCTTCAATATGTAAGCCTTTATTTTCTGTTTCTTTCTTTTAAGTAATTAGTCCCCCCCAATTATGCTTTATTGTTTGAGTTAGTTAATTCATAGCTAGATGATGTAGATCTAGGTTATGTCGTTATGGATGTGGCGAAGCCTTGTCTATGGGGATCCCATAACCTACGTCATCTACTTAGTTTCTATCCATGAATCTACTTGATTTAATTAATGCGTATCTATGTTAGTTTATATGAATGCTTTACGAATTACTGTTTAATCCGTTGTGTATGATGAAACGCTGAGAGATACGTTCAGGGATGTAATCTAGGGGAAAAAGACCATTCGGTCGACCGAGCCCAGCTATTCGGTCGACCGAGCCATGTTTTCATCCGTTAAATAGCCATGTCTTTATGGTTAGGTTAACTTAATAGAATTTATTATCTCAGTAGGTATGGCTATGGCTACGTTACTCGCTTAGTTTAATTAAAATGTGTAAAAAGGAAATACCAATATAAGACTCTTAGGTAGGCTTATGAATTGCTCTTCACGGACGTTCAGCGTTATCTAGGTAGGTTTATGAAGAGAGTTTGAGAATGTGATACACACAAGAGTAAACTTCAACTTAGTTTATTCATTGATATGAGAGGAGTATAAATAGATACAATTGAGAGAGAGACTAGCTAGCTAGCTTGGGCGGCCACTTGAGTATGTAGATGTGGGCGGCAAGCATGCAAAAAGTAAAAGTAAAAGCTATGTCTATGACATAAAGTAAACTAGAGTTTGACATATTAATTGTTTATATGTATCACAATTAATATGTCTTTTACAAATAAATAAAGTGTACTAATAATATAATACACGAAATAGAGATCGCCGAACATGTTACTCGAGCGAGAGGCATAAGAGCACCCCGCCGAGGCCGCACCTGCCGAGGCTCGGCACCCTTTCGGAGTAATATTTCCACACCCCCCTCAAGGCGGGTCGTATATGTTAATGCAGCCAAGTTTGCTACTTAGTCCGTCGAACATAAGAGGTGGAATAGCCTTGGTAAGGATATCGCATTCGATCCGCCGAGGGAACATACCGGAGTTGAATAATCTTGGCATCAATCTTCTCCTTTAAAAAATGTCCGTCAATGTCCACATGTTTTGTTTTGTCATGATGGATCGGATCCTCTGCCATGCATAGTCTTTGAGTTATTATCACAACGAGTGTGATAGGTTGTGAAGAGGCTGCCGAAGTTCGTAAGTACTCTTTTGAGCCAAAGAGCTTCACAAATGCCTAAGACAAGTGCCCCGAGTTCGGCTTCAAAGCCTCGCTTCTAGACACGTAGGTTGTTTCTTGCTCCTCCAAGTAACAAGATTGCCCCATACATAGGAACGTAGCTCCGTGGTCGACCTTCTATCTATGTGGCATCCGCCCAATCGGCATCGGTGTAGACCTTGATGGATCTATCGCGAGACTTGGTGAAGTGTAACCCTTGGCCAGGAGTGGACTTTAAATACCTCAGTATCCTATTCACAGCATCCCAATGTTGCTCAGTAGGGCAGTGCATGAACTGGCTAACCAGACTGACACCATATGCAATATCCGGTCTTGTATGGGATAGGTAGATGAGTTTCCCTACAAGTCTTTGATATTGTTCCTTTCTTACAAAGCAATGTCACCATGTAGCAGGTATGATTTGGGGTCTACGGGGATACAAGCAGGTTTGCACCCCAAAGATGCCGGTTTCCTTCAAGCGGGTCCAAGTACATATTTCCTTTGGGAGACTGAGATTCCTTTGATGTTTCTAGCTACTTCCATGCCAAGAAAATACTTAAGTAAACCCAAGTCTTTAACCTGAAATACCTTTGCCAGCAGTTCTTTCAAGTGTTGGATCTCAGCAGGGTCATCTCCAGTAAGGATGATATCATCCACATAGACAATAACAATAGACCTCTTCTGGTTGGTTGTCTTGATGAACATAGTGTGATCAGAATTGCATTGGTGATATCCAGCAGCTTTGACCACAGTTGTTAATTTTCCAAACCATGCCCTTGGTGATTGCTTCAGGGCCATATAGAGATTTCCTCAGTTTGCACACCTTGCCTTGAGTATGAGGATTGATAAAACCATGAGGTATAGTCATATAAACCTCCTCAGTAAGGTCCCCATTTAGAAAAGCATTTTTGATGTCCAATTGATGAAGAGGCCAGTCAAGTTGGACAGCTAGAGAAATTAGTACCCTGACAGTGTTGAGCTTTGCCACTGGTGCAAAGGTTTCTTTATAGTCAATGCCATAAGTTTGAGTGAATCCCCTGGCTACCAATCTGGCTTTGTACTTGTCAATAGTGCCATCAGCATTGTACTTGATAGTGAATAACCATTTGCGGTACCGATGTCTTCTTGCCTTTTGGAAGAGTTGTGAGATCCCAAGTATGATTATCCGGGAGGGCGATCATCTCTGTTTTAACGACGGCCTTCCACTTATCATTTTGAAGGGCCTCCTGAATATTTCTAGGGATAGAGTGAGAGTCCAGGTCCTGTGTAAACATGGAAAAGACAGGAGACAACTGATCATAAGATAAATAAGTATGAATAGAATGATCAGTGCATGATCTCTTCCCTTTCCTTAGAGCAATAGGTCTGTCATCCACTTCGGCAGGCCTGCCGAGAGTCGAAGGCGAGGTCCAGCGGACTCGGTTCGCAGGTTGCCGAGGCTCGGGTCGGCCAGCCTCTCGTGATGCAGACCGCCGAGGGTCACCATGCCGAAGGTTATGAGTCTGCTGGGAGTAGGCCGCCGATGGTCGGTAGGCTCGGGTCGGCGATCCGTGAGAGTTAGGACTCTGCTGAGGGTAAATAGTTTGCTGAGGGAACGGACTTAGTTCAATCTCAATCAGGTTTCCATCAGTGACTGGCTCAGTAGGTTTGCTGTAATATGGAGTCCTTTCAAAAAATTTCACATCCATAGAATTGTAAAATTTCTTTTCAGTAGGAGAGTAACACTTTTAACCTTTCCTGTCCTGTGCATATCCAAGGAAAATGCACTTATGAGCTTTAGGATCAAGTTTACTTCTGTGTTGAGCATGGATATACACAAACACGGTACAACCAAAGATCTTTGGAGGCAACTCGGGAAACAAGATGATGGCGGGAGTGTGTGGTCGGTAGGGTTTGGAGTGGAGTTTTGAAACCTAACACTCGTGGGAAGTACGTTGATTAAGTATGTGGAAGTCAATATAGCTTCACCCCACATATATTTTGGAACATTTGTGGTAAACATAATAGACCTAGCCATTTCAAGCGGATGTCTGTTCTTTCTCTCAAAGCAACCCCATTTTCTTTGAGGGGTTTCAACACAACTACCGATATGGACAATCCCTTTATCCATCAAGAAATTACTGAGATGAGACTCATAATATTCAAGAGCATTGTCAGTCTTAAGGATTTTGATCTTAGTGTCAAATTGAGTGGAGACCATGTTGTAAAATTCTTGAAAGATGGGTCCAACTTCAGACTTATCCTTCATTAAAAATAACCAAGTGGTTCTGGTGTGGTCATCTATGAAGGTAACAAACCACCTCTTTCCTGTTATGCTTTTTACTCTTGAGGGTCCCCATACATCACTGTGAATTAGGTTGAAAGGTGAGGAGGGTAAGTGAGGTAATTTAGCATACACGGATTTGGTGAGTTTGGCAACCGACATATATCACATTGAAGATCATTAAGATTGCATCCTTTAAATAATTCGGGAGTTAAAGTCTTTAAATAACCAAAACTAGGATGTCCTAATCTATAATGCCATAACATAATATTGTCTACGAGTTTGAGAGCGGTGGCGAGGCGGATTCGGTCTTCGGGTTTCGTCTTCGGCGGGGTGAACAATAAACGATCCGAGCAAGTTTTGGCTCTTTCCATTACTTCTTGTGAATAAGTATCTTGGAAAATACACTGATTGTCTTTAAAAGTGACTGTCCAATTTAGGTCCTTAGTGAGTTTACTGACTGATATGAGATTACAGTCTAGCTTTGGAACAAACAGGACATCATTCAGATAGATTTTATCAGTAAGTTTGACAATTCCAAAACCTTGAGCATATGAAAAAGATCCATCAGCAGTTTTAATTTTATGAGTCTGCTGACAGGGTTTGAGGTTATATAACAGGTTTTTATTTCCTGTCATATGAGATGAGGCCCCAGAATCAAATATCCAGGTGCCATTACTGAGTTGGGAATAAGATATACCTGTCTTGGTATGAGTGGCAATGCCTGTGAGAGAGTTATCAGTCTTCCGCCATTTGAGAAACTCTTTGAAGAGAGCTAAGCGAGAATCCATAATATCACCAAGTGATTCCCAAAACCGTCGAGAGTGTTTGGACTCGACAAGTCTTCCATCTTGCTTTGTCCCGAGTTATACTTTTTCATAGATCTTGACAACCCAAGATTATTGTTGTAATCAAGTCCGTGATTTGTATATGGAGTGGAGTCAGTAACCTCAGTCTGTTGAGATTTACTTAATGAGTAGGATGCTTCTGATGAAGACATTCTTGATAAAAAAAAAAAGATACTGAGTTTTGCAGCGGAAAATTAGAACTCAGTAGTCTCTGATACCATGAAGAGAGTTTGAGAATGTGATACACACAAGAGTAAACTTCAACTTAGTTTATTCATTGATATGAGAGGAGTATAAATAGATACAATTGAGAGAGAGACTAGCTAGCGAGCTTGGGCGGCCACTTGAGTATGTAGATGTGGGCGGCAAGCATGCAAAAAGTAAAAGTAAAAGCTATGTCTATGACATAAAGTAAACTAGAGTTTGACATATTAATTGTTTATATGTATCACAATTAATATGTCTTTTACAAATAAATAAAGTGTACTAATAATATAATACACGAAATAGAGATCGCCGAACATGTTACTCGGCGAGAGGCATAAGAGCACCGCCGAGGCCGCACCCGCTCGGGCTCGGCACCCCTGCTGGAGTAATATTTCCACAGTTTATATTTGGGGATTGCTAGCACCTGATTATACGTACGTCGTAAACTAGCATGAGACTATAACTTGGTAATTGTTAGTTGGACGAGAGCTTGAGTAATCGTTTAGGAAGTACGCCTAACCATAGGAATGTTGCCTAGACGAGGTGTACGATTAATATCGGCATCCTTAGTGTCGTAAGCGTGCAAGTTATATGAGATGGAAGCCTAAAAAGCGAAGTCACGTAATGTAGCACAGTGATCTAGCGACCTAACTGGTGCTAAGTCAAGTTTAAGGGGATGACTCCCGTAGCCAATCTAAGATAGATACAAACGGATTGACAGTTAATAAGTTCAGTTTATTATATAAATTATCTAGGTCCAAACGATAAAGACTATAATTGGGGAGGTTAATTACGTTGTGTCGACTCGTGTCTTTACCTTTCTTGTCTTATGTTGGTCGTAGACCGCCTCTATGTCCTTGACATGTTTAATTAATTGTTTGTATATAAGATGATCCACAATTGGTTCCCTGTGGGATCGACCTTGATTCACTATAGCTATACTACGATGGGCCTAGTCCTCTTGCTAGTATTGGTTTATGGTGGTCAAGTATATTATAACCTGATTGACCACGTCATCAAGTGTTAGGGTTCTTTGTGATGCTTTGTGGTTCGGGTCGTTGTTTTGAGTTTTTTTGGTATGAGTCTATTTAGTGCCATTAAGTCGATGCTAACGACGTTAAACAAAGCACTTCTACCTTTTCTCGCCTGTGCCAATAGTATAACTTTGAAAAAATTGGCACTGTATAAGTCATCCCGTCGAGCCAACGACACAAAACAAAGGCGCTTGGGGGAGGCAACCCACCTTTTTGGTAGTAATAATGAGTTTGGAGTGGTCTTTGGGTGCAAGAGAGGAGAGTTTGGCTTAAAAGAGTAGTTGGGGTGATAATTTCCTTTTGGTTCCGGCTCTTGTACGTAGACGGGGATGTTTTTATGTGAGCCTCTGTGGCCTTATTTTATGCGTGGATGCTCTGTGTTTCTTTTGATTATCTTTACATCCAGTGTGATTCTCGTCTAGTATGCTTGATATGCTTCGAGTCGTTATTTGTGGCATGGCTTCTATTTCTTATATATCTCGTATCTATCACCATCTTTTGGCACGTGGACTTTTCCCGTGCATGTGTTTGCCTTGGTTTTTGTTTCTATGGTTTTAGATACTCGAGATGGAGCTTACTAGAAGATGTCATGTGGGCTACTAGTGCGCCTTTCTTCCGGGTTTTGGTCAAACAGCTAAGTCTTTTACTCTTTTTATCTCTCACACACCGAGGACAATGTTTCGTTTAAGTGTGGGGTGGGAGACTTAGCCGTTTTATTGTTTTCGTTGTTAAATGTGCTAAATATGTGGTATGCTTAGCCTATGACCGGGCTCGAGTCGATTTTTGGGTAATTTTTAAAAATTTTCTTGGGTTTTCAACACCGTGTCGTGTGTGCTATTTTCATATTCGAGTGGTAACCGCCTTAGTAGGGCCACGAACGTGTACGCTTCGGTTTGATATTATCTTGAGAATGGAGTTTATTAATTTCACGTAAGCTACACTTTGTGCACAATTTGATTACTACCACCTCTCATACCACTAGTCTCGAGGCGAAATAGAAAGGTTCACCTAAGTAGGATACGGGATGACGGTCATGGCGTCTCTTTGACCCTACCAAAGCCAAATAAGCCTTATCCCGAACATTAGACTTTCGTAGCCCCTCTCAGCCTTGATAGAATGGTCTGACCACCATTCGTTTTATAGCAGTTTTGTTACTTAGTCAGAAACCTACCTTGAGCCTTAATTATGGTCACATTCCCTTCATTTATACCCTACGAGTGGACTTAGTCTTTTGTTAGGCCACACTTGCTAAGGCAAGTGTGGGGTGGAGGAAATGATGTCTTGTGATGGGTTGGTGTTTTCTTGGTTTGGAGCTATAAGGAGAAGAGGAGCTCAATGGGGCCTAATGTTTGGGATTGGCTCAAAAAGAAAAGAAAAATCGGTGAAATTTCTTCTTTCTTTCAAAAAAAAAAGGATCTATCAAAGTTCAAAATAAATTGGCTCTCGTTTGAATAAAAGCTTGTAGTTTATTGAAATAAAGGGTTGGAATCAAAGGGATGAGCTCAAAAGTTATCTTTATGATGTTGGAATCGGGATAGTGAGATAGGTGCTAATGTATTCGGCCTCGCCTCATGAAACTTGAAACATAGTTGAATTAGGCAATGAGTTCGGGTATGTTAGTATTCTATGGTTCCCAAGGTGTTTAAACTAATCAAAAAGGTGTTTGGGTGGTTTGTATGGTAGAGATAAAGTGGTGCACTTGTTGGTTAGGTTCACTCGTATGTCTTTTCTCCAGTTCCCAAATTATTCTTTTTGATTAACCGGAATTACCCTAGCCTAACATTATAACCTTTCAAGTCCTACCCGATCGTGTCCAAACTTAGTGACCTTGATTAGTGGAGAGGGTGGTTGGTATGAGACGATTTGTAGGCTTTTGGTCGGGATTCAAGCCCCGGCAATCTTTTTGAGCACTTGGTTTTTAGCTTGGCACCACACACACTCTATTTTCTTGATAATGTTATACCGGTGTGTATATGTTCATGTTTCTTACTTTGTGGTTACCTCAAGGGTGTGGATAGTAGAACCTACGTCACAACGTTGAATCCCTTGGTTGGTTTTAAAACGCCTAATTTACTCGAGGGCGAGCAAAGGCTAAGTGTGGGGTGGTTGATGGGAGTCAACTTTACGTGATTCCGGTGCATTTTCCACCCCCGTTTATCCCACTTTTAGCACATTCTCGGTGTTTTTAGACCGTTTTCGGGTAATATCGTGAGTTTATAGCACAGGGAGTAAATCCGTGGCTTTGATGGTCTACTACCTCATTTTAGTGATATTAACCCATTCCCGAGCACTTTTACCCTCCGGAATCGTTTGTGTGTATTGTTCGTTCATGAGATTGTAGGGTCTAGGTGTCATGAGAACCCGTAAGGTGAAGATTTATGATGAGAAGTATGATCAAGGTGCAAGAATGAGCCAAGGAAGAAGAAAAATGAAGAAAAGGAAGAAAAATAGTTGGTATCTTCACGCTATGTTCTGTTCAGAAGCAATTTGACCTATGATGGAGGCATTTTCTGGTCATGGTCTCTTCATGAAAGTTGTAGATAATTGAAAGAGACTTCCAATGCATTTTGAATCACTCAAATTGGAGTTCTACACGCGAAGATATCATGGTTTTACTGCTGCCAGAAAACAGCAACATCTCAAACGCGCGTTTGAACATTTCAAACGCGCGTTTGGAACTTTTTTACGTACAAGTGAGTTAGATGCTGAAACGCGCGTTTGGGGACCTCCAAACACGCGTTTGGAGTCGTTTTCTCGCAGATTTTTCCCACCTATATATACATTTTTACACAGTTTTTGATGGGGGGGGGGGGTCGCCTCTCTAAGAACCCTAACTCTTAGCTTGGCTCGAAATCTTCCCTTTTGGCTCTTTAGACTCATTTCTACTTCAAATTTACTTACTTTAATGATAGTCTAGCTTACTTTTAGTTGAAGAATCTTGGATTTTGCATAGCTTTTGGTTCATCTTCTTCTTACCAAGTGACATGGGTTTGGAAGGAGCTTGATGTAAACTCGAATTTCTACATTTTCGGTAATCAATTTCACTTATTTTCTTGTTTTATGGCTTTAATCTCTTCCTTGATTGTTATTTCATGCTTTATAATGTGTAGCTAAACTTAACATAGTCGAATCTTGTGAAATTTAGTGAAATCACCCCTTGGGTGATGAAATTGGGAGTGGGTAGTGTTTTTTATTGTTGTATCTTGCATATTTCACGTCTTAGAACTTGTTATAACGGATTTGGGCTAGATTGATCACCTAGGTCAAAATCACAGACATCAATCTTGAGAGTTGTTCAGATAGAGAGATGTGGGAAAAGGGTTCTAGGATCACTTCTTAGAGTGAGGTTACTCATTTTAACGTTTAAAAGCGGCTCTAGTGCATATCTTGTCTTGTTGATGAATCTCCCTTAGGGAAGGGTAGTTAACATGGCATAAGGTGTTAGGAGAGAGTTGTTCAGATCTTAACACCGGGATTAGGAGTAGGCACCCGTGAAATTGAATGCAAGAGTTCGTTCGTTTAATGCACATTCCCGGTTTTGTCATTCCATTGGGTGAAACTAGCTATTTTGATCATGGTTCGGCTATGTCCCTTAATTTATCGTTAAAACCTAGTAATTTAATCTTCGTTCTTTCTTTTTATTTTTAAACTTGTTAGTAGCGATCACTTTAGAGTCATTGTAGTTAAAAATACTTTGAAAATATTGTTCATCTAGACTAAGCAATACGTTCACTTTGGTACTTGCAAACACGATTCCTTTGGGTTCGACCTCGTACTCCTGTAGCTATTCTAGCAATCGACCCGGTACACTGCCGGTTAGAGAGTTAGTTTACCCACGGTTTCGAGTCCTTTATAAATTGTTTTTGTTAGGCGAATTTCAGCTCAATCAGTCAGCAGGGCACATGGATTCTGGACACTGGGGCATCTTATCATGTGTGTCCAAACAGGGAGTGGTTTTCAACTTATCAGTAGGTGGATAGAGGCCATATTGCTATGGCTAACAACAAGGTCTGCAAAAGTTGGGATTGGATATGTTCAGTTGAGGACACATGATGGTAAATTATGCACACTGAATGAGGTTAGGCATGTTCCACAGATGACCAATAATTAGATATCACTTAATCTACTAGACATCAAATGGTTCAAGTTTAGGGGTGAAGGTGGAGTGGTGAATGTCTATAAGGGTTCAGTTGTGATTCTGAAGGGTATCAGGTAGGGGACATTGTACTTACTACAAGGGTCTACTGTACCAGGTTCTGTTGCTGTTGCATCATCAGAGGTTCACCAGTCGCAGCTGACCAAGTTGTGGCATATGAGATTGGGTCATATGGGTGAAAGAGGGATGCAAATTTTGTCTAAGTCTGATCTACTTGCGGGTCATAAGTTCAAGGAGTTGAAATTTTATGAACACTGTGTTTTTGGGAAGCTACATAGGAGCAAGTTCCCAAAAGCAATTCACATAACAAAAGGGACACTTGATTATATTCATTCTGATTGTTGGGGACCTTCAAGGGTGGAGTCACTGGGTGGTCACAGGTGTTTTGTGTCTTTTATAGATGATTACTCATGGATGGTTCGAGTAGTTATGATGAAGCACAAGAGTGAAGCATTCAAACACTTCAGGCAGTGGAAGGCACTGGTTGAGAATTAGACAGAGAAGAAGATCAAGAGACTTAGAACTGATAATGGACTGGAATTCTGTTGGTCAGAGTTTGATGAATTTTGCAAGAATGAAGGCTTTGCTAGGAACCATACTGTCACAGATACTCCACAGCAGAATGGTGTTGCAGAAAGAATGAATCAAACTCTTCTGGAGAGGGCAAGGTGCATGCTCTCTAATTCTGGTCTGACAAGAATATTTTGGGCAGAGGCTGTTAACGCAGCATGCTACTTAATCAACAGGGGGCCTCACACTGGATCAAGCTCAAAACACCACTTGAGGTCTGGTCAGAAAAGTCAGCAGACTACTCTGGTCTAAGGGTTTTTGGAAGCACAGTCTGCTATCATGTCAGTGAAGGTAAACTGGAACCTAGAGCAAAGAAAGGAGTATTTGTTGGATATGGAGATGGAGTAAAAGGGTATAGAATCTGGTCATCAACTGAGCAGGAGTGTAGTATTTGATGAAAATTCTATGCTTAACTCATCTGTGAGGGCCACATCTGAAAATGGATCTGGAACTGAGAAGGTTGACAAATAGGTGAAGCTTCAAGTAGAGTCTGTTGAATTGAAGACTCATCAGGGGACAAGACTCGGCACTCGGAGATCCAGAATCGGATCCAAACGGTCTGCTGAACAAGGGTCAGCGGATACTCAAACAAATGATGTTGGTCAGCAGAGTATAACTCTCGGCAGAGCTAGAAGGACCAATATTAGACACCTAAGAAGATATGGGTTTGAGGAAGATATGGTTGGATATGCACTACAGGTAGCTGAAGAAGTGGATGGTTTGGAACCAAACACTTACAGGGAAGCTGTGACATGTTCTGAGGCATCTCATTGGCTTGTTGCCATAGGCGAAGAAATGGAGTCACTTCAGAAGAATGAGACTTAGGATCTGGTCAAACAACCACAGGATAGGAGGGTGGTCAGCTGCAAATGGATCTTCAAGAAAAAGGAAGGAATGTCATCTCCTGTGGGCATCAGATATAAGGCACGTTTGGATGCTAGAGGGGGTAGACTATGAAGAATATTTTCTCCAGTGGTCAGACACACTTCCATCAGGGTGCTCTTAGCAATAGTGGCACATCAGAATCTTGAACTTGAGCAATTGGATGTGAAGACAACTTTTCTACAAGGAGATGTAGATAAGGAAATTTTTATGACTGAGCTAGAGGGTTTTTAAGTTCCTGGCAAGGATGGATATGTTTTCAAGTTGAAGAAGTCCTTGTATAGACTTAAGCAGACCCTAAGGCAGAGGTATAAGAAGTTTGACAGCTATATGGTTCAGCAGAGTTATAGTAGAAGTCCATATGATTGCTGTGTTTATCACAAAAAGTTGAAGGATGGTTCAATCATCTATCTGGTTCTGTATGTGGATGCTATGCTGATAGCTGCTGTGAACAAGTCTGATATTCAAGATCTGAAGAATCTAGTCAAGGCTGAATTTGAGATGAAGGATTTGGGGAATGCGAAGAATAATTCTGGGGATGGAGATCTATAGAGATAGGAAGAAGGGGAAGTTTTTCTTGTCTCTGCGGGGGGATATTGAGAAGATATTATCCAAGTTTGGCATGTCAGTAGCCTTATAGATACTTCTATGGCACCAAATCTATATCTGTCTGTTGTGTTTGCTCCACAGTCAGCTGAAGAGGAAGAATACATGTCAAGAGTTCCATATGCTAGTGCAGTAGGCAGTTTAATGTATGTCATGGTCTGTACTAGGCCTGACTTGGCTCAGGCAGTCGGTGTTGTCTGCAAGTTTATGGCTCAACCTGGAAAGGAACACTGGAAAGCAGTGAAAAAGATATTTAGGTACCTTAGGGGTACATCAGATATCGGACTCATTTATGGAGGTGGTACTCAATGTTTTGTCACAGGGTACTATGATTCTGATTATGCTGATGATGTGGACAGCAGGCACTACAGGAAATTTTCAAATTTACGATGATAAATTATGGAACACAAATGCAGGCCAATGATGGACACGCCGTAAATCTATGTTGAAAATTACAACATGCTTTTGTAAGCCATAGATTATCTGAAATACACGCCGTAAATACAGTTAAATCTATCACTATAGATTCTTATTTCTAAAAATAAGAACTGCTAATCCAAGTGCTTTTGTGAAGACCTTGAACTACCAAACATTGATTGACAGTGACATGGGGTGATAATTCCCGAGAGAGATATCTAATACCTTACTCAAGAATCGTAACGCACTCTCACTATCCCTCTTGCACATTGGGCATATCCCTTCTTTTGACTAAATCAAACTCCTTTGATTGTCAAACAAAGAAATCATCTAGAGAAACTTGTTTGAGTCCATAAATGGATCTCGTGGTCCCGCATATCATATTATTGTCTATGAACATCGAGCTGTTTGCCCAACGTCTTTAACACTATCACATAGCCATGATACGAAGTTATAACAAGCATAGTCGAACTGGGCTCAGCTGGCAGTATAAAGATAATTACAAGGTTTACACCCCGTACCTTCATCCGTCACTATAGCCTTATGGTAATCATATTACTCTCTATGTCAGCCTTTCAGGGACATTCCCTCTAGGTAAGACAGACTAGGTTCACAACCTGGTTGTCACTGATGGAATCTAATTCAGATATTATGGCTCCTGGTCATATCTCTCAATATTGCCTTTCAAACATTCCTTCATAAGCTGTGAGACATTCATTCTTCAAGATGAACACATCAACAGCCTTTTCAGGCCACGGACTTATGGAACATTTGTGTACACTGAGCAGTGTCCTACACCTCATCACTATGTGGCGTCTGCTCACGTTCCTATGGTTTAATCTCTCCTTGTGGCTCTCAAACTCTTTTGAGATCTCACTTACTCCCACTATCTCTCTTGGAAGAAATACCTCCTTTAGAAGACAGCATGTTTGGAGACAAACATTTTGTTCTGCAGAAAGTAGATGATATCTAGCATACTTGCCAGGATATTCCACAAAGTTGCACATGTCGTACTAGGCTCCAAGCCTTTCTGACTTTGCCTATGACAACTTCAGATCATCGGTTAAGATAGATTCGACATTATCCCCTTCCATATCTAATATGGAATTTATTCAACCTTATTCTTTGGAACACGGTTAAGTATGTGTTTTGATTAAGGGCACTATCCCAAAACGGGTAAGGGATTCTATGCATGGATTACGTCACAACTTTATCGTATAAAGTGTCGCTTACATTTCGGAACCACAATCCGATCGCGCATCTCAAAATGATATCCTTTTAGGGAGAATCTGATTCCTTTTCAGACGACTTCTGAAACACCCTCCAGTTATTAATTGTTTCAATCCAATTGAAGATTAATTCTTAAGTTTCATTTATCTCATATTCGTACTAGCTCTTTCAGAATTGTCGTACTTCAATAAGTACATTCAACTATTTCTAAAATATTCCAAGAGAGAGATAAACAATTATTTATGGTATAAATTGTCATAAGCCAACAAACATCAGTATGTTTAGGCTTTAGTCAATTTTCTAGATGTTATAACCATTTTCATAAAAGGGTATCTTAGTCCTCTTTGGATAAGATACGTATAACCCACATGATTCATAATCATACGGTTCAGCATCATCAGAATGACGTTGATTACACGCTTCCCTTCCATAAAGACTATGTCTAGAACAACCACAAAATCAAGGATATCAGCCATATAATAATTTTTGTTGAGATTTCATCACTCATATCGAATATATAGTGACGATAATCTAGTATGTTAGATTCAATGACTGTTCAACCTTATCGAAATTACATTTATTCCTTACAATTAAATTTGTCCATTAAATCCTAACGTATACCTGAAAATATGTTCTTCATAAGAACCGGAACATAATAACATTTATTTAGTTCCTTATCAGTTTACTAGATCCAGAATATGGCAAGTGTTACAACGTTTGCTTCATGTTAAGGGTGAATTTATACGTTTTATAACGTTGTATTTTATGATGTTCTCCCCCATAATTCATATGATTTGCATAAGAAATGTGGTTTTAAATGATTTATTAAGCAAGTGAGATTTTAATTAGTTTATTCGCAAAATGAGGTTGTGTACATGTTTTGATTATGGTTTTATGCGTATTTGGATTGTGTTACGTTTTGCGATGTCTTAATGTGATGTAGATACATGTTGGAGGCTAAATTGATGATCAAATGTTGATATAATTCGAGCTAAATCGAGATAGAGATGAGAAAAGAAGGATAAAGATGGAAGAAGGAGGAGATAAAGATCAAGAAATCGAGTTACAAGACACATATGGACGTTCGTCCGGGTCCCGTCCGCAGTGGACGGGCGTTTGATAAAGCGAGACGGGCGTCCAGGGAAGTATTTTGATACAGAGAGTTTGGACGCTGGATGAACGAACGTCCGGCACAAGTTCAAGGCCGAAGGAACGAACGTTCGAGATACCGGACGAGCGTCCGAGGAAGAAAATCAGGATTCCGGGTAGCGCTGAACTTCCAACGCAGTTCTTGATATGATAACAACCGATTTGACTCTGGACCTCAAGATAAGAGTTGTAGGGCTTTAAGAGAGGATTCTACAGGATTTTGAATCACTCCATTCCGACTTACGAGGCCCGAGATATGAGCGTTACAAGTTTGGATGCTGTTGCTGAAAATAGCGGACGAGCGTCCGGAATCTTCAAACGGGCTTCCGGAGCGGTTACTGTAGCAGCCGACATTGAAACTCTATATAAGCAGCGGATTTCTTTCACCCTAATGATATAATTTCGAACCCTAAACCCTAGGGGGCAGCTTGGCTGCGTTTTTCTACGCTTTTATCTACTTTTATGCACTTTAATTCTTAGATTAGATTAGTTAGTTTCATGCACTTTTTATTCAACAATTCAAGCTTTCAAAGGATGCTAAGAGGCTAATCCCTCTTTGAACAAGCGTTGTGAAGCCTTCCTTCAACAATTCAGTTTTGATTCGTGATTAATCGTGAGTATCTATTTCAAGTTCGTTTCTTTTATCATGTTTTGTATGTCTTATTGCATGTTTAATCGAAAGATGCTTGCTTTGATGATTGTTTATATGATGAGAGTCATGTCAACCCTAGATCACCATGATAAAGGAATGGATCTTCGATCTAACTAAAAACGAGAGTTGTTAGATTGATTTTCTAGATTAGAAATTGAAAGATTTCACGCCTAGGTTAGAAAGACGTAATCTTTAACATCGAAAGATAAAAGATTAGGAAACGAACTCGTCTACGAGAGTAGGAGTTTATGCCTTCGATTAGGTGAATCACGACTTGAGTAGAGATCACGAAATAATCCGAATTGGAATTGAATGTTGATAGGATAGGTGGATCAATTGCTTGTTCGTTCGTTATACCTGATTTAAATCCTTAAAACTTGAATTGCTAGATTAGTTTACTTTTCCCCGCACTTTACTTTAGTTTAGTTTTTATCGCTTTCAATCTTGCCTAGCATTGGAGCAATCCTCTGTCTAGTTACTTTTTTTGCATATTTGTTTAGGTTAGTTATTCGTTTAGGTTAGATTCGTGACATAGTTAGTTAAAACAAAAGCTAGGATTAACAACAGTCTAGTTCCCCGTAAGATCGACCCGGCATAGCCTCTATACTACGATCCTTGCACTTGAGGTTAACCGGTTTTATTACTTGTTTATTTCGTATTAATAAAATCCGTGACACTTTGATGACGGAAAAATTCACCGTTATTTTTATAACTTTTCAACCCGTTTCTGATATCATTTCGAGTATTTTTATATCAGTTCGAGTCATTAATTCCAATGTTTCATCTAAATATGTTAGTAGTAGTTATTATATAAAATATCGTATTTTTATCGTGTTTTTACTAGTTTTTGTACCGGTTTAGTAACCGGAGTGTCGTGTCGGATTTACGTTTGGTATTTTGGTGGTTCATTGCAGGATTATACATTGACCAAGATTCCACGTAACGACATGTTTTGAGTCTAAAAGATGTGTTTAGAGGATTAGAAGAAGATGCCACAAGCTTACGAGTTCAAATGGATCAAATTATCTTGCATACTTATAACCAAAACCTGTTTCAACGGAGATTTGACCCATCTTAGAGGCATTTTCAGGGGATGACTTCTTAATGAAAGTTGTAGATCTTCATATAAGCTTTCCAACGCACTTTGAATCACGTCAATTGGAGTTCTACAACTCAAGTTATGGTCAATTGACTAATCAATTCGGATTAGTAGAAATCCCGAAATATCTTCGTAATACGAATGGCTCATCAAAACGACATTTTCTGAAGAAGTTTCCTTCATAAAAGTTGTATATCTTCAAGAACTCTTTCCAATGGATTTTGAATCAAGTCAATCGGACTTCTACAACTCAAATGGTGGTCAAGTGGCTAATCGATTTGTATTAGGGAAAATCCCGAAAACGACACGTAATGGGAATGGCCCATCAAAAAGGCGTTTTCTGAAGAAGAGTCCTTCATGAAAGTTGTAGAGTTTCTCGAGACCTTAATTTTGGCATTTCGTTTGCAATTTTTGGAGGTCTACAACTCAAGATACGAATTTTACAAGTTTTAATTACATAAATCTGATCAATCGATCCTTCGAGAATCATGCTGAGTCATATGCAATAATGGTACCCGGACCGGTCTGGCTCTTACCCGGCCTGGTCCGGCTGTGATTCATTGCCTATATATATGAGAGCTTCAGCAGAGTAGATCGTTGCCCCTCTTCTCCTCTTCTTCTCATCTTTCTTCCGTCTATTTTTTTTTTTTTTTTTTGTCTTGTGGGGGCCTATATGTAATATATATGTCGGTGTAATAACCCGACTAGTTATAGTTTTAATATAATTTCGTTTCCGTTTTTTATTTCTTTCTTTTATTTTATGCAATTAGTATAAATATATATATATACGTACATTATATATATATATCTATATCTATATATATATATCTATATATATATCTATACGTATATCTATATAGCTGTAGTTATCTTTTTCGTTTTGTTTTCTTTCGTTTTGTTATTTTCGTTGTTATTTTCGTTAATATGAGTAGTTAAACTAAACATAGCCGAATTATGTGAAAACGGGTAAAATTGACCCTCGGGAGACGAGATGGGAGTTGTGTACGCGTAATTAAACGTTCATATGATAAACTCATGTTTTAAAACCCGTTTTGATCATTTTCCTAACTTTGAATAAAATTGACAACTTTGTTCACGGTTACATCGAGCTTATAAATGTATTTTGCGGTGAGATGTGAGATATGGATATCACTAATCATAGTCCTGATTGTTAGATTGACAATCTAAGTGACAGATCTGGACTATGCCTAAGTGAAATTCTTATTTTTACGAGATGTGCGAAACATGTTTTAAAATCACTAAATCATAGTCTTAATCATTAGATTGGCAACCTAAGTGATACGTTAAAATTATGTTTTTGTGAGGTTTGTCAACGGTTTTTTTTTTATTCCGGTCAACCATGCTAGGCGAGTTAGCTCTCTAAAGGGAGGGTTAATAAACCTAGTGTGGGGGTTAAGTGAGAGCCGTTCGCATCTTAACGCAAGAATAAAGAGTTAACACCCGTGAATGTCATATGAACTGAATCAGATAAAACACACTCCTTATCAAGTTTTTCCTGTGGGGAGATAACCTGTTGGATCATGGCTCGGCTATGCTTTTTAATCACCTAGTTAATCTCGTTAGAATAATCTTTACTTTTTGCATTAGTTATAATCACTCCACCTAAAACTTTGATCGCCTAGACTAAGAACCACGTTCGCTTTGGTACTCACAACCACATTTCTCTTGGGACGACCTCGTACTCCTGTAGCTATCCTAACAATCGACCTGGTACTCTGCCAGTTAGAGAGTTGGTTTACCCACAGTTGCGAGTCTTTATAAATGTATTTTTAGTGGGTGAATTTTTCGCTCATCAAAAAAAAATTGGCGCCGTTGCCGGGGACCAATATTTTAGTGGGTGTATTTTTCTCTCATCAAAAAAATTTACAACCCCCCACTTAGCTTTTGGTCGTCCTCGAACAAAATAAGCGATAAAATAAAATGAATGAGGAAAAATTCATGAAGATAAGATATAAGGAACAACCAGATGATACAACCAATCGAATCATACCCACACGTTAACTTTAATATAAATGTATAACAGAGTGAGTGTGTGACAAGCCTTTTCAATTTCCACTATCCTCTCTTGAATAATTCAAGCAAACACACAAATATCCATTCAGACAGTCCTAATGACTTTCCTAGGTATAGGCCGTAACATTTCCACACAATGTCCTCCCGTGTACTTATTGGGATAATCCCTAAAGCATATCATTCAGTTTATACTGGGGATAGTCAGAAGATAACTTTTTTTCTTTTTCTTTTTTTTTTTTTTTTTTAGAATACTAACATATCCAAACTCATTGCCAAAATCGACTATCTTTCAAGCGTCATGAGGTGAGATCGAATACATTAATACCTATCTAACTCTTTTCTTTCTTTTTTTTTTTTTCTTTTTTTCTTTTTTTTTATGTGTAGCATATGCCCTCATTCCCAGCAATAGGATGTTTCGTGATAACACCCTAGCTGGACTATTATCATCAGGCAGCCGGGAGCTTGTAAACCTCATAGTGGTATAGGACGTTTCGTGATAACGCCCTACCGCACTCAAATCATTGGTAGCTACAACCGACATATAGTTTATCTTATTTTGACATTCTTTCTATCACATTCAAACCTTCAGATATTCACAGTATATGTTCAGAAGTTAGGTACTAAGTTACTACTATCTCTAGAATAACCACTAGGATACTGAATGGGTACAGTTTAAAATTTTCGCTTCAATATCAAAGGCTTACGTGAAGGAATTCATGTTACACAAATAAATTTGGGGTTAAAATGCACTTACGGTTCAAATTAGTTATACATATCAAATTGATCATTACATCTTTAAATCCATGAAATATATACCTTATACAAATTATTTTAATCAACTAAATAATGTTTGAAGAAAAAAAAAAAAATCAAAAACTAAGGGTTTAAACACTTACTGCCATTTCTATACCAACCATACTCTACCCCCCACTTACGATTTTGCATTATTCTCAGAGTGTAAATGAGATAGAGAGGAAGACTTAGCTTATAGACCAAGCAGAAAGATGCTATCGAATCCCGTAACAGCCATGAGAAAGCACATCCCGAATCCCTGTACCAAAACAACCAAAACAAAGCCAACACAGGACATGGTCCTCATGCCAAAATATTGAACAGGGATATGGGAACAATGAGATAATGGCCCTGTCACGTCAGAAAATTCGATAGGCTATATAATATCTTTAGATGGAAAAATCACCCACACGGGTAGAACACAAAACATCTAAGCATATACGTATCATATGAGCATATATCATAGTCAAGACATCAATTCATAGATTCATTTTTTTTATTACACACAGTTTTATTAAGGTGGGAATACTCACCACTATACTACAACAACAAGAAATCTGAAACAGACTAGATCGTAAAATGAAATGTGTGAAAAGAGTATTGAGTCTTTTATACCCAGATCCTCAAAGATTCAATAACCTAAGTCCAAGAAATGATACATTTGAATTTTTATCTTTTTTTCTCCATCGGGATTTTCGGATAACCACCTAATCATTCCCTCTTAATGAAATTCAAACATTCATCCTGAGACTTGGTTGTGCTTTGTGTTCATCTTTCATACAGATTCTACATTTCATTAAGACTAGTCTTATTCAAATTATTATTATTATTATTATCGGGCTGCCTCCCGGTAGCGCTTTTGTTTAACGTCGTTGGCTCGACAGGGTGACTCTATACAGACTCAATCAACCAAAATCCGAACTTAAGAAGATCAACAGCTTAAGAAAAGTGATCAAAGCGAGAACCATCGAAATTAAATTGTCTAGAAACGTACCTCGTTTGGTTCTCGATGCTATCTTCTCCCAGCCGTCGAACCTTCTTTTATCAGCCTGTCGAACCATCTTCTTTTGAAAATCACCATAAAGCTCATCCATCGGGGAGTATACAAATTGGACCGCGTAAAATTCATCCTCACGAGTGGACGAATGTAATAATCCGGGACCGTCATATCAAATATTACCAACTCTCCCGGTGGTTCTACCAAAGATGGCCGATCACTCTCCCCGCTCTTTTAACTCGAAATCCTATTAAAGCAACCGAATCCTCAACCTTATTCTCAACCCGAACTTCTTCAATGAGCACTTCATCTTTCCCAACCACCTCACATGTCTCGCCTCTTTCACATACCTCACTAATTCAATCAATTCCCCCACCTTGTCCCGAAGATTTCTTATGGCGGAGTCGTACTTACCTTGAACTCCCGCATGTCCAACGATCGCTCTTCCAAGATCTGGTTCAATCGCTCGAGTAGCTCTATTTGACTGTCGGTGAATTCTTCTTGTGGCATGGGGGAAAACTGATCATATTGACTTTGATTCATCGGAGGTGAGTGGTAGTCTTCTTGCCAATTCAGACATTGATTAGGTGGCTGAATATGGTTGAAGCTATCAACATGTTGAGTATGAACACCGTAATCCTGATAAGCACTAGGGTTCGGATAACCCTCATACTGTTGTGGCTCATAACTCGAATAACCATAATTCTGGTCCTGGTATGCATTAGGGCACTGATAATCCCATGAACCTTGGTTATTCTTGCTGTTGATACTGAGGCTGAGGCACGAACTGTTGTTGATAAGGTTGGTAGGGGTATTGTTGTTCAGCTGAGTAGTTTTGATTGAAAAATCCATCCATTTAAGCTTAATCTGCAAGATCTCAGAAAACAACAATAAAACAATAATTTTTTTTTTTTTCGTAAACACACGATATTTAGACCCCTCAAAAAGTTATGGTTGCCGAAGGCCCTAATCCCCAGTTTTAGCCAGACTTACAAGATATCACCCTCCGAAGAGGCTAAGTACCAAAGTCGTATTCAAACCGAGTTCAGGACAATATCACTTCAGCATCCATAGCTCTTATCGACATCTAAATAAAACAAAGAAAATAAAAACCTAGGCCCAAGCCTTCGGTTCACTTACAAGATATCACAACAATATCACACATTTCCCCGGCAACGGCGCCAATTTTTTTGATGAGAGAAAAATACACCCACTAAAATATTGGTCCCCGGCAACGGCGCCAATTTTTTTTTGATGAGCGAAAAATTCACCCACTAAAAATACATTTATAAAGACTCGCAACTGTGGGTAAACCAACTCTCTAACTGGCAGAGTACCAGGTCGATTGTTAGGATAGCTACAGGAGTACGAGGTCGTCCCAAGAGAAATGTGGTTGTGAGTACCAAAGCGAACGTGGTTCTTAGTCTAGGCGATCAAAGTTTTAGGTGGAGTGATTATAACTAATGCAAAAAGTAAAGATTATTCCAACGAGATTAACTAGGTGATTAAAAAGCATAGCCGAGCCATGATCCAACAGGTTATCTCCCCACAGGAAAAACTTGATAAGGAGTGTGTTTTATCTGATTCAGTTCATATGACATTCACGGGTGTTAACTCTTTATTCTTGCGTTAAGATCTGAACAGCTCTCACTTAACCCCCACACTAGGTTTATTAACCCTCCCTTTAGAGAGCTAACTCGCCTAGCATGGTTGACCGGAATAAAAAAAAAACCGTTGACAAACCTCACAAAAACATAATTTTAACGTATCACTTAGGTTGCCAATCTAACGATTAAGACTATGATTTAGTGATTTTAAAACATGTTTCGCACATCTCGTAAAAATAAGAATTTCACTTAGGCATAGTCCAGATCTGTCACTTAGATTGTCAATCTAACAATCAGGACTATGATTAGTGATATCCATATCTCACATCTCACCGCAAAATACATTTATAAGCTCGATGTAACCGTGAACAAAGTTGTCAATTTTATTCAAAGTTAGGAAAATGATCAAAACGGGTTTTAAAACATGAGTTTATCATATGAACGTTTAATTACGCGTACACAACTCCCATCTCGTCTCCCGAGGGTCAATTTTACCCGTTTTCACATAATTCGGCTATGTTTAGTTTAACTACTCATATTAACGAAAATAACAACGAAAATAACAAAACGAAAGAAAACAAAACGAAAAAGATAACTACAAACTATATAGATATACGTATAGATATATATATAGATATATATATATAGATATAGATATATATATAATGTACGTATATATATATATTTATACTAATTGCATAAAATAAAAGAAAGAAATAAAAAACGGAAACGAAATTATATTAAAACTATAACTAGTCGGGTTATTACACCGACATTATAACGACATATATATTACATATAGGCCCCCCCAAGACAAAAAAAAAAAATAGACGGAAGAAAGATGAGAAGAAGAGGAGAAGAGGGGCAACGATCTACTCGCCGAAGCTCTCATATATATAGGCAATGAATCACAGCCGGACCAGGCCGGGTAAGAGCCGGACCGGTCCGGGTACCATTATTGCATATGACTCAGCATGATTCTCGAAGGATCGATTGATCAGATTTATGTAATTAAAACTTGTAAAATTCGTATCTTGAGTTGTAGACCTCCAAAAATTGCAAACGAAATGCCAAAATTAAGGTCTCGAGAAACTCTACAACTTTCATGAAGGACTCTTCTTCGAAAACGCCTTTTTGATGGGCCATTCCCATTACGTGTCGTTTTCGGGATTTTCCCTAATACAAATCGATTAGCCACTTGACCACCATTTGAGTTGTAGAAGTCCGATTGACTTGATTCAAAATCCATTGGAAAGCGTTCTTGAAGATATACAACTTTTATGAAGGAAACTTCTTCAGAAAATGTCGTTTTGATGAGCCATTCGTATTACGAAGATATTTCGGGATTTCTACTAATCCGAATTGATTAGTCAATTGACCATAACTTGAGTTGTAGAACTCCAATTGACGTGATTCAAAGTGCGTTGGAAAGCTTATATGAAGATCTACAACTTTCATTAAGAAGTCATCCCCTGAAAATGCCTCTAAGATGGGTCAAATCTCCGTTGAAACAGGTTTTGGTTATAAGTATGCAAGATAATTTGATCCATTTGAACTCGTAAGCTTGTGGCATCTTCTTCTAATCCTCTAAACACATCTTTTAGACTCAAAACATGTCGTTACGTGGAATCTTGGTCAATGTATAATCCTGCAATGAACCACCAAAATACCAAACGTAAATCCGACACGACACTCCGGTTACTAAACCGGTACAAAAACTAGTACAAACACGATAAAAATACGATATTTTATATAATAACTACTACTAACATATTTAGATGAAACATTGGAATTAATGACTCGAACTGATATAAAAATACTCGAAATGATATCAGAAACGGGTTGAAAAGTTATAAAAATAACGGTGAATTTTTCCGTCATCACACTTCACCTTCCAAATCTGTATTTATTCTTTCTAATTTAATCACACTCGTAGGATATCATACATCCGAGAGCTGACTTGAGTTTAGATAGATTTATCTCAACGTGCTTGCCTAGAATAGAAACTTCAATAAGTTCTCTTATTTAAGCACATGCCCTAAGTTTCCATTTTAATCCTTCAAGCTCTTGTAAATATTTATTAATTTAGTCTTCACAAGACTTAAGAAAAAACACAAGAATTGTGTCTTCAATTTTCCTTCATAAAGAAAATCCAACGTTTGTTAAAAAATATATTTAAACTTTTGAATCATATTCAAAACATGAACTATTTAATTTGCTTTCAAGCAATGATTAAAGAATTAAGTCGACACTTAAATCTTACAATTTTGAAAACAACATTTCCAAAATTTGACGTGGTCATCTTTATCCAATCCATCTAATGTTTGAATAATCATCATCGTATGATGGAGTGATCCATTGGATATCGTTATGTCCAATATGTGAGTTTCCGTTAATAATTAAAGCCTTGGAGGACTCCATCAAATATGTAGCCTTCTTGTCTACAACTACTATAACGTATTTGCTCGTTTCATTGCTTATTTTAAAGGATTAAAATCACTTAACCTTATTTGAGAAGGTTTCTCAAAAGTTAACAGTCATAATTTGGTTTTAATAATCGAGAATAAAACATAGAAATGAAGTTTGCTAAAACTACAACATAAAATAAAGATAAAAGAGTGTTGTTGTTTATACATGCAAAATCAAAGATGGTCTTTGGGATTATGATTTTGCTCTCACTAGTCAACTACTCCCAATTGGCTTTCAATAATTTTCCAAAATTCTTTAGTGGCTGGAATCCTATCTAGCTGACTCGATCCCCGACGTGGGCTGATCGACCGGGTCAATTTCGACGGGTAGGTACTTCTAACCAATCGCGTCCGATCGACCGGGTCAATTTCGACGGGTAGGTACTTCTAACCAATCGCGTCCAATGTGATTTCCAGTGGTTTGACTAGTCAACTCTTTGACAATTCACATCGTCTATGTGATAGTCAACCTCATGTCTCTAAAATCAGACGGTCCTGACGTGGGTCAATCACCGCAAGATTCTTAGTCGAGTCGTAACCTATGTATTCATGAGATCTCATAACGATCATATCTCGATAATGATGATATACCCGAGGTAGGTCAACTCCCGACGTGAGGCGATCAGTTGGATTCGAACAATGGCTCTTCACCGTCACTATAATATTGGGAGACATATTATAACTCGAGTCTTGTTGTGGGAGTAATTTTTAAATTAATTCACTTAATTAATTTTATATTTAATTTCGGTCTCACCTATTACGTGCATATTACTACAATATCATATAAAGTAAAACATACACAACATTCCGCGCATAATATAACCGGTATGATCATGGACTTTTCCTAGGTGCGGTTTCGAATATAAACTGACGAAACCGCAGGCCACAACTAAGGGTAGCCGCAACCACCAGTGGATCTTTGACATGCACCATCTCCATGGATCTTTATCGCCTTTCTTTTGGTCTTCATCCTTGTCTTCAACTTATTTTACATAAAAAAATCTATCTAATAAATTTTACACCCGCCGCACACGGGGGGGAGCTAACGGGAATGGGATAATGCAAAAATAAAACTATGTCACATTCCTCATCACGGCCTAGGACAACAATAAAAACTAACAGAAAATAAAACATCCACATCTATCCTATTGGTTGAGTCCATGATCAATCGGGGTCCATATAATAATATTATATCTACTATTTAATCCATACAATCAATATCTTATGAAAAAGATAAAATTTAAATTTTAACTACTTGCGTCTTATAGCATCCAATCAATTAATTAATTAACGTTTAATTAATTAATAGCTTTAATCGAAATAATATTAACCATTAATAATAAATCGATTTTAATTTTAATTTTCGAATTTAAAACCATTTTAAATAAAATTAAAATCAAGTGGGTCACTTTTGTTTATTTTCTTTTGATTCTTAATCAAAATGATGCATTTGGTTTGGTCAAAACCAAATTTAAGGCATCCTGGGCCTTTTCAGAAAATCAAATATTTTTTGAGAAGGCCTAGGCCCGTAGGCGTTTTTCCAAAAATTTGAAATGGCCAGGATTTGGTTCCTAACCAATTATTTCTTCCCAACAAATTGGGTGATGCCACATGGTTTTTCAATGGTCAAACTATTTGAACTATTGGTTAGTCACATGACATCAACTAATCAAAAGAGAAATTGCCAACCATGGACCATATTGAAAACATAAGGATGCACAAAACAAAACAAGAAGGGGAGGGGGACGGTGGTGCAAACAGCCGCCGCCGCCGCCGCCGCCCCTCCAAACCTTTTCTTTTTCTTTCTGTGCACTAATTACGAATCAATATCATACATGACTTTTATCTATTGGATCTAATTTACTACACAAATAAAAGATGCTTATTGCTTAAGCTCGAAGACCGCTTTGATATCACTGTTAGGAAATCAATCGAGTAGCACAACGGAATTTAAAAATTGATTTCCCGATCCAGGATTGTCTCCGTTTAAACAATAAACATATAAGAGAGGGACGGTACTATTACCTTGGTTGATCTAAAAGATCGACGCTTTGACCGTCCGGTAGGAGTAGATGTGCGCGAGCCGTCCAAGTGTCCGGCCTCTACCAGTAATCCACATGAGCACCTCGAATTAATCCCGCCAATGATTGCTACTAGAAAAACTCGACTGCAAGGTCGACCTTTTCTTTCTCTATAATCTCTTTCTAAGAAGCTCTCTTATTTTTCACAAGAACAATTAGCTCTTAGAATTATGGTACACAAAAGAGCTAGCCAAGCCGTCATATATATAAGGGATGTGGCGCCCCTATTGATATCCTCAACTAATTGGGATTAGCTTCTCGTAGATTGATGAGAGAGAAAACTTTTTCCTAATAAAATAAAGAAAATCTCTTAGATTGATTCATCTCATTTAATTTAATATCATATATTAAATATTTTCAAGATATTGTCAATATCTAATATTGACTATCTTTATCTTATTACCATAAATCTATTTTTCCAAAATCAATTAATATCCAATATTAATATTATTGTAATCTTATTAATTAAATTACACAATCCAAGTGTATCATATACACCTTACAACTTGCGCCTCATACATGCCACAATTGGCATCGAGAATATTCTTTAATTAATATAATACTATGATTAATTAATTTGCAAAATACATGTATATCATTTATATGCATATTTCGAAATATATGTATCACTATACATATTTAATTAATTAAAATAATTAATATCTTGTATTATATTTATTCATAAAAAATAAATATCACCATATTAACTTACTATATAACCTTTATAGTAAGAGATAAATTCTTTTCTTATTTGGTTATCAACTATAACCACATTTTAATCCGACTTGTGTTGGGAAATCTACGCGGGAACGCAGCGGAATTCAAAAATTTATTTCCTTTGATCAGGATCGACTTCGTTTAAGCAACAAACATATAAAGCTAGTAGACGGTGGTTACCTTGCTTGATCTGAAAGATCGACGCTTTGACCGTCTAAGGAGAGTAGTGATGCACGAAGCCGCCCAAGTGTTCGGCCTCTACCGGTGATCCATACGAACAGCCCGCCGGAATCCCATAATGGATTGCTACCAGAAAAACTCGGTTGCTAGACCGACTTTTTCTCTCTCTAAGAAGCTCTCTATTTTTCACAAGAACTATTAGCTCTTGGAATTTTGATGTGTAAAAGAGCTTGACACCCACCTCCTATTTATAGTGGATGGGGCGCCCCCTAGTAGAGTAGAGAGGAAGAAAACCTTTTACTAGTAAAATAAGGAAAATATATTTGATTGATTTATCTCATTAATATTCAATATCTTATATTAAATTTTCCAATATATTGTCAATATCTTATAGTGACTATATTTATCTTATTACCATAAATCAATTTACACATGTGTACAAATCAATAGTCATTAATATCCAATATTAATATATAATAATACTATTTATTTCATTAATCAATGTGCACAATCCAAATACATTTTAAGTACTTAGAAAGTGACGCCACATACATATATCCAAATATATATATGTTTGATCAATTAATATAATACTATGATTAATTAATTTGCAAAATACATGTGTATCATATATACATGATAATTTCGACATACACATACATTATGTGAATATTTAATTAATCAACATAATTAATATCTTGTATCTTATTTATTCATAATAAATAAATACCACAATATTAATTTACCACTATAACATTTATAGTCGTGAGATAAATTCCTATTTGGTTATCAACTATAACCACATTTTAATCTGGCTAGATGTTCATATGTGTGTGACTCGATAGGCTTCCGAATATGATGGCCGTAGGCACAAAGTGCAAATTACGAAAATGCCCTTCATACTTAACGATCACGGGATAGCGTCTAGCAACACACCGTGACCCCTAATCATTGGAAGAGTCAAATGCAATGACTACTACATTTCATGTGAAACAGTTACCGTGTAACTTACAATCCTATCGCTGTAATAATATCCATACGGTCGTACGTCGAGTGTCAAACATTAACGACCGTATCTTATAATCTGGATATCATGCTCTCTCGAAGTAAACTCGTTTACTTCCACTTTGCAAAGATTCACGAGAGTAAGACATTCCTTATAAGAAGGCCATTTCGGATATTCGATCCCAATCATAGGATACGCAATTCCCGGACGACCAATCATTAATACTCCGCATGCTTCAGTATCATACTCAATCACTACCGCATGATCGCCCTGTGGCTAGGGGAAACCTCAATAGTGTCAAAGCATGACAATCCACACCGTGATGCCATGAAGACTCCGGTCCAAAGGATAATTACACAACCGCCACATAGTGTGACACTTAACCGTGTAAGTGGGTCAGTCTAACGTACGCATTCTCTAATACACATCCCCGTACAGTCCAAGTGTCTCTACACTTCGATAGACGAGATCTATTCCTGCCCTAAAGACAGAAGATATCTAATACGTGCTAGTCTGTTCATACTATCAATGCCATGTTTAATAGTACATCAGCCTAGAGACATTTAAGTATCAAACTTATTAAAGTGATTAGAGATCTCACCAACCATAATCGCCTATCATGGTTTCTCTATCACAGTTTAATACTAAGGACGTTATCATATAACAATTCATAATTGGTTCTTTAAAAGAACATATATATGACAACAGAAAAGCCATTTAATATATGCACAAACATAAAGAAATAGTAGAAATGATCCGACCCGGTCGGATCCGGTCCAACCCGATTGGGTTTAGGACACTATTTCAACATCAGCATCATTAGAATGACGTTTGGTTACACGCTTCCCTTTCATAGAGACTGTGCCTATAACAGCCACAAATCAAGGATAACAGCTATACAAATATTTAGTTGAGATTTTTCACCTATATCAACTATATAGTGACATCAATCTAGTATGTTAGATTCAGTGACCTTTCAACTTTATAAGAATAACATTTATTCCTTACAATTTAATATGTCTGCTAAATCCTAATAAATAACTGAACTTGTGTTCTTCATAAGAACCGGAACACAATAACATTTATTTAGTTCCCTTATCAGTTTACTAGACTCAGAACACAAAATCGAAAAAGTCGCAATGTTTGCTTCACTTTCCGTATTTAAGTGTATTCCGTATTTAATCTTTCTAATTTAATCACACTCGTAGAATATCATATATCCGAGAGTTGACTTGAGTTTAGATAGATTTGTCTCAACATGCTTGCTTAGGATAGAGGCTTCAATAAGTCCTCTATTTAAGCACTTGCCCTAACTTTTCTTTTTAATCCTTTAAGCACTTGTAAATATTTCTTAGTGTAGTCTTCATAAGACTTAAGGAAAATCACAAGAGTTTTGTCTTTAATTTCCTTTCATAAAGAAAATCTAAACTTTATCAAATAGTTCACTTAACCTTTTGAATCGTATTCAAAATATTGACTATTTAATTAACCTTTAAGCAACGATTAAAGAATTAAGTCGATACCTAAATCTTACAATTTTGAAAACAACCTTTCCAAAATTTGATGTTGTCATCCACATTCAACATTTGAATTAATTTGTCATCGTATGACAGAATAATCATATTGGATCTTATCCAATATCATGAGCTTCCGCTTTTCTTTGATAATTAAAGTCTTGGAGCACTGCATTGAATATGTAATCTACTTGTCTCTAACTACTATAACGGGGTTGCACGCGTCATTGCTTATTTTAAAAGGATTAAAATTACTTAACCATATTTGAGAACGTTTCTCAAAAGGTAACAATCATAATTTGGTTTTACTAATCGAGAATAAAAACATAAATATAAAGTTTGCTAAAACTACATCATAAAAATAAAGATAAAAGAGTATTGTTGTTTATACACACAAAATCAAAATGGTCTTATGGTTTATTATTTTGCTCCCACTAGTCAACTACTCCCAATTGACTTTCAAGAATTATTAATTTCTTTAGTGGACAAGATCCCACTAAACTACCGCGACCCCCGCTTTGGCTGGTGGGCCGAAAAATAGTCTAATAGGTAGACAACTCTTTGTCTTTTTTTTTAGGATAAAGAAAATATCATAAACACAACCTGGTTTGCACCCTTCAGAAAAGAACTGAAGGATGCTTCCAAGGGTACCAGCCATATATAAAATCCTCTCCATCATTTGTATCTTATGTAGGACAATTGCAGCATATCAGCTTGAAGAATGGATCTCAACCCTTGATCAACCACATCTCTGTGAATAACTTTTGTTTGCTGGGTGACACTTGACTGTTTAGCAAGAAAATCTGCAGCCATATTCCCTTCCATGTAGATGTGTTTAATCTGAAAGTGATGCCTATGAATCATGCTTGCAATCTGATTAATATCAGTAATATGCTTCCAAGGAGCCTGAGCAGAGCCTTGAATCACATCAACCAACTGCTTAGAGTCACTTTCAATATCTACCCTATCCAGATTCAACTCAATGCATTGATTTATACCAGCTTTTAGGGCTCTCATCTCAGCATCAAAATTAGTAGCAATACCATAAGCCTGCATACCTGACTGAATCAGTCTGCTATTTTCATCTCTAATAATATAGCCTCCTCCAGCTAACCCAGGATTGTGGAGAGATGAACCATCAGTATTGAGCTTGAAAGTAGAATGAGATGGAGCCTTCCATCTGATAGATATTACAACCTTTTTAGGCCTAGGATCAAGATACTTAAGCACCCCAGAATCAATGAGAATACTATCCTCCTTGTATTTGTGTGTAATCTTCATATTCTGACCAATATACTGCAAAGTAACAGTGATATCCTTTATAATCTGGTTGATGCCCACATTTACATCATGCAAAGCATTACATCTACTCTTCCAAAGCCCCCATAGAATAAGAGAGGGCAGAAGCCGGATTACCTTTCCTAAGGCCCCCTTGATGGAGGTGTTCCACCAGGCATTTTGGGCTTCTTGCAAAGATGAAACAGCAGGGGCAAAAAGAAGAGCTCTTTGGAAAAAAAATCCAAACATATTGAGCTCTTGAACACTCCCAGAAGCCATGATTGGACAACTCTTTGTCAATCGTATCTTATACGACTCTTGTTGTTTGACTAGTCAACTCTTTGACAATTTTCATCTTATGAAGTATTCAAACCCTTGCCTCTAAAATCCAAACGACCCCGCTTTGGCTGGTGGCCGAGAGAATTCTTAGTCAAATCATAACCCCAATTTTTGTGAGATCTCATACGATCATATCTCGATATTGACGATATACCCGAGGTAGGTCAACCCCCTGCTTTGGCTGATGAGTTGGATCCGAACAAGGGCTCTTCACCGTCATTATAATATGTCTAACATTCATAAACTTTCATTGTTTTACCAATTGATCATCGGGAAACAACATCAAATTTTGCAGACCTTTCTTGTTCGCTAAGCGCATAAATCAACTTCATTTTTCAGCCTATTTATAACCAACAAAATAAGAAATTTCAATTCAATCGAATTAAAGAACAAATGAATGTAAATACAGTTGAAAAAAATAAGAAATTTCAATTCAACGCCAACAACTAATAACACATCACCGGCATTGTTTGGGCTAACAAATGATTCATGTCACGGATTTTATCTAACAAAACAAACAAGTAAAAAAAATTTATAAATCCGGTATTCCCCAAGTGTAGGGATCGTAGTATAGCGATTAATACCGGAGTCGATCACAGGGAATCGAGGTATCTAGTTCATTGATTTTCCTAAGGTTGTTACTATTATTATTAAAACCTAAACTAATAAAACGGAAAGATAAACTGGACAGAGGATTGTAAGTCCAAAGCCAGGAAAACATCGTTGCGAACAAAAGTAAATAAAACTATAACTAGGAAAACAATAAAACTAACGAACATGATAATGACTGAAACAAATCAACATAGAACAAACCATGATCCACCATCCCGCAACCCTTAATTTCCAGCCTAGGTTATCTTATGAAGATCTAATCAAAGATGTGATTCAACTCTCAAAAGTATGAATTCCTACTCTCGTAGATAATTCGCCTATCAATCTTTTATCTCTCGATATATAAGATTAACGTTTCCAAACCAAGGTGCAAGATTTATTAGATCTAACAATCTAGATATTCTAACCTGTCAACTCTCGTATTTTTAGGTTAAAAAGATATATTCTTTCCTATGGTGATCTAGCGTTTACACCGACTCTCGTCATACGGTAAACATCGATAACAACAATCTCTCGATATACGTAGCATAACAAATAATCAAAGGAAAGAAACAAACTTGAAAATATCCAAAGGAAGAAATAAAACGCTGCTGGAAAAGTTTCCCATGGCTGCTCCAAGTTCACAGCTTCAGGACAGCACCATGAATCGAACAAGAATAGAAAACGGAAACAAAAACTTAACTAGTCCGCAACCCCAGCCTCCCCAAAAGGGGCTGGGGCCGCCTAGGGTTTTTCTCTAATGAGTATGTATCAATAAGAGTCAATAATGTGTGTTTTAGGGTTGAAATCGTGCCGCTATTTATAGGGAAAGTAAGTCGGTTTTCAGCATGTCGGCCGTGGACGCCCGTCCGGAATTATGGATGCCAGTTCAGCTGCTTTGGACTGCTCCAGACGCTCGTTTACTCAGCGTCCAAACTCTCTGAACCAAAAATCTCATCCTGGACGCCAGTCCAATATTCTGGACGCCAGTCCAGGCTGGACGGGACTTGGACGACAGTTCAGCTAGATCCAAATTCGAAATCTTCAACTCTATCTCTTTTCCTCTAGCCAATTCCATCCTTATCTCTTTTTCATCCATTAAATCCGACATTTATCTTCATTTAATCATCTTTTGAACCGCAATTATGCATCTACACGTCATCAAAAACATCGCAAAGTGTAATAATATTCAAATAAACATAAAACCATCAATAAAACTCATAAATTAACCAATTTTGCGAATAACTCGTTAAAAACATCACTTGCTCAATATTTCAATATAAAGCTCGATTTCTATGACAAACATACGAATATGGAGAGAATTGTTACAAAATATATCCTTATAAAACGTATAAAATCACCCTTAACAACTCCCCCACACTTAAACCTTGCTCGTCCCGAGAAAGACAAAACATAAATCAAGGCTCGGAAAAAGATAGACATCTCAGCAAATACAAAGCATATTCAATAAATCAGATGATCACCCCGGTGTGTGTGCAAAGCCATAACAAACTTCCACTAAGTCCAAACTTGAGAAACTCAAAGCAAAACTAGCTAATACCCCCTCATAGACTAGTAATAAATGACATTCATAAGATGTACCCTACAAACGTGACATATCCCGAAAAGGATGATCGATTATATCTAGGGCCTTTCTGAGATACTCAGAGGATAATCCCTACAGCATATCTATCAGTTTCTACCGGGGATAAGATAGACGATAACTTAGTATTTTATTCATTTCATACCAATTCTTCATATAAGTTGATTTAACTTTCTCACTTTTAACACACATCAGAATGAGCTGTTGCCCTGTCATAGCAGAATAGGATATTCGAGATATACCCTACCTTACTCAAATCATAAGGCAGCTTCTTCTGACTGTCGTGAGCTTTTAGTCATCATAGTGGTATAGGACATACGTGGTATACCCTATCGCACTCCAATCATCGACCAGCTTTCGACACACCCAATAATTATTCATATTTTTCAACTTTTCATTTGACAATAAGTTACGTGTTACTTATCACATTCAAACCTTAGATATTCACAGTATAACATACTTCGGATCTAAATACAAACTATCATAAATCTCAAGATATATACGTAGCACTAAGCACATGACTTATAAGAAAATCAGAAATCACTAATCAAAAGGGGTATAACTTTATAAATTAGCTCATCATTCACTATGGCTTGTGAAAAATAGATCTCAGGTGAAACAACTAACTTATCAAACATATGATATATAGCTTAGATGACTATAAAAATAACGAACATTGAATTGAATTGCCTACTCGGGACAAAACGAAAACAAAAAAATTTTGAAAAATTTTGAAAATTCTAGCTCATTTTGCATAGAATCATAATATAATTAAGCAAACGATATGTAGGTACACAAAACCATTCCCCTCACCCACACTTAAATCACAACATGTCCTCATGTTGTGCAGAATTTAAAAAGAAATGAAGTACTTAGCTGATTTCGTGATGATCCGAAGGTTGGCTGAAGAAGACAACAATGGTGATGTCATATGGAGTCCTTCCCAGCTTCAACTCCCAAAGGTAGCTTCGACAAAAACAACTAAAAATGTGCCTGCACCACACTTAAAAAACATGGCAGTATCTCGGGGACACGGGGGAAATATAACAAGCAACAATAATGATATAGCACATGGTATAATTGCTCGGATGGAAAAATCACCATACAGGGAAAACACGGGACACCTAAGCGTCTAAACACAACTGAACGGAAGTTTGATATAAGCACAAAAAGAAATAAAGCCACAGAAGCTTGTAGAATAATATAGACCACATGTGCAAACAGAAACATCAAACTCCAACTAATAATGATAGAGGATTATACCTAGAAAAGAAGTCATAGAGATTTTTCAAATTAAGCCCATATAAAGATGGAAATTATACATGGAACATTACAAAACAGTAGGGCTAGGTGCAACTACATGAAAAAGATATTACAATGCAATCTACATGATAAAGTGGTAGCGTACGGCAAGCCGACAGTAACTACCCTCAAGAAAAATAAAAGAAAAAATAGAAAAACAATGCAACTAGATGACATGCAACTAAATGATATGCAAAAATAAAAGAAAATAAAAGAAAGAAAACTAGCCCACTCATTTGCAATACGACATGTATATCATAAACGTCTACCAAATAATGATAGTTTACGATAAACGACAGTACTATTCATTATATGCAGTGTAGACGCGCCTTAAGACTCATCAAAGGTGATAGCATTATGGAAAACCAACAGTTAGCTATACTAAACAGATATAACTCATAAGAAGACATGGTAGCATACGGAAAACCGACAGTAGCTACCCATATGAGTTACAAAAAATAACAAGAAAGCACATAGGTCTCAAAGCTCACAGGATTCGTCACAACGATATGTAGCATACGGAAACCGACATTAACTACTAAATAACAATAAGAACAGTTATAGCATACGAGAACCGACATTAACTATAACATGCATGGATGAATCATGTAAATAGAAATTAATCAATTATTTAACATGGATCAGTAGATGGAAAGATGTAAACATGCAAGTTCAGAACATCTACGTAAAAATAACTAGCCACAGAAGCTCATATGGAAGTATCCACGTCAAATAAAGCATGTATCAAGATAAAATCTATTCAAAAAAAAACTGACAGACTGGACGGCCGTTCAGAAAATCCAGACGGACGTTTAAAGCATATTCAGGGCGGACGGACGTTCAGGCAAGCGGACGCTCGTCCTCCTGTTAATGATGAACTGGACGGGCGTTTGGAAAGGACAACCGCTCGTTTGGTTCTCTTAAGACATAACAGAGTTGGTGCAAGTTGGACGGACGGGCGTTCACTTACTATGGACGCCTGTCTGACTCAGCAGAAAAGCATAGCAGACTCGATTGATACCAGAAAACAGCAGCAACCCTAAAATCATAACCTAATACCATATCATTAAAACAGAAACCCTAGTGTTTATTAAAAACGAAAACAAAACTATGAAACCTAAATTCACATTTCATAAATTGAGTAAAAAAAAACTTTTTGCACATTCTTAACCCAACGGTCATCGAAACATGGCAAAAATAAAAACTCTCAATTTATTTAACGCTACTTTTATTGAAAACTACCTAAAAAGATACGGAAACAGAAACCTAAACCTAAACTACGAAAAATTTAAAACAGAAAAACAGAAAACCCTAAAAAAAAGGAAAAAAAACGTGTTGAAATCTTCTGAGCCCAAAATGGAAGGGAAAACAGTGGATTTTGACCTCGAAAACGGCACTGACCAGCCGTAGGCGTTCACCACGTCGTCGGCGTCGGAACGAGCTTTCCGAATTGGGGTCCTGCGCGCCAATCGGACACTCGAGCCGAAAGTTATGGCCAAAATACTAACAAGTGCTAAAACGATCCCTTTTATCCAAAAGTTCGATCGTACAAAACGTGGGGTCAGATAATTCAACCTCATAACCCTACCTACGAAAAACAGAAACCCTAATACATTTATTTAATAAGCACAAGAAAGACAAACCAAGATATCTACCTAAAACAAAAATAAATAAAAAAAACTGGTGACAGACAGGCCAGACGGGCGTCCAAGTTACCGGACGGACGTACGCACGGAGAAAGAACAGGACGGGCGTCCAAGTTGCTGGATGCTCGTCTGCCTGGGCAAAACACAAACAGAGACGATCAGATTTGGACGGACGGACGTCCAATAGCTCAGGACGCCCGTTTACGTTCAAACTGAAACACATAAACGCTGCTAAACACGAAAACAGGTCCAAACAAAACACGAAAACTAAACAAAACTCTAATTGGAACTTAACACAAACTACCTACGAAAAACAAAACAGAACAACTTTAGAAAAAATTAATAAGAAACTAGACAACCGCACCGATTCCCCGGCAACGGCGCCAAAAACTTGTCACGGATTTTATCTAACAAAACAAACAAGTAATAAAATTTATAAATCCGGTATTCCCCAAGTGTAGGGATCGTAGTATAGCGAGTAATACCGGAGTCGATCACAGGGAATCGAGGTATCTAGTTCATTGATTTTCCTAAGGTTGTTACTATTATTATTAAAACCTAAACTAACAAAACGGAAAGATAAATTGGATAGAGGATTGTAAGTCCAAAGCCAGGAAAACATCGTTGCGAACAAAAGTAAATAAAACTATAACTGGGAAAACAATAAAACTAACGAACATGATAATGACTGAAACAAATCAACATAGAACAAACCATGATCCACCATCCCGCAACCCTTAATTTCCAACCTAGGTTATCTTATGAAGATCTAATCAAAGATGTGATTCACCTCTCAAAAGTATGAATTCCTACTCTCGTAGATAATTCGCCTATCAATCTTTTATCTCTCGATATATAAGATTAACGTTTCCAAACCAAGGTGCAGGATTTATTAGATCTAACAATCTAGATATTCTAACCTATCAACTCTCGTATTTTTAGGTTAAAAAGATCTATTCTTTCCTATGGTGATCTAGCGTTTACACCGACTCTCGTCATACGGTAAACATCGATAACAACAATCTCTCGATATACGTTGCATAACAAATAATCAAAGGAAAGAAACAAACTTGAAAATATACAAAGGAAGAAATAAAACGCTGCTGGAAAAGTTTCCCATGGATGTGCCAAGTTCACAGCTTCAGGACAGCACCATGAATCGAACAAGAATAGAAAACGGAAACAAAAACTTAACTAATCCGCAACCCCAGCCTCCCCAAAGGGGGCTGGGGCCGCCTAGGGTTTTTCTCTAATGAGTATGTATCAATAAGAGTCAATAATGTGTGTTTTAGGGTTGAAATCGCGCTGCTATTTATAGGGAAAGTAAGTCGGTTTTCAGCATTTCGGCCGTGGACGCCCGTCCGGAATTGTGGACGCCAGTTCAGCTGCTTTGGACTGCTCCAGACGCTCGTTTACTCAGCGTCCAAACTCTCTGAACCAAAAATCTCATCCTGGACGCCAGTCCAATATTACGGACGCCGCCCAGGCCGGACAGGACTTGGACGACGGTTCGCACTAGATCCAAATTCGAAATCTTCAACTCTATCTCTTTTCCTCTAGCCAATTCCATCCTTATCTCTTTTTCATCCATTAAATCCGACATTTATCTTCATTTAATCATCTTTTGAACCGCAATTATGCATCTACACGTCATCAAAAACATCGCAAAGTGTAATAATATTCAAATAAACATAAAACCATCAATAAAACTCATAAATTAACCAATTTTGCGAATAACTCGTTAAAAACATCACTTGCTCAATATTTCAATATAAAGCTCGATTTCTATGACAAACATACGAATATGGAGAGAATTGTTACAAAATATATCCTTATAAAATGTATAAAATCACCCTTAACAATTCAACACCACAAAATTTAACTAATCACATCCCAAAATCATACATGCACATACCAATATGCGTGATTTATAACCCACCCACAAAATCTTACATTTTGGAGATTTGCTCGAAGGTTCCAGTAGGCTTCTTCAAGTTTCTGCTTTTCGCCGATCAGCTTCCGGTTGGAGAATATAGGGAATGTTGAAGAAATTTGTTGATCACAAGTTCGAGTCTGTGTTGATGCGGTGAATTTGGGAAGCTTGCAGTTAATCAAAGGGGTTGTTAAGAATTAGGGGAATAGTGTTAAGAGAATTAGGGATTTTGGGATAATATATGAAAGGATTCGATGAGGGGTATTTCTGTCAAAGCAAGGTTTTATATGGTTTTCCGTTTTTCATTTTCTTTAAAATATGCGTGGGGGTCAAAGCTTATTGTTGCAAACCCCAAAGTTCATAAGCTCAAAGTTGTCATTCCCTCTAAAAGGGATTAAACTCCAAGTCTAGAGGCAAAAAAAAAAAAAAAAAAAAAAAAAAAAACAACAACAACAACAACGTTGTAGTTCAATCTTAAACCAAAGATATGAAAAAGGAACCGAATTCACAACCAATGATATAACTCACTTTTACTTATATTGCGTATTGGGAATGCTATTGACACGATATACTTTTACACTATTGTATATGATAATCAACGAGTCCTACATCATGACCGACATAAAATCTCGTTACATCACTCGTTATACATGAATGATAGTGACAAACACACTACCTTTTTTACACAATTGATCATAATGAGACGTAAATCAATATATATATATATATATATATATATATATATATATATATATCATGATCAATGGTGTAATAATAATTCTCTCCCAAAAGCTAGAGTTGGTAGAGGGGTAGATAATTAACTTTTTATATATTCAACATGCTCCCTCAAGTGTGAGCCTATTATATTTTTAAAGAGGCTCAACGATTGTTTTTCTGTTTATTTGTTTGTTTTGGTGATTGTGCTTGCAGCGGTTTGTTTGTTTGGGTGAATGTGTTTGTTTGTTTGGGTGACTGTGTTTGGAGCGGTTTGTTTGTATGGGTGAATGTGCTTGGATAGCCTATTATATTTTTAAAGAGGCCTAACAATTGTTTATTTGTTTATTTGGGTGACTGTGTTTGGAGCGGTTTGTTTGTTTGGGTGACTGTGCTTGGAGCTGGTGGGGAGGTAGATAATTAACAAACACGCCCTATCAAGTGTGAGCCTATTATATTTTTAAAGAGGCTCAACACTTGTTTTTCTGTTTATTTGTTTTTTGGGTGAATGTGCTTGGAGCGTTTTGTTGTTTGGGTGACTGTGTTTGGAGCGGTGGGGAGGTAGATAATTAACATTTCATATATTCAACACGCCTCCTCAAGTGTGAGTCTATTATATTTTTCGAGAGGCTCAACACTTGTTTTTCTGTGTTTGAAACGGGGTTTGAATCCCGTATCTCTCGCTCTGGTATCATGTTGAACTATCATCTCTCCCAAAAGCTTAAGCTGGTGGGGAGGTAGATAATTAACATTTTATATATTCAACATTGGTTGTGTCAATTTAGTTTTGGTTACGATGGTGTAAATGTCTTTTCATACCTTAAAAAAGTCTTAACGTACCATATTTTCATTTCCAGCTTTATTCTTTAATTTTTTTCACTAATTGATTCTGATTCAATTTTAGGCAGAATGTTTGTTACTTTACTGACCTAATTTCAACCAGAAATTATTAATTGTGCTTCCTGGTATAATTTTAGAAAGTATGTTGATTAGTTTACTGATCGAATTTCACTCAAGATGTATCAATTGTGCTTCCTAGACGATATTAAATCTAGAAAATACCCAACATTTTAACTCAAATTTAATTAAGATAAAAATTATTTCATTACTCAAATTTGATCAGAATAATATATATATATGTGTGAAAAGACTAAAATCGTTGATTTTCAATCATCATCTTTAAGAATTTCATCCTTTGGGCTCCACCATCTCCTTCCTCCCCCTCAGTTTTGCAACGCCTAGCTAGTTGATGGCCGGCTGAAATTTTTAATACATTGAAGGTATTTGCGAAAGACATAATGACCATTATATAATAAGAGGCAATAAGAGAATTTTGCACCCTGTTGTATTAGCTATTTTGACGTTTAGCACCTTTCGATCCAAGTGCAAAACGAAGTAAAATCTTTTCACACCTAATTTAATGTGGCGTCAAATTGTTTGCCACTATAGGAGATTGTAACGCCCCCTAACCCCGTGCCTGGTAGCGCTAAATAAGTCATAAATGTCCGGTCAACCGCTTATACCGCCGTCCTCGCTTGGTCTAAAAGGGCTAACCCGAGTTGACAAGACCTTTATGTCTCACACTTATATGGAGGTGAGCATTCTCTTATTCTACCGATGTGGGACTTTACATTCTCCCCCCCTTACAAGGGACTGGCGTCCTCGCCAGGACGGCCGAGACTGTTCCCGGATCGTCCCTACCAAAGGTAACTAGAGGTCATCCTTACACCGTCTTCTTGTACGGCGCAGCGCATAGTTCCGTCTGATAGTCGGCTCTGAATATCATTCTGTAACGCCCCCTGACCCCGGGCCTGGTAGCGCTAAATGAGTCATAAATGTCCGGTCAACTGCTTATACTGCCGTCCTTGCAAGCTTGGTCTAAAAGGGCTAACCCGAGTTGACAAGATCTTTATGTCTCACACTTATATGGGGTGAGCATTCTCTTATTTTACCGATATGGGACTTTATAGAGATGACATCTTTTGACATGGCAGATTATTCTGACTCAATTTGAGTCAGAAAATAATGATTATTTGGACTCATTTTGTGTCAGGTTTTATATGTTACATATCGGTCAGAAAAACCATCTGACTAAAATTAAGTTGTGAAAACTTACAATATCCTGCTTAACATTGGGTCAGAATCATATGAATACGGAAGAAATATGAATTTCAAGGGAAAAAGTAGAAATAAAGATATTTAGATTCTTTTATAGTGTGAAAAGACACACACTTATATATTGGGTTGTGTGTTGTCCATTTGGTCTAGAGATGACATTGAGTACAATGAACACATGTTTGGCTATATACGTATATGATCAATCATAAATTGTTTTTACCTATTCTTTACTCATTTCCCATTCGTCAATAAATCAATATATATGTGCCTTCCACATGTAGATATATATCCAAGTGTTCGTGGACTGTCACGAACACATAAAAGAAATAGCCCCGGTGTACAGAAATATGTAAAAGCTAAATTTATGGTGTTTTTTTTTTTTTTTTTTGGGGGGGGGGGGGGGGGGGGGGGGGGAGGGTCCTTAGACCCCTATGAAGCATAGAGATCCACCCCCTATCCATGGACATTCATGAGTATTCCCAATCCATTCACAACTAAATGTCACAATATTTCATATAATAAGAAAAGAAAGTCGTAAACCAGAAAACTTAGCATATAGACAAAAGAACCTAAAGTTTTGCAATATTGGACGTAAAAACTTTTGTTTAGACAGATTGATTACCATTGCAATGCATGCGAAACCTAACTACATAAATCAAGTAGTGAAAAAATGTATTAAAACCATTTCAAGTTAATACATAAAACTTTTTGTAAGCCAACACGAAAACCAGATCTATCCGGTTGATGAACTATCAGACCAATAATCATTTCATTCGAGTATTCGACAATTATCTTCATGTACATCTCTAGTTTTATTATATTCAGGAACAAAAATCAACATACATGGTTAGCCATGATAATAACACAAGTATCGTAAACAAAAAACTATTTCTCGCACTTTTATCTGCCCACATCGTATTCTAACAGCATGATAACAGTATGTAATTTGTAACGACGTGGACTAATTAAGTCTGCCCACACCCTATTCTAACAGCATGCTAAAGTCTCAACAGTACGTACTTTGTAACGACGTGGATTAATTAAGTATTCTAACTCGCATGCTAATTTGATTTTGAAACCACAAATGTCACGATAATAATTAAAATATCTCTAACAATAGCTTACAGTAAACGGTCTTTGATTTCATTTATCTTTCATCATTCAATAACATCAAAACCAAAAAACCATTGACAATACATCATCATCCAAATATCGGTAAAAATGTGACTTAAATGGATATTGTTTTTATCCCTTTACTACTAACAAATAGGAAGCATTTCCCCATACGACCTCCAACATTTGTGTCGAAGCTAGATTAACTTTTTTTTTCTCTAGAATGTTTAAGTGAATTCCATTGGGAGTCCGTTATTAATTATGACATCACAACTACACATAAATATTAACATGTAAACGTGATACCGAAAGTAATTATGAAGTGCCAATACATTTTATTTGGATGCATTTTGATGGGCTTACATTGTTACATTAGCTTTGAAAGAAAAGAATATAAAGGGTTGAGACAAGATTTACATGATGGGCTGGCAGTTGGCATAAACGGTGGGCTAAGAAATTGAAAGGGTTAATACAAATGTGAGTTCTATTGACACGATATAAACACTTCCGACACCACATTCACATACAAAAACTTACGTAAAAATGTGGTGGGGAACTATTAACGTGGTGTCAGTAGAACTCTATATAACATAAACTCATGAGAAAAAAACATACAACATAAATACTATTAAATCATTTTCATTTGTGGGTCTAAAATTAAGTGAAGTGGGGGGAGGGGGTTAGGGCATGGCCTGGTGGGCCTAATGACGGTTTGTTGCGGCCTAGAATGCCAAGTCATCATTCACAACTCCTGATAATACACCAAATAGAATAAACACTTTAGTCCACATAAATTTTAGCTAGTCATAGATCGCTAACTCACATATATATGTTAGCACACGGTTTTTTTTAGAAAATATTGAAATATATATGGGGTTGAATTTCATTAAAAATGCTATACAAATCTAAATTTGGTGTATACACCGTAAACCCTAAACCGTGTATATCTGATCTCAACTCATATATCGGCATATAAATCTTATACACCTTAACCTAAACCTATATAGGTGTACACGAGTTTAGAATTGAATATCATCAATGAAATATGTGTATGCAAATAGATTTATAAGAATACAAATAGTCTCTCTTTCTATTTTATTTTGATTATATTAAAATTTTAATAAAATTATTCAGTGCCAATAAAAAAAAAAACTCAAAGACAAACAATTAAAGATTCGTTTGCCGTCGACATTCAAAGCTCATCCTAATGTTGATCTTCAATTCTACCTTCGGACCGAGTAATTAAGTTGTCTAATAAACCCCTCCACACTCACTTGGAACCCGAAGTTAGTTCAGCTTTCTTTTGTCCCAGCTTGGGAAGCTAGAAATATCTTATCTATACCTCCTTCAATGCAAAATTTAGTTGATAAGCTCATCTGGCATTGCTTTTGTGATTGTATCTGTTCGGTAAAAATTGGGCATCATCTTGCCAGAGACTTGAAAGACCGCGAGGGAAATGTAATGCTTCCAGCTCCAGACCTTATGAAAAGATATGGAAATTACTATGGAATTTAAAGGTGAGGCCACGGATCATTCACTTTTGCTGGAAATATCTAAACAATGTTTTCATTTCTTGCCTAGTGTTAAGAAAACGAGGCTTTGGAAATGTTGTTTGTCCTATTTATGATAGGGAAGAAGAGACCACTCACCGATGTCTATTTGATTGTACGTGATTTAGCACAAGATGTTTTGAAATCGTTTGGTAATGGCCAATTTCGGCAGGACTAATTAAGAGTCCAAGGCTTTCCATACATGTGATGCTTGTTTTCAGTCCAGCCATCACACCTTTATCATGTGAAACTCGCAAGTATCAGCAGCGCTTAAGCACAAATAATGGGGATTATTAGTATTTGATTCGGTGGGAACCTTTATCGAACGCTTGTGCAATACTCGATCTGTCTTTGTATGCTTCACCACTTCCATTCCTTTTTCTTGCTGGTTCAATTTGCTGGGTAATTTTGTCAAACACTTGATGGGTGTTAAAATCTCAGCCCTTTGATGTTCTACTGCAGCCGTTTTCACTAAATGCCCATTATTTCTAGGGATGAACAAAAAAAAAAAACCGGAAACCAAACCAGCCGGCCGAACCAAACCGAAAAGGTATAAACCGTGGTTTTTTGGTAGGTTTTTGTATTGTAAAAAACCAAACCGTGAAAAACAATTTGGTTCTAATTTAAAAAAATAAAAACCGTTTAAAACCGGACCAAACCGGTTATATATATATATAAACACACACACATACACCCATCTATTAATACTTTAAAACATCAATGTGATTTTTTCGATCCAACTCAACCTGTTTAAACTTTGTATTTGTACTGTATTAATAATCAATTACTAATCTCATATCATAGAGATTCATATTTTGTTGATCGTTTCACGGACTAGTCTTCAATTTCCAATCATTTAAGAGAATCTCGAGTATATGTCAGTTCACAACTCACCACCGCTAACTATTTCTTCTCTTTCTACTTCCTCAGCACCAATATTTGAAATATGTGAATGCTTATTTGTTTGATTTACTTCTTTTAATGATGTTGATGAACTTCATCATGGACATTTTCTGATTTGTTCATTTGTTAGGTTTGACAAATTATATAAATAAATGCATTTATAGACATTAGTTTTATATAAGTTTGTCTTTTATTTGCTTATAAGTAGATTATGTTGGACAATAATATTGTTGAGATAATCAAAATCATAGTCGGTGTTTTGGAGAAAATAAAATGACAAATATGTTCTAACTAAATAATGCCCAAAACTATATCACATGTTTTTTTTCGTTTGAAATGTGTGAATGTTAGCTATGTTTAATTTATCTCTCGCTTACTTATGAAACAAATGCATTCTTCTTTCTCCCTTAACCATACTCATAATTTTGTCTAATGGATTTTGAGATTTATATATGCTATTCAATAATATAACGTTTAGTTCATTATTAGTATTTTTTTAAGTTGATAATTCATTGATGAATTGAAATGCGTAAGAGATGACTCTTTTATTATCTTGTTTGTTCCAAACTTGGGAATTCAATGGTAGTTGTCGAGTTCGTTGTGTTGGATGGTGTTGAAATATGGTTGGTTCTTGGATCTTTAAGATTCGCATGGGTAGATGTTAGTTAAATATAAAACAATTGTTGAATCATCTCATTGGATTTATAGACATACTAGTAGTGATGTATTACATATATTATCATTTGTTGTTACGAGTCAATTTGTGATTTCCTATCAATAATTTTAATTGTTAAAGAAAACCGTAAAAAAACCGGAACCATGCTGAACCAAACCGGACCGAACATATGGTTTACGTCGGATAACCGTTCTAATTTGGTTTCTGATGTATGTCAACCGGATGCTAAAATTATACGATGTTTTACCCCAATTCTTCAGTATATAATGATAAATTCGTATCGATTATAGTGGAATTAAGTATAAATCAAATCAATTTCATTTCATAATTTTATATAATTAATATATAAATTTTATTAATAAATGTTACCCTAGTTATCTATAATTTATCATCAAAAGTTATTAATGTTGTGATTATGTATGTTTTGTAGTGATAGAAGAGCAGAAAAGAAATGGAAAGAAAATGGAAAGCATTCGTTTTATTTCGTGCAAGATTTATAATTGTTGATGTCATGGCTTGAGCCACAACATCAAAAGTGGCGTGAGCCACAACATCAAAAATGGCCTGAGCCACAAATTAAATGGTGCAGGCCACAATATCAAGCACATGCGCATTAAATGCAGAAGTCACATCTCAACCACTTTGGTCACGCATGGCTTAAGCCACACCAAAAGTGGCGCAAGCCACCTTATTAAATTGCAAAAATTTGGCAATATACTATTGCTCATCAGTGAAGAAAAAGCAGAGTTCGACAGAAAGAGTTTTTGGAGAAGCTTGAAGGCAATATCACCAGAAAGGCTCTCTTAGCCAAAAATCACCATCATTTTAACATTTAATCCTTGTAATATCTTAGAACTATCATTTTGAGAAGCTCAAGTCTAGAAGTGGATGTATAGGAAACAATTAGCTGTGCTCCATCTTCATCAAAACTGGAGTTGATGAATCTCACCTTGGGTTCATCATTCGAATTTGGTAATCTATTAGCTTTTACTTTGATCTAAGTGTTCTTGTTATTATGAATGCTAGCTTTAACTTGTTAGTAGTTATGATGATAAGTGGCTAGTTTCTTGTATTGATTAAGATGATATAGTAATGATAGTTAATCCTTTTATTATTTGGAGTTGATCGTTTTATTGCTAGCTTCTATTGTGTTGAAATCCTCTTGCTTGCTTTGATTGTTAATGTGTGTATTGGAGTAATTAACCATTGCATGCACCTACACAACTAGTAGATACCGAACGGAGACGTTAGTTGTGAGACGATGGTAAGAGGGACGGAAGGTAGAATCGACCGTAACGGAATTTGATTCCTTATCCGGGGAATATTGCATTCATGTGTTTATCGTGTAGAGTCATTAGGTTTAAGGTACTTAAACCAAGGATGAGGCATAGTGTAATTTTATACACTCGTATGAGGGAAAATTACATGTTTCGGAATGCACCATTCACACAATAGCACACCCTTGGTGATCGATTTCACTCAATTTAAGGAAATGAACTTGAACTATAAACCATCTTAGTCAATTTATTTTATCGTTTGAACAATCTTTGTAGTTAATTATTAGTCTTTTAAACAAAACTGCGATTCGGATCAAGATAATGATAACTAATCGGTGTTTAACCTCACATTTCCCTTGGGAGACGACCTTGACCACCACGCTAGACTACGATTGACCCGGTACACTGCCGGTGAGATTGAAACCCTAGAAAGGTTGCATCAAGTTTTTGGCGCCGTTGCCGGGGAGTTTGTAACGGTTTCTACTTATATTAGTTAAATTTTTTTGAGAAAGAATCAAAACTTTTTTCTAACCTAATTCTGTTTTATTTTCTTTTGGTACTTACCTCTTGGTAAGTTACCAAGTGTTGTTCACTATTTTCTTGTTGTTTCTATTTTTGCAGTTGATGACCCGTTCTAGAAGCGGTAAGGCCCCTCTCACTCCATACAAGCCCGACATCAACAGTTACGAAAGGCAGTTACGAGCTGAGAATAAGTGAGGTCAAACTAGCCAAGGACAACTTGGTGAAGAAACTTCCCAAGAATCATCTAACCAAGAAATAGATATGGCCGAGATTAGTGACGAGACACCACCTGAACAAGGATTGAATCATGCCCAAGGGCATGGTCAAAACCAAGCCAACTTAAATCCACCACCCATTCACCCACTTAACCCAAATCCGAACAATCAAAATCCCAATGACCAACAAAACCAGAATCAAAACAGAAACCAAAACCGGAATCAAAACAACCGTAATAACCAAAACAACAATCCTCCATTTAGACCCCTATGTGATCAAACAGTTAGAAGAAACCAACCAAATGATCCTATCCGTTTACCTAATGAAGGAGCTAACAACTTTGAAGTGAAAGGTCATCTCTTTGGATTGATTGATACTCGTTGTCAATTTTTTGGTGAAGATCACGAAGATCCACATCAACATCTTCATCTATTTGAGCAATTTTGCAACACGGCTAAGAGCCATGGTGTTCATAAGGAGTTGACAAGGATGTCAATGTTTCCTTTTTCATTGACCGGAAAGGCTAAGGATTGGTTTTCATCTCTTCCTCATCACTCATTGACTAGTTGGGAAGAAATACAAGATGAATTTTTAAAGCAATATTTCACACCCGGGAGAAATTTGAAATTGAAGGTTGAAATTGCTAACTTCAAGCAAGGAGTTGAAGAGTCTCTCGGAAGTGCATGGGAAAGATTTAAAAAATTGTTGAGAGCTTGTCCCGATCATGGTTACACTCTTGAAATGCAAATCCAACTCTTTTGTAGACAATTGAAACATGAGTCCCGTGCGGATGTTGATCATGCATGTGGCGGTTGTTTGATGATGCGTGATGCACAAGAGGTGTATGATGCTATTGAAAGAATCTCGAAAAATAATAGAATGTGGGAGACCGGATCGAGTACAAGAAAAGTCGCTTTTGTAGGAGAAGCTACGTCCCAATCGGAAGTGTTAGCTCAACTAGCTTCTCTCAACAAGAAATTCGATGGTATGCAATGTAGCAAGAATTCGGACATTTATGCACAAGGTGAATTCCCAATTGAGGAAGTGAGATATGATGATGATACAACTTTTGTATTGGATGAGCCAAGAGAACTAACAAATGAAGAGGTTAGTTTCATGCAACAACATCAAAATCTAAACAATGCTTATTCAAACTCCTTTAATGCTATAAAGAGAGATCATCCAAATTATCGTTGGTCCGAAAATACAAACAAGCAAGGCCAACCACCATTCCCTTTACAACAAAGAACCTCTTTCAACCCAAATTCCCAAACTCGAAACTTCCAAGGAAATTCCTCCACCTATCCACAACAACCACCAACTCGATCTTACCAACAACACACCACCCAAAGCATTCCCATTTCTCAAAATACTACTCAATCAAATGACAATGTTGACAAATGGGGAGCAATGATGGATAATCTTATGGGTGTTGTATCTACTCAAGCTAAGAATATGGAATCCATGATGACTTCTATGAGTTCGGTTACTAAGGATCTTAGCTCTTTGAGGACTACAATGAGTGGTCATGATACAAGAATGAAGACCATAGAAGCATCAATGCGGAATGTAGAAGAACACTTGAGTAGGGAAGGAGAAAGAAAGAGTAGTAGACCACCCGGTGGACTTCCTAGCAATACCGAGAGGAATCCAAGGGAGGTTAATGTTATCGTTACTCGTAGTGGAAGAATTTGTGGAAGCAACGATGTGGAAAATCCCGGAAATAACGAAGTGGAAGATGATTTAGATGACAAATTCGAAAAAGAGGAATTGACTGAAGAAGAAGAGGAGATTGTTGACAACTTTTTGAGAAGGGATAGATATGTTGAAAAGGAAAGTGATGATGAAGAATGGGTGAAAGTGCCTAGAATCTTGAAGAACCCTAGAGCAAATGATCTAAGGACCTTATTTAATGAACATGTGAGAGAGGATCAAGTTGAAGAACACACGGTTTCTAAAGACTCTCCACCGGTTCACACTCAAAAAGCTCAAAGGGAACCAAGGCAAAAATCGAATAAGGAAAAGCAAGAAGAAATTGATTGGCGGCCACCTAATGCCCAAACTTTCGAGGAAGCTACTCCATCTCAACCAAACAACAAGGGTAAGGGAGGTATGAATTCTAATCCCACTTTAATTGACCTTGAATCACTCCCGTATCCCTCAAAAGAACAAATTAAAAGGTTGAAGATGGATAAAAAAATATGCTCGTTTCCTTGATACTTTTCGCCATTTGAATATTAACATTCCCGTAATTGAAGCCTTAATTAACATGCCTACTTATGGGAAATTCCTTAAAGATATTTTGTCAAATAAAAAGCGTTTAGAAGAATATGAGAAAATTTGTCTTAATGAGGAATGCTCCGCGGTCTTACAACACAAGCTTCCTCCTAAACTCAAGGATCCCGGTAGTTTCACCATACCATGTGAAATCGGGGGATTTTTGTTTAAGAGAGTACTTTGTGACCTCGGTGCAAGTATAAATCTTATGTCGTATGCGGATTATAAAAAACTCGGAATAGGAGAACTTAAAAACACGGAGATGACTCTTCAATTGGCGGATAGATCGATTAAATACCCTAAGGGAGTCATTGAAGATGTTTTAGTTAAGGTCGATAAGTTTTACTTCCCGGTTGATTTTGTGGTGATGGAAATGGAGGAAGGGTATTCAACACCCCTTATTCTTGGTCGTCCTTTCCTAGCCACGGGAAGAACTCTTATTGATGTTCAAAGAGGTGAGGTAATCTTGAGAGTTAATGAGGATAAAGTCACTTTTAATATCTTCAAAGCAATGAAACATCCATACGACTCACGAGAATCATGTTCTTTTATAGATGTTATATCTTCTATTTGTGTGGATCGTACTAACTTACAGGCCTTTGAAGATAAGCTTGAAGAATGCTTGGCTTTATCAATCTATAAAGAAGAAGAGAATGACAAAGAAATGAAGGAAGTGATTTTTCACTTGGATGCCGGCGGGCCTTTTAGAAGACAACCATGGCACCGGTATTTGGAACTAGATTTGAGTGGACCAGTTTTAAAGCCTTCGGTGGAAGAGCCACCAAGAAATTTGGAATTAAAATCTCTACCTTCTAATCTTAAATATGCTTTTCTTGCAAATGATAATTTGTTACCTGTTATTATTTCTTCGTCACTAACCGAGTTGCAGGAGGACCAATTGCTAAGGATGCTTAGAAAGCACAAGAAAGCATTCGGTTGGACAGTAGCGGATATTCATGGAATTAGCCCGGAAATTTGTGTGCACAAGATCATTTTGAATGATAATGCTAAACCGTGTGCACAACCACAACGCCGTCTAAATCCACATATGCAAGAAGTGGTGAAGAAAGAGGTTATCAAATTGCTAGAAATGGGCATAATCTTCCCTATCTCAGATAGTGAATGGGTTAGTCCCACTCAAGTGGTACCAAAGAAAGGCGGTTTTACAGTTAAGGAAAATGAGAAACACGAATGGATTCCTACAAGGGAAGTGACCGGATATCGCATGTGTATCAACTTTCGAAAACTGAATGAGCACACAAGGAAGGATCACTATCCACTACCGTACATTGTCCAAATGTTGGAGCGGTTGTGTGGACACAAATTCTATTGTTTCCTTGATGGTTATTCGGGATATCTACAGATTTTCATTGCGGCCGGTGATCGAGAGAAGACAACATTTACTTGCCCTTATGGAACGTTCGCTTATAAAAGAATGCCTTTTGGTTTATGCAACGCTCCAGCCACATTTCAAAGATGCATGATGGCAATATTTTCTGATATGGTTGAGAAAATTTTGGAAATATTTATGGACGATTTTAGTATTTTTGGAGATTCCTTTGATCAATGCTTAGCTCATTTGGAACGTGTCCTACAACGTTGTGAAGATACAAATTTGGTTCTAAATTGGGAAAAGTGTCACTTAATGGTATCCGATGGCATTGTTCTAGGCCATAGAATTTCTGAAGATGGTATCGAAGTTGACAAAGCAAAGATTGAGGAGATCGAAAAGCTACCGCCACCGGTAAACTTGAAGACCTTAAGAGGATTTCTTGGACATGCCGGATTTTATCGTCGTTTCATTGCGGATTTCTCGAAAATTGCTAAACCATTAAGCCATCTACTCGAGAAAGAAGTACCTTTCAACTTTGACGAGAAGTGTATGGAAGCATTTGAAACTTTGAAGAAGAAATTGGTAAGTGCACCTGCCTTAGTTGCCCCAGATTGGACTTTACCGTTTGAATTGATGTGTGATGCAAGTGATCTAGCGGTTGGGGCCGTGTTAGGCCAACGTCATGATAAGGTTCTAAAGGCAATCTACTATGCATCTCATACTTTGAATGCGGCACAAATCAACTATGCCACAACCGAGAAGGAACTTTTGGCGGTTATCTTTGCCTTGGATAAGTTTCGTTCTTAGCTCATCGGTTCTAAGGTTATTGTTCACACCGATCATGCGGCACTCCGGTATCTAATGAACAAGAAGGATGCAAAGCCAAGACTTTTACGATGGATCTTACTTCTTCAAGAGTTCGATGTGGAAATCAAAGACAAGAAAGGTAAAGACAATGTAGTGGCGGATCATTTGAGTAGACTAGAGATCGTAGAAGAGGAAGGTACAAGGAAGGAGATTCAAGATACATTCTCGGATGAACAACTTATGGTGATTGATGCACCTCCATCCATGCAACTCATTGGAAACACCCCGATGCAAAAAGAGGATTCACCATGGTTTGGTAACATTGTTAATTATTTTACGCATGGTTATATCCCACCTCATTGGACATGGCAAAAGAAAAAGAAATTTTTCCATGATTTGAAATTCTATTATTGGGAGAAACCGGACCTTTTTCGGAAGTGTTCGGATGGCATCATTAGGAGATGCATTCCAAATAATGAAATTTCAAGTCTACTATCCTTTTGTCATGGACGTGAAGTTGGAGGCCATCATTGTGGATGGAAAACCGCTTATAAAGTTTTACAATGTGGTTTTTATTGGCCTACGTTATATAGAGATGCACATCATTATGCTAAATCTTGTGAGTCATGCCAGAAATGGGGAAATGTATCTAAGAAACATGAAATGCCTCTCCACCCTATTTTAGAGTGTGAGTTGTTTGATGTATGGGGCATCGATTTCATGGGGCCATTTCCTCCATCATTTGGTAATAAGTTTATTTTGGTAATGGTTGACTATGTATCTAAATGGGTTGAAGCCCAAGCTCTTCCCACCAATGATGCCGGAGTAGTGATGAAGTTCCTTAAAAAGAACATCTTCACGAGATTTGGCACTCCTCGGGCCATCATTAGTGATAGAGGATCTCATTTTTGTAATCAACCATTCACAAAATTGCTTGAAAAGTATGGTGTGAAGCACAAGATAGGTACACCGTATCACCCACACACTAGTGGTCAAGTGGAAGTGTCTAACCGAGAAGTGAAACGGATCATTGAAAAAACGGTAGACACTAACCGCAAAAATTGGTCGGTGAAACTCGATGATGCACTATGGGCATATAGAACGGCTTTTAAAACACCCATTGGTTGCTCTCCTTATAAACTAGTATTCGGAAAATCTTGTCATCTTCCGGTTGAGTTAGAGCACCGAGCTTTTTGGGCTATCAAGTTTCTTAACTTTGATCCCCAAGCCGTAGGTGATCATAGGTTGCTCCAACTCACGGAATTGGAAGAATTTCGTTTAGATGCTTATGAAAACGCCCGTATCTATAAGGAACGCACGAAGTCGTTTCATAATAAAAAGATTTTTCGTCGTGAGTTCCATATAGGTGACGAGGTGCTTTTGTATAATTCACGTTTAAAGTTGTTTCCAGGAAAGTTGAGAACGAGATGGACAGGTCCTTTCAAGGTAACCAGGGTATATGCATCCGGAGCAGTGGAGCTTACCGATGGAAAGGCCACGTTTCTAGCTAATGGACATAGAGTGAAATTGTTTATTAAAGAGGAAGGAATCCCTCAAACTGAGGAGGTGATGTTCCTCACCAACCCCCCTTCTGACTAAAAAAGAGGCATAGTCTAGCTATAGACTCTAAACTTAGCAACCCCGGGTACTATCTTTCCTTTTATCGCTTATGCATCAACTTTGGTAAGATTATGTGCTTCTGTGCTATGTGTTTAAGTGGTATTAGTTGGTAGTAATCCCTACGATTGATCTGTATAATTCCATTTAATCTACCGTATAATCTCGTCGAGCCAACGACGTTAAACGAAAGCGCTCCCGGGAGGCAACCCGATAGACCGCATAATTTTAGTTTTAAGTTTAGCGCTTGTCTTGATATGTGCTAGAAGTAATGTGCTTGACATATGTTGTGTGTTTGTTTTAAGTGTTAGAATTTATTTTTCTAAGTATAAAGATAAGTGGTCTTTGTTTTGAGTGTTAGAAAAAATTTCTAAGTAAAAAATTGTGGGTGTTTTGCTCTCTGTTAATGAATAGTGAGTTCTTTCCCGTTTCATGATGTAGTGGCGCACACCATGAGAATTAGTGGCCTGCGCCACTTTAATTCCATCAATTTGGCTAATAATTTAGTGGCTTGCACCACAGTCCTAGTGGCTTGAGCCACTTTGTTTGCTTTAATTCAAATTAAATTAGTGGCATGCGCCACACCCTAAAATTGCAAATTGAAAATCCATTTCCTGGCTCCTCCACTCCACCCTTTTCCACATCCTCTTCCGATTCTGATTATGAATGATCGTCGTGGTGTTCGGTTCAGTTGGCACTGTTGTTGGTTCGTTTCTAAGTATTTAAGTTCTACCCACTCTGGGTTTCAATAAAAGTTGTTGTGTCTGTGATCGTCAGTTTTAGATTGTCATCAGTTGGTCGAAATAATTTGGTGTTAGGCACCCTTGCTGTCTGTTGTTGTCTCATTTCTATTTCTGTTTAATATATTAAATTATGTCTTTCTAATTTTGTTGTTCCTTTCTATGTTTGTCTAATATATTATAAGTTTATGTCTTTCTAATATGGTTAGTTCAATTCTTATCTTCATGCATGCATTCACGTTTGGCCTACGCCAATTTAATTCTATTTAATTCGCATTAAATTGAATTGGTGGCCTAAGCCATGGTTTATAAGTGGCCTGCGCCACTTTCACCCATAAAAAAAAAATTTAAAAAAATAAAATAAATAAAATAAAAATAGTAGTAATATGGCTTACACCATCCCTTTTATTTTCCATATTTTAATTGCATGCTACCCCTGATTCGAATTATAACCTATTACTTTAATTGATTTTGTATTTTTCCCTCCTACACTTCTATCCTCACTAGTCATTGAGGACAATGCTAGATCGTAAGTGGGGAGTGGAGAGCCGTAGTCGGGAAAAACACGGAATTATTTCACTATATACCTAAGAAACGCTTAACTTTTAGTCAAACTCGAACAATTAAGTGGTTAAAATAAATTCTGTTATAAGTTAAGATATGTAATAAAAGAATAGATGTTTTAACAAAGTGAGTAACTTTAATGAATCATAAATGCATTTTATCGTGATTCCGTGATTATAGTGTGAATCCTTAGAGTACGTATATTTCAAAATTTTGTTAATAAGTAAACTTTTATGTAATCATGCAAGCATGCTTCCATAGCAACTAGAACTTAGGCTTGATATCCTTTCGAGGCGAAATAGAAAGGTGTTCAGAGTCGGAGTTAGGGATGACGGTCTTGGCATTTCTTTGATTTAGCTAGAGCCAAGTGGCCTACCCGAACATGAATTTCCACTTGTCCCCATCTCAGCCTTGTAGAGTGGCGAGACCCCGCTCGAAACAGCCATTCGTGATTAACCCCGTTGTAATCCGACCCTTAGCCGAATCATGGTCTACATTTCCTTGTTTTCCCGCAAGTGTAGTAAGTTTCTATGGATTGTGCGGTGACGACTTTGGGAGTCGAGAGTTGGATAGTATTCATGGCACATGGTTGAGATGTTATTTTATTGAGTTCGGAGCCTTTGTATGTATTGTATATATACAGTTTATGGTTTTTTTATTAATTAAAAAAAAATTAAAAAAAAAAATTAAAAAAAAAAAAGAAGAAGTAGTGTTTCATTTATAGTGTTAATGTGATCAAATAATGGCTATAGTACGAAGAAAAATGTGGAAGGACAGATTATCAGAATCAAGTAATGTGAATTGGGAAGTTGATCAAGTTGATATGGTGCGTTTATTCTTGTGATTGTTATGAGGGAGACGTCTTGAGTAGCTTTATGAGAATAGAAGTATCGGTTCACATTTTATTGGAGTCGAAGGTGTAGAATGCTTACTATCTTGCTCATTCTCTTTTGTTATATCCTTCTTATTCCTTCGATAAGCCAATTCCCGAGCCTAACATTACAAGCTTGCAAGTCCTGCCCGATCTATCTCCTTGACTCTGAATGACTCGATTAGTGGAGATTGGTATCATTCCTAAGCCTATGGATTGCATTTTTCGAGTTTACATGCATGATCTTCATATTTTGAGTGCTTGATAACAATTCTGAGAAATATTCACACACACACTCCGCTATTGTCTTGGATCACGGTAAACATATATTTATAATTCTGACGAGTTGCATCACCTAGTTGACATCCGGTTCTCGACGTTTCATTATCTTTACTGTAACTCTAGTTATTTTATTTCTTGTTTGCTCGAGGGCGAGCAAAAGCTAAGTGGGGAGTGGTTGATGTATGTCAACCGGATGCTAAAATTATACGATGTTTTACCCCAATTCTTCAGTATATAATGATAGATTCGTATCGATTATAGTGGAATTAAGTATAAATCAAATCAATTTCATTTCATAATTTTATATAATTAATATATAAATTTTATTAATAAATGTTACCCTAGTTATCTACTCCCTCCGTCTCAAAATGTTTGGGACATTTCCTTTTTTAGCCGCTTACGAAAAGTCTAATTAATACTTGAAATTTCGTTAATTGATGTAATATTATTAGGGTTATGATAAAGTGAAACTTAAAGTACATAAATGTAAAAAGTATTAGATCATTTGATGAAATTCGAAGGATTAATTAGACTTTTCGTAAGCGGTTGAAAAGTCAAACGTCCCAAACATTTTGAGACGGAGGGAGTATAATTTATCATCAAAAGTTATTAATGTTGTGATTATGTCTGTTTTGTAGTGATAGAAGAGCAGAAAAGAAATGGAAAGAAAATGGAAAGCATTCGTTTTATTTCGTGCAAGATTTATAATTGTTGATGTCATGGCTTGAGCCACAACATCAAAAGTGGCGTGAGCCACAACATCAAAAATGGCCTGAGCCACAAATTAAATGGTGCAGGCCACAATATCAAGCACATGCGCATTAAATGCAGAAGTCACATCTCAACCACTTTGGTCACGCATGGCTTAAGCCACACCAAAAGTGGCGCAAGCCACCTTATTAAATTGCAAAAATTTGGCAATATACTATTGCTCATCAGTGAAGAAAAAGCGAGTTCGACGAAAGAGTTTTTGGAGAAGCTTGAAGGCAATATCACCGTAAAGGCTCTCTTAGCCAAAAATCACCATCATTTTAACATTTAATCCTTGTAATATCTTAGAACTATCATTTTGAGAAGCTCAAGTCTTGAAGTGGATGTATAGGAAACAATTAGCCGTGCTCCATCTTCATCAAAGCGGAGTAGATGAATCTCACCTTGGGTTCATCATTCGAATTTGGTAATCTATTAGCTTTTACTTTGATCTAAGTGTTCTTGTTATTATGAATGCTAGCTTTAACTTGTTAGTAGTTATGATGATAAGTGGCTAGTTTCTTGTATTGATTAAGATGATATAGTAATGATAGTTAATCCTTTTATTATTTGGAGTTGATCGTTTTATTGCTAGCTTCTATTGTGTTGAAATCCTCTTGCTTGCTTTGATTGTTAATGTGTGTATTGGAGTAATTAACCATTGCATGCACCTACACAACTAGTAGATACCGAACGGAGACGTTAGTTGTGAGACGATGGTAAGAGGGACGGAAGGTAGAATCGACCGTAACGGAATTTGATTCCTTATCCGGGGAATATTGCATTCATGTGTTTATCGTGTCGAGTCATTAGGTTTAAGGTACTTAAACCAAGGATGAGGCATAATGTAATTTTATACACTCGTATGAGGGAAAATTACATGTTTCGGAATGCACCATTCACACAATAGCACACCCTTGGTGATCGATTTCACTCAATTTAAGGAAATGAACTTGAACTATAAACCATCTTAGTCAATTTATTTTATCGTTTGAACAATCTTTGTAGTTAATTATTAGTCTTTTAAACAAAACTGCGATTCGGATCAAGATAATGATAACTAATCGGTGTTTAACCTCACATTTCCCTTGGGAGACGACCTTGACCACCACGCTAGACTACGATTGACCCGGTACACTGCCGGTGAGATTGAAACCCTAGAAAGGTTGCATCAGTTTCAAAAATTGGAAACCGTATAAAATGGTTCGGTTTTAAAAAAGAAAAAAACCGGCCGAACCGGACCATGTTCACCCCTAATTATTTCTGCCATTCTCGTTGCAATTTACAGATGTTATTGTTTCAATCTCAGTATCTATCGTTGCACATGTGTTGTGCAAGAATCTAATACCCAATAACAACTTCATTGTAGCCCAAGATACGATTTTCGATTTCACCTCCGAGCATCTGTAGTGCTGTAACTTTTGCCACCATGACTCGGCTTCTCCCTTCAAGCTGTAAGATGCAATATTACTTTTCAATTGCTCCGGTATGTCCATCCAGGGGCGGACCCAGCCTTATAGGGTGGGGTGCATGGACCCCACTCAAATTTTCAGACGAAGTTACTTATATACCCATCTAGTAATATTAAAGCTGTGTATGTATATTATTTCAGACAATATGCAGTGTAATTGTCCATTTAGCTCAACTAGTTAGAAGCTTTGTTATATATCCTTAGGTCATAGGTTCGAATCTTGGCTATTGAGTTTTTTTTCACCTTTTTTTTTTAATTTGGCCCCCACTGGAAAAAATTTCTGAGTCCGCCACTGTGTCCATCTGCTCAAAAAAATCTTCAAGTGCATCTACCCATTCAACGAAATAGCCCGGAGGAAGAAACGAACGTTCATTCTGATTATAAACGTGATGTAGTCGCTGAGATAACATACATTTTCATGGCCTCCATTCCCATCTTTGCTGCAATTCAGCTCAGATGTGAAAGAACCAACTTTTTCAGCAAACTTCCGTGGAATATCCAATCAGATTTTCGAATCCCGAACACCATCGCGGATCTGGCTATCTTTCCGACTCAGTTTGACAATCATACTGCGAGGGGGAAAAACCCTAGCACTGATACCAAATGATGTAGAAGATGTACAATAAACGGATAAAATACGAGCTAATCCAAGCTCAAAGAAATATTATTCTCAAAAAGAATAAGATTCAATATCCAAAATTACATTCTAATTAGCAACTAGCCGACTTAAGATATTTATAGGTTAAAAAGCTCATTTAGGTAATTAAAAGCCCAAAGGGCTATCTAGTAAATCTATAGTATATAAAATTTAAATACCCAATTATCCGACCCATATCCGGTTTATTTTATAGTTTATACACGGAACCTTCCATCTTCTCTGGGAAAACCTCAACAAATAAAAAATCCTAAAACAGTAAATGCATAAAACTAACTCCATCCCAAACAATCCCGTCCTAAAATCTCGGTAACTAAATCTCGGTAAATGCATAAAACTAACCATTTTCTCATATCAAATGCTCCATTATCCCAAAAGAACGGTGGGGAAAAGGTAACAAAATTTTGTACGCGTTGATCAAAATGTCACATTGTGACCCTCTATTAAGCGTTTAGTTTGATGAATTTGAGCAGAAGCCTATATTCCCCTTTTCATAGGTTTTCCAAAAGCATTTTATTATTTTTGAATCAATTTTCTTTTTGTTTGAAGTTAATGCTTTTTATCTTTTGTATGAGGGGATTTTATTCCCCCCTTTTTTTGGTCATTGTGACACAAGTATATAATTTGAAGCTTTTCCAAAAGTATTTTGTACAACTATTATAGCATTGGGAATCTGTAGAAGGGAAAAATATGTGGAATGTCTTCAAATAATCAGGTATGACATGTTTGTAGTCATATAGTTGGCTCAAATGTACAAGTACAGATTTTTTACATGTATTTTTTTTCGGAACAAAAGGTAATATTAGAGTTATTTGTTGCTCATGACAATCCTAATGTTGATCTTCTACCTTCGGACCGAGTAATTAAGTTGTCTAATAAACCCCTCCACACTCACTTGGAACCCGAAGTTAGTTCAGCTTTCTTTTGTCCCAGCTTGGAAAGCTCGAAATATCTTATCTATACCTCTTTCAGTGCAAAATTTAGTTGATAAGCTCATCTGGCATTGCTTTTGTGATTGTATCTGTTCGGTAAAAATTGGGCATCATCTTGCCAGAGACTTGAAAGACCGCGAGGGAAATGTAATGCTTCCAGCTCCAGACCGTATGAAAAGATATGGAAATTACTATGGAATCTAAAGGTGAGGCCACGGATCATTCACTTTTGTTGAAAATATCTAAACAATGTTTTCATTTCCTGCCTAGTGTTAAGAAAACGAGGCTTTGGAAATGTTGTTTGTCCTATTTATGATAGGGAAGAAGAGACCACTCACCAGATGTTTGGAAATCGTTTGGTAATGGCCAATTTCGGCAAGACTTAAGAGTCCCAAGTATCACGGACTTCTTTGATTTTTAGTACAAATGAAGGCAGAGCTAGGGTAGCTCATGACATTTTCCTTTTGTGGGGAATCTAGAAATAAACGGATAAAACACGAACTAATCCAAAGTCAAGGAAATATCATTCTCAAAGAGAATAAGATTCAATATCCAAGATTACATTCTAATTAGCAACTAGCTGACTTCACATATTTATAGGCTAAAAAGCCATTTAGGTAATTAAAAGCACAAAGGGCTATCTACTAAATTAAAATATAAATAAAACACTATTAGCAAATAAAATGTGCTACATCATCTCCATTCCCCTACTCGGAAAGCTCGTCCACGAGTGAACTTGTAGGAATCCACATTGAAGCCTCCCAAGCTCAACTCCATTGGCGGATCTAGTTCATTCACCATCTTCTGAAACAATTTCAAAATCTTCTTAAATTCTCCATTTTCGAAGAAAACGATCAAACATGAAAAGAATGTAGCAACACATAGCTTAGTCATGATGAACTTCGTTTCCGTATAGGAGTTGTTCTCATCATTCCAACCCTCCCAAGGAATAACTCGCCCACGAGTTAGATTGGGGCCGGTATCCGTTTGTACATGACATCGTGAAACAAATACCATCCAAATTAACTTCCAAATGTTGAGCTCAGTACCAATTTCAAGCTGTAAGGACATAGCATTTGAACCATGTACAATTAGTTTAACCTGTTTCCAAACTGTAATCAAATGATCATGGTCTTGATTAATGATTCTGACATCCATCACATTAAATAGATCAACCAAAGTAGCTTTTAAGTCATCAACATGCTTGCAGGTCTTCTGCCGGCCTAAAGCAATTGTGAAAACATGTAGAATATGGTGAACATTGTCAAGCTTTCCACGTTTACCAAACTTGGGATCACCAGCTTGATGATTTATTTCCAAATCCTCTATCTCAATAACACGTCGCAACAAAAGCGCCCAGGTAAATTCTTCCTTAATCAAGCTCATATGAAAGAAAAGTCTCAAGCCCTGTGGTTGGGCATACATAATGCAGAAAGTACTTTGTAGATGTTCGACCGAGATACCTCTCAAAGACCTCAATTCCAAATGGCTGACATCATAGGTGCAATGTGAAGAAACCTTCACAGCATGTTCTCCAACCTGGGCCTGGTGGCGCTAAATGTGGCATAAATGGTCCGGTCATTCTTAGACCGCCGTCCTCGCTTGGTCTAAAAAAAATTTAACTCGAGTTGACAAGACATTTATGTCTCACACTTATATGGGGGTGAGTATTCACTTACTTTACCGATGTGAGACTTTACAGCAACATCATACGATATATTTCCAGAAATGTGAACCTTGCAAGTATGAGCAGCGCTTAAGCACAAATAATGGGGATTACTAGTATTTGATTCAGTGGGAACCTTTATCGAACGCTTGTCGTGCGATACTCGATATGTCTTTGTATGCTTCACCACTTCCATTCCTTTTTCTTGCTGGTTCAATTTGCTGGGTAATTTTGTCAAACACTTGATGGGCGTTAAAATCTCAGCCTTTTGATGTTCTACTACAGCCGTTTTCACTAAATGCCCATTATTTCTGCCATTCTCGTTGCAATTTACAGATGTTATTGTTTCAATCTTAGTATCTATCGTTGAACATATGTTGTGCAAGAATCTATTACCCAATAACAACTTTATTGTAGCCCAAGATACGATTTTCGATTTGCCCTCCGAGGTCCGAGCATCTGTGGTGCTGTAACTTTTGCCACCATGACTCGACTTCTCCCTCCAAGCTGTAAGATAAAATATTACATTTCAATTGCTCCTGTATGTCCATTTGCTCAAAAAAAATCTTCAACTGCATCTATCCATTCAACGAAATAGCCCGGAGTCCCATTGAAGAAACGAACCTTCATTCTAATTATAGACGTGATGTAGTCGCTGAGATAAAATAATTCTTCATGGCCTCCATTCCCATCTTTGCTGCAATTCAGCTCAAATGTGAAAGAACCAACTTTTTCATCAAACTTCCGTGGAATATCCAATCGGATCTTCGAATCCCGAACACCGTCGCGGATCCGACTATCTTCCCGACTCAGTTTGGCCATCATACTGCGAGGGGAAAAACCCTAGGCTTCCGATACGAATGATATAAAAGATACTGATAAACGGATAAAATACGAGCTAATCCAAACTCAAAGAAATATCAATCTCAAAGAGACTAAGATTCAATATCAAGATTAATTCTAATTACCAACTAGCTGACTTAAGATATTTATAAGCTAAAAAGCCCATTTAGGTAATTAAAAGCCCAAAGGGCTATCTACTAAATTAAAATATAAATAAAACACTATTAGCAAATAAAACGTGCTACATCACTGTGTTCATGCATTTATGATAATGAAAGAGGTAACGCTGACTCAATCCTCAAAATGACTGAAGCGGAGGTTAATAGATATTGGGGGAATGAGGGAGAAGGACAGAAATATTTCGTCGATTGAGTAGAAGGACGAGTTTTTGAAAGCTTTTGCGTAAAGAATAGCTATTTATTATTTGTCGAAATTGCTTGTGTTCGAAATTATTTGTTTAAATTCGAGCGACGAAATTGAAATTTTTCGTTGTCGAAAAATTTAATTTTCAAAATTCATCGTCGAAATTCACTAATTTTCGGGATTATTTGTCGAAATTCATTTAATTTTCAAAATTCATCGTCGAAAATTTCGGGATTATTTCGAAATTCGGCGATTTCGGGATTATTTGGGGAGATTATTTGATTTTTCGGGATTATTTGTTTGTCATACCATTTATAAAAATTATGCGGTTTGTCATTACCATATAAAAAATATGTAGTTGTCATATTCTTAAAAATATTTAAGGGATTGTGTCAGTATTATCTGCATAATTTTCAATAGTTTTAATACTCTATTTTAGAGATTTCAACATAAAAAATAACACAACAATAGATAACTTATTTATTAAATTTAGGGGGAAGGGGCCAGAAAGACAAAAAAAAAAAAAATCATAAATGGTCCAGAAGGACGTTACTACATTTCATGTGATTAAAAATGACAAATTCATAATAAATTGACAAAAATACCCTTTTACACATTAAACACGTAGTAACGCTAGATAAAGTGTAGTAATGACCAAGAAAACAAAATAAGAATAAAAAACAAGTAGTAATAGACCATAAAATGTCGTTACATCCAATGAAAAGGTAGTAACAGCCAAAATCAAGTAGTAACTGCCTAAAAAGAAGTAGTAACTGCCCGTAAACTGTACTAACGGCCAATAAAAAAGGAGTAACAGCCCATAAAATATATAAAGTTACTTCAAAAAATGTAGTAACGTTACAAAATTAATAGTAACAACCCTAAACCCTAAACTTTTTCAAAAAATAAAAAAAAATTAATACGGCCGGCTCCGGCGTTCAAATCCTAATCCCCTCTTTCTCCTCTTTCTCCGGCGTTTAGCTTCAGCCTGCCACAGCCGTCATCCCCATTTCTCCTCCTCAAATCCTTTTTGTCCAAATCGTTCAATCTGAATCGGGTGATACAAATCCGATCTTCTTGGCCGGAAATTGGACTCGGTTGGAGCATTGAAATCGGGTGATAAACAGATCCGACCTGCTGCTCCCTTCCGCCGGAAATTGCAACTTCATCCGCCTCACCCTACAGAATTAGAAACCACCGGAAATTGCAGCTCCCTCCCTTCCAATGGACGATTCCGGCCGCCGGGAATCACCACCACCAATCGACGAGAAATTTCCGTCGAGTCCACCCATCTTCTGGTAGGATTTTGATAGGAGATCAAGCAGCAGCCGCAATTTCTGGTAGGAGTTTGATCGGAGCCGAGATAATAGGGAGAAGAAAGAACGCTGGTGAAATGTGCCTAAGCACGCTGGTGTTGCTGTGAATGGACAGAAGAAGAAAGCGGAAAAAAAAAAAAAAAAAAAAAAAAGGAAATTCAGATTTTGGTGTATCATGATTTGTTTATAAAAATAAATAAAAAGGGTAATGTTGGAAGTTTATATTGTTTTTGTCCTGATTAATTTTCAGTTTCCTTCAAGCCTGATTAATTAGTAGATATGTCCTTCCTGCCAAAAACCTATTAAATTTATCAATTTGCATTAAGAAAAAATGTCATTTTCTAAGCACACAAGTAGTATTACAATAGAAGTAAATTTTTTCTTCTTTTTGAGTAAAGATGTTGATATTTTATATTTGAAGATGTTTATCAGCATACTAAATTTATGGTTATATTGAGAGGCTATAACCCTTATTGGCCTAGGGCCTCATAATACTCAAAGACGGCCTTAGTTATGCGGGTGTGTTTCTTCTTTTGTAGATCTTGAGTCAAGCTTATATACAATCTTAGAAATACAATCACTTTTTTTTAACTAAATATTTAATTCGACTCGAATCACTTAACTTTACATTAACTTTACGTTGGGACCTCGATCCCCAACAGTGCAAGCATGCACAGCTCGAGGTGCAGTGCATCGAAACGGCGTCGTATCGGGCGAAAACGACGTCGTTTTGCTGTTTTTTTTTTTTTTTTTTTTTTTTTTACATCGGATCGGAACTGCGTCGTATCGAAACAAAATGATATCGTTTTGATGCAGCGCACCAGGTGCAGTACACACTTGCACCGGCGGGGATCCTTTTCCCTTTACGTTGTATTGAAAAAGTCACTTGGACAAGGTCCTAGCTAGGCAGCTATCTGCCGTCCATATTTTATTATACTTAGTTAATGGAACAAGAAATAAAAGTCTTATAAAAAATTATATAACAAATAAAGATAATCGGTAATTTTATTACACTCTTCATGAATCCTCTTTCTTTATTGCGCGATTAAATTGTTTAAAATATGATATATGACAGCGTTATGTGTAAAGGTTATATCACTTTACATATAGATAGCGTCTCATTTAAGATTACATGTTGAAATATATAAAAATAATTATTATCAACCAAATTAACAGATTAAGTTTTTTTTTTCCGAGATGGAAATTCAACGCTTCCGGTTGGTATAATAGTAGCAGGTGGCGAACTACACAATACAACCGATAGAGCGCTCCCAAAACGATCCGAAAAAAATACATTTAAATTGTACTATGCATATAATTTGCCCTTTTAGATTTTTTATTTGCCTTTAAAATTTTATTCTCTCCGCTACCCGAGATCACGCATCCGCCCGATATTAACTAGATCATGAATTAATGTCCGAGTATATATATATATATATATATATATATATATATATTGTGTGTGTGTGAATAATGATACGAGCACCGTCATCCGGACAGAACGAATGACAAAACTTGTAATATTAAAACTGTGTATGTATATTATTTCAGACAATATCTAGTGTAAATATCTATTTAGCTCAATTGGTTAGAATCTTTATTACTTTTCCTTAGGTCACATGTTCAAATCTTGGTTTTTGAGTTATTTTTCCACCTTTTTTTTTAATTTGGCACCACTCCTTAGGTCACAGGTTCGAATCTTGGCTTTTGAGTTATTTTTCCATCTTTTTTTTTTTAATTTGGCATCCACTGGAAAAATTTCCTGGGTCTGCCACTGCATATCTGTTGGAACTCGTTTGTATCTTTTTGAGTTATTTTTCCACCTTTTTTTTTTAATTTGGCACCCACTGGAAAAAATTTCTGGATCCGCCACTGCATATCTGTTGGAACTCGTTCGTATCTTTTCTTGCATTTTAGCACCCCAGCTTAACTTGGTGTTTTTATTTTTACAGGGAAATAATTGGTATTAAAAATAAAAATAAAAAATTCGTATTAGACAACAATTAACGCCAGGGTAACATACACAGAACAAATTTGATTACTATAAATACACCGTTTCTACAAACAAAAAAAAAAATCCAAACACTCCCAATTCCCAATCATCAAGTTTTTAGTCCACAAGAGAAAGGAATAAGAAAAAGAAGAAGAAGAAAAAGATGGCTACTAAGATTGCATTTGTTGTTTTTCTCCTCCTTCTTATATCAGGTTTAGTATATCTATCTATCTATGATATTATCTCAAGTTGCTTTGATTGTTTTTGTTGTTTTTATCAATTAATTAATTAATGAGTTTTACAATCGTATAAAATGTGTTTATCTTTTTAATTGTGGACATAGAACTCAACTACCCTAAGTATTCCCATTCAATATGAACATTTCATTGAAGAATGTCAAAGCTCATACAACTTCGAGATGCGTTTACCTTTTGTTGTAATAGCACGTCCAACTTCGAGATGAGTTCGAATCTTCTTCGAGTCTCTTCAACCGTTAAGTTTCTTGTATCTCGTTATATTATAGCCAGAAAATTTATATAGGTAGAAAATGAAGTCTCATTTCATTATATCATGGACAAACATAACATCAAGTACATGAATACATAAAAACACAAAAGGTTAATTACTACTACTTCCCTCCCACAAAAAATGTCTAAAGTAACGTATTTATTAACATCAATTGGTGTTAACAGAACGGTAAGCGATTGATTAACATGGTATCAGAGCTACATGCCATGGGATCGAACAATAGTGTGAACATAATTTTAAAAAAAATTGTGCAAGTGTTGAGAGAGATTGCCACCTTGGGGTGGGGGTGGGGGGGGGGGGGGTTGGGAGAGATTGCCCATACTCTTTAAAGTATATAGATATATAGTAACACATTTACTACCACCAATTGGTTTTAGTAGAACGGTAAGCGCTTGAAAAAAGTATTGTCCATTTTGTTTTGGAAAGCCCCAGAGATTACATCGTGAGCAGGGGTCGTTCCCCAAACAATACAACCAACATGATCCAACCCATGCCTAGCCAGTTAATGTGCCGGAAAATAGCCAGTGTCCTTGACAAATGTAAAAGATGAAGAATCAAAAGATGACAAAAGCGCTAGACAAGCTTGCTAAGTAGCTGAAGACAGACAAATCATCCGACGGTCGCAACAGTGCTTGAACACATAGCAAACAATCAGTCTCAAAGGTGACTGTATAGAGCCCCAATCGAATACCCTCTTCTATTGCCAAGAGAATCCCCTGCATTTTCAGGATTTCATGACTTATACCCGGATCGAAGTGAAACGAAAAGGCAACAATGACCGAGCCGAGCGCATCTCTAAAGAACAATCCCACACCAGAACCCAGGTCTGCGACAGAAGCATCAGAATTACATTTTCAGTTGCCCGCGGGATGTGCACTACATACGACCGGGTGGGCAGACCCCTCAGAGCCCGAGGAAGAGTATATGGCCTGACGATACTCCATTGCCCCCGCTGAGGAAGCAGAGACCGTGCGAGATACATACATAGGTACGTCATCGAAAACCGCACTGCATCGGGATTTCCAGAGATTCCAAAGAAGCATACAGAAGGTAGAAAGCTCATCTGAAGTATAACGCACAACCATCGCACCAGAAAACTCCTTAAAATTCGACCCATGCTGCATCCGCTGACTACCAAAAGGCGAGGCCGCCAAATCTCCCTGGCATATTCACAATCAAAAAGTGCATGTCGTAAGAACTCCATCTCCCTGCCACATGCCAAACAAAGACCCGAAACACATCTCAGAGCGAAAAAAATAGAAAATAACGTACGATGTCGCAGAGCGAATTTCATTACTTCAACTACGGAACTCGATCCCCTACGGTGCAAAGGGTGCACCGCGCGGTGCTGTACACCCGAAACAACGCCATTTCGGATCGAAGTTTTATATCACTAAAAAAAAATAGAAAGACAATAACGTACGATGTCGCAGAGCGAATTTCATTACTTCAACTACGGAACTCGATCCCCTACGGTGCAAAGGGTGCACCGCGCGGTGCTGTACACCCGAAACAACGCCGTTTCGGATCGAAACGACGCCGTTTTGACTGTGTATATATTTTATTTTATTTTCAAATCGGATCGAAACGACGTCGTTTTGATCCGAAAACGGCGTCGTTTCGGGTGCACAGCACCGCGCGGTGCACCCCTTGCACCATAGGGGATCGAGTTCCCTTCAACTACACCGTTTGTCCGTTCAAAAAAAAAAAAAAAAAAAACACACCATTTTAACAATATATTTGACTCACTTTGAGAAAAAGTCTTTTATAGGTCCCACATGGTGAAAGAAATGTTTGTATACAACAAAATATCACAACACATATTTAAGCCATTGATTTTAATAAGACCATAGGAATCAATGATGCTAAAGTGTGTAGTGATACTGTGTTGTGATCATTTTGTTGTGGCACTGTCATTTCTCATTAGATAATTTCGGACGAAGACAAAACATAGACAACTATAAATAGAGCCCTAATTGGTGAATATATATCACAAATATACAAAATCTTATTAGTAGCATATATATCATCATTTTCCTATATCTAAAGAGAGACTTGAAGATCTAGAAGAAGAAAATGGCTAAGTATCTTATGGCTTTTTTGTTCTTTGTTTTGCTCATCAATGTAATTGGTTAGTATCTTAATCTCTTTGGTCATGATGCATGTATTTTAACCAGTTAATGGGGAGCCTTTAATGACACCTCACGACATATCTGCCATTAATTATACCATACTGCGGTATATATTTTGTTTGGTATGGTATCATCTTAACAATCTTGTCATATTTCTGATGAATTGATGTCCGCTTATAATTTTATTTTGAGATACCATTTTGATGAAGATAGTGTAGATAGATATTATTACTAATAACAGTTAATTGTTAGATGCAGTAGCTGAAGCTGATGAGGAGAAGCAAGGGGGGTCACATATAATTCTGGCGAAATTTGTTCGAAAAGAATTCAGTATCTTCGAGAACAGGAAGCTCTTTGATGACGAATATGATGATGAAGGTGATGATGATATTAATGATGATGATGATGATAACAACAAGGGTTTTTGTGCTTACGCCGATTGCTCCGATGGTAGATGCGATAATGCCGGTTCAAATGACTGCGAATGCCGTGTAATAAAAGGTAAAGCTGTATGCAAATACAAATTTGAATGAGCACATGATCGATCGAATTAATGATCTGCAGTCATCAGACTCTTTCCATGTGAGAGAGTTGATCAGGGACGTTGATTCTGGTTAAAACACTAGCGTTTTTCAGTTATCTAACATCATCTCAGATGATTAATTAACTACCTTTACATGCGCGCATATGCATGCATGCATTTTGTCTTTGATCTTTTCAATAAAGTTTTTATTGAAGTATAATTAATCTCAGTTTATGTGTGTTTTGTTTTTCTTCTTCTTCATGTTGCAATATGCATGGAGATTAATGTGACATTTTTTAGCTGCTGCCTTTTCAATAATAATGAACAGCTAGCTGTTCTGTTCAAGTAGAATTAAGGTGTTATAACGTATTTGAGTTTAAAATATTTTATTGTACAACAGTGGTAATATTGCAATATTCAGAGTTGAATTAATACATCTTTACTACTTTTTGAAAAGACACAACCGTTGTGATACAACGATTGCAAAATTAGAATTTTAATTTCATTCTTGAATTAATTAAGTTTGCTTCTAAAACTCAATAAATATATATCCCGTTTAACCTATCATCAATTTTTTTTTCCCGGCAATGAATTGAACTTTATTTATTGAAAAAAAATGAGCCAAACATCATTAATTTGTTTCATAATAATAGCACCATTCTAAAATTTGTGGAAAAGTTTGGATTCAGTCTCATGCAATATGTGCCAGACTAGCTAGTTGATGGCCGGTTGAAATTTTAATTGACTATTAATACATAGAGATGTTTAATTCAGGTTGAATTTGAATGACCATTACAATAATGCAGATGACTCCTTCCAAAAAAAAAAAAAAAAAAAAAAAAATCTGCTGAATTTAAAGAATATGTTGATTTACTATGAGGAAAGCAATGTAGTTGTCATCTCGATCGAAGAAGCAGTAGCGGATCTATATATAGAAAAAAAATAATAAAAAAATAAAAAAAAAAAATTGAGCCGATCTTAATATATATACAAGATATCTAACAAAAGAATTCTTCATACCATATGACCGCCACAGGTCCAGTATGTGTGGTGTGGCTCACTGCTCTGTCAGTTAGAAGAAAATTAGTTGATACTACTACGAAGTCTATTGGTTATCGTTAAAATAACCAAAAAATAAATCACATTATTCAACGTCTATATATAACTAGTATAATGGAAATAGATTATTTCTTTTAGAAAAGTAAAGAAATCCTAAAATTGTACTCCTAAAGTGGTGCTAATTAAGAATAAGAAGGTTTCGCCTAAATCAATCATATTCATCTCCATTTCCTCAAAATTCGTCAATTTAGTAACAAATCATTTATATTTAACGACATGTGTCAAGTAATCAATCTCTCCCACATTTAATATAATTAAGATACGTTAGTTAAGTATAGGGAAAACTCTAATTTCCCCCCTTAGCTGCTTTAACCAAGCCCTTTTGGCTAAGTTTTTGTGGAGAATTTTAACGAACCCAAATCTGTTTGTTGCGAAGATCTTAAAAGCGAAGTATTTCCCAAAAACATCTCTCCTTCAAGCCAAACCCAAATTAACATGGTTGTTCCTATGCCTGGTCAAGCTTGCTGTCAGCGTTACTTGTTCTTCAAAAAGGTGTGAGATTCCGGGTAGGGGATGGAAAAGCGATTAATAATTGGGATGATGCGTGGGTTCCTGACAACCCATCCTTTAAAATTTTATCTTTGAAGCCTGAAGGGTACTCACTCAATTCTGTGGATCAACTGATAAACAACGGGACATGGAATCGGAATACTTTGATCTAGCTCTTTCTCCCAGTTGACGTTGAAAATATTCAGAGAATTCCCATCAGCATTGCAGGTTGTAGAGATAGAAGAGTGTGGAATCTCACTAGCAATGGAGTATACTCGGTTAAATCAGGATACAAAGTTGCATTTCAACTGCAACGGCAATTCTTGACTGACTACGCCTCTACCTCAAATGCCCTAAGTGGTGGGAGAGTGCGCAAAGAATTTAAGAACCTCTGGAGACTGAATCAAGCCCCGAAAGTGAAGACCTTTTTTTTGGAAATGTTTATCGAATGGGATACCAACTGCTTCTTTGCTTGCAAAACGAATTTCCTTTCCTGATCCAATTTGCAAAATTTGTGGGAATGCAGAAGAGACTTTGGAACATCTGCTCATTACCTGCGAAGACATAAAGGAGTATGGCGGATTGCCCCAATTTCATGGGATGATTTCCAAAACCCAAATTTCAGAATCTACGATTGGTGGGAAAAAGTTAGCCACCTAGTCTCGTCAGAACAGGGCCATCATCGAATTGGGTTGACTCTAGCACTCTTGTGGCAAATATGGAAATCACGGAATGAAAGAATATTTCAACAAAAAGTGACAGACAATTTAGAGATAGTCCAGAAAGCGCTGAAATTTTGGGACTCTTTGCAAATGGCTTTGGATCAAGAGGATGACATACAGGCTGAACATATGCATACTAATGCTTCTCTGCAACAAATCTCCCGTCCATCAATGGTCACTTTTGTTGATGCATCTTGGGACAGCGTCTCCAGCGTAGGTGCAGGTGGCTTTGTTGTAACAAAAGAGAAGGTAGTCCACACAGCACATGGTTTCTGGTTTGAAAAAGCTTCATCGGCTTTAATGGCGGAGGCTGCGGCTTTGCGTTTGGCAGTAAGAAAATTGTTCGATAAAACTTGTTTTATATTTATTTTACCGGAACACCCCAAGTATAAGGATCGTAGTATAGGGTGTTACCGAGTCGTCCTAAGGGAATCGTACAATTATCGGATTAAAATATATTTGTTATAAATAATGTCACAACTTATTAACTAAAATTAAATTTTATACTAATTATGATCTAAAAGGCAATGAACAGTAACTATGAACAGTAACGATGAATAGTAACAGAAAATTTGCGGAAAAATAAGGATTAACAACTAGGGTTTCTAACACTAATTAACTAACTAGACGTAGCAATTAACGATTGTTACGAACGATTTCGGTTTATCAAAGGTTTAAAAGGACGGTAAAACAACAAGGATCCACCACACAACAATCACACAACCATTTTTATGATCTAAATACGATTTATTGGTATGGTCAATCACAATTCGACTAAATTCCTTTAAATCGAATTCTAGGGTTCTTGTTTTCTTTTCCAAGCAAAACAATTTAACATTCAACACAAGATCATTAATTCGTTCCCAAATTAAACAACCCAATTAACATCACATGATTCCTCAAAATAACATTAATCGTATCGATTGAAAGGCTCTACTATTGAATCATATTTCCATATAAATTCAAAGCAACATATGGTTTTATTGACATTCCTATCTAATAAAACGCTTAACAATCAATCCAAGATCAATCGATAAATAAAACGATGTTCGAATCATAAATAAAAATAAAACTAACGAATCATGGTTGTGATGACGTTGATGTGGTTTCATCCCGTTGCTCTACCGCGATGTGCTTAGCCTTGCATGCTTGTGATGATCCAAGACATGATGGAAGAATTCATCTCTTTAGTTGTTTTTGGTGCGGTGAATTCTCGGAAAAGTTGCGGGTGATGTTATAAAATTGCGGCTGTATTGTGTATGAATAATTAGGGTTCCAAAAAGCTGCTGTTTATATAGAAAAAAAATAGGTCGGCTGCTTCTTTTTATGTCGGCTGCAATTATTATGAATTATGGGATAAAACTTCTAAAATTCATATCTTGAGTTGTAGACCTCCAAAAATTATGATCCGAACGTCATAAAAAAGCTCTCGGAAAACTCTACAACTTTCTTTAAGGACTATTCTTCAGAAAACGCCTTTTTGATCAGCCCGTCGTATTACGAGTATATTACGACATTTTCCAGTAGTTTCAGCAACAGCATCCAAACTTGTAACGCTCATATCTCGGGCCTCATAAGTCGGAATGAAGTGATTCAAAATCCTGTAGAATCCTCTCTTCAAGCCCTACAAATCTTCTCTTGAGGTCGAGAGTCAAATCAGTGTATATCATATCAAGAACTGCATCGGAAGTTCGGCTGCTTGAAAGCTTCATTCCAAGCTTTATCTCCATCTTCCTTCCATTTCACTTCTCTTCCAAGCAAAACCTCATCATTTAATACTCTTGCATGCCAAAATATGTATCTACAATATAGGAAAATATACCAAAACGTAACACAATCCCAAAATAACATAACATCACAATTTAAGCACATAAATCGTTACGTTTTGAGATTTAACTATTAAAAACATCATTTACTCAATATTTCAATATAAAGCTCGATTTCTATGAAAATAATACGAATATGGGGGAAATTGATATAAAATATATGCATAAAAATCATACAATTTGACCCTTAACAAAAATCTGTGGAGCAAAATTGGGAGAATTCCCTTCTCTTGTCTGATGCAAAAGGCCTCATAAATGCAGTCAACGGTTGTGGTCTAAATGATCTGGGCATTAGCGTAATCCTTGATGATATCTGGGCTTTGAAAAATCAGTGTAAAGGTCTATCCTTCGGTATGTTAATCGGGATAAAAATGTGGCTAGCCACAATTTGGCCCGTTTTGTTAAAAGTCTTAAAAGAGAAGTCCTTTGGACCTCTTCTTTTCCAACTTGGCTTCTTCAAGCTAGTACTCTGGATGTATCTTAACCTTTTATTGTTAATGGAAGTTTCTTTGTTAGTTCAAAAAAAAACATTAAAAAAAATAATAAAAAATAAACTATAATGAATACAAATTTTATAACCCTAAACTTTTTTTTGATCGATTTACACCATTAAAGTATAATTTATGTATAATTCACAACCTTAAATTATTATTTGATCAATTTGTAACCTTAAACAAATATTTTTTTCAATTTATATCCTTTATTCACTAACAATCTACAATAACTCTCAAATTAAGGGCAAATTAGTCTTTTCAACTATCATCTTCTTCTCAATTTTTTTTTGGTGAATCATCTCCTTAATTCCACACCCCACAACTTTCTACTATCATCTGCTGCAAATCCGCCCTACCACCGCATCTTGAATAAGCAATGACGTTACCGGAAACCGTCTGTGAATTAATACGGGTCAATCTTCTATTTGACAACGATCCAAAACCCTAGAAGCCCTGATTATTGCAAAAGAGGGGCGTGTTGTTTTATTCGTTTGGACTGAGCTCTCAAGTTATTTCTGAGAGTTGCCTACGTATCCAATAGTTCAATTAGAATCAAGTCATTCCTAGTTTCTTAGGGTTGTTTATATAGGCGGCATCTTGCCTCTATTACTTGTTGAATACGTATTATAATTAATTATTATTCCCTTAGGATATATATGACTTAATCCCTATAAATCAGTGATAATTATGGACATATTTAATGTCAAGATTGGAGTCTTTATGACTGAGGATTCTTTCCATATTTTAATCAACGTCGAATAACGCCGAGCCGCACGAAGCGTCCTACGCTCGGCCCCCAAAGCCAATAGGGACGGGCGGGCGCCTCCTCTTCTCCGGACCTTGGCCGTCCTGCGGTGGTGGAGGAGGAGCTTATACCGATCTCCCACCCGTTCTAGACGATCCGCCTCTCGTTCGGTTCTTGGGGCCCCCGGCCCTTAAAGCCCTAAGTTTAAGGACTGGTCATTTATTAAGCATCCCTAAAAGTGACACGTGGCGTAACTCGGGTCGGGTATCATCAAGCAACCTGTTAGGAAATCTACGCGGGAACGCAGCGGAATTCAAAAATTTATTTCCTATCGACCCAAGATCGACTTCGTTTAAGCAATAAACAAATAAGCTAAAGACGGTGGTTACCTTGGTTGATCTAAAAGATCGACGCTTTGACCGTCTAAGGAGAGTAGTTACGCATAGAGCCGCCCAAGTGTTCGGCCTCTACCGCTAGTCCACACGAACGGCCCGCCGGAATCCCGTCATGGATTGCTATTGGAAAACTCCGGTTGCTAGACCGGCCTTTTTCCCCTCTCTCCAACTCTCTATAGGATGCTCTCTATTTTACACAAGAACTGTTAGCTCTTGGAATTATGATGTTCAAAAGAGCTTGACACCCACTTCCTTTTTATAGGGAGAGTGGCGCCCCAAAGAAGAGTGGAGGAGAAGAAAACCTTTTCTCCAATAAAATAAGAAAAATATAATTGATTGATTTATCTCATTTATTACAATATCTCATATTAAATAAATCTAGGATATTGTCAATATCTTATATTGAATATCTCCAAGATATTGTCAATGTCTAATATTGACTATCTTTATTTTATTACCATAAATCAATTTACACATGTGTATATATCACATATATATTACACAAATAAATCTATATATTATATATATCCACACATATGCAAATCTCCAATTTGCATGTGCGCCACATGCATACATTATTTATATATATATATACATATTAATATCTAATATTAATATTTGGTAATACTATTAATTAAATTGCACAATCCAAGTGTATCTTATACACATTAAATGTGCGCCACCTTTAGCCAATAAATTGGCATCCGGAATATTCTTTAATTAATATAATATTATTAATATCTTGTATTTAATTTATTCATAATAAATAAATACCACCATATTAATTTACCACTTTATAACCTTTATAGTCTCGAGATAAACTTTCCTTATTTGGTTATCATCTATAACCACATTTTAATCCGGCTAGATGTTCTTATGTGTGTGACCCGATAGGCTTCCGAATATGTTGGCCGTAGACACAAAGTGCAAATTACGAAAATGCCCTCATGCCTAACGATCACGGGATAGCGTCTAGCAACACACCGTGACCCCCGATCATCGGAAGAGTCAAATGCAATGACTACTACCTTTCATGTGAAACGAGTTACCGTGTAACTTACAATCCTATCATTTGTAATAATATCCATACGGTCGTTAGTCGAGTGTCAAAACATCAACGACCGTATCTTATAATCTGGATATCATGCTCTCTCGAAGTAACTCGTTTACTCCCACTTTGCAAAGATTCACGAGAGTAAGACATTCCTTATAAGAAGGCCATTTCGGATATTCGATCCCAATCATAGGATACGCGATTCCCGGACGACCAATCATGTATACTCCGCATGCTTCAGTATCATACCCAATCACTACCGCATGATCGCCCCGTGGCTAGGGGAAACCTCAATAGTGTCAAAGCATGACAATCCACACCGTGATGCCATGAAGACTCCGGTCAAAAAGGATAATTACACAACCGTCACATAGTGTGACACTTATCCGTGTAAGTGGGTCAGTCTAACGTACGCATTCTCAATACACGTCCACGTACGGTCCAAGTGTCTACACACTTCGATAGACGAGATCTATCCCTTACTTAAAGAGAAGACATCCAATACGTGCTAGTCTGTTTATACTATCAATGCCCTGTTTAATAGTACATCGGCTAGAGACATTTAAGTATCAAACTTATTAAAGTGATTAGAGATCTCATCAACCATAATCGCCTATCATGGTTTCTACATCACGGTTTAATACTAAGGACGTTATCATATAACAATTCATAATTGGTTCTTTAAAAGAACATATATATGACAACGGAAAAGCCATTTAATATATGTATAAACATAAAGAAATAGTAGAAATGATCCGACCCGGTCGGATCCGGTCCAACCCGATTGGGTTTAGGACCTTATTCCAACAATCTCCCACTTGGCCTAAAACCAATCACTCGCACACACAAGACCAAGTTGAAACACATGAATCTCATGCAATACTCGCAACTAGCCCTAGCCATAAACGGATCACTATCCGCGGGGACTCAGACTATCTTCATATCACGTTCCATATGACCAAGTCAAAGGAACCGCCTCAACACACACACGAATCTCTGACGAGACCCTGGTCCTTGCTTCAAGCAATAAATCCACTTACTATATCGGCTATATAGAAAAGGTGGAAGAACCGTACAAGGTTCGGGAATGAACCTTCAGATCCATATCTTGCTCCATTGCGCCTCTAAGGCACTACTTGTGTCTTGGCTAAGTTGTAGAGTTTACGGTGACCCATAGGCTAGAACATTTCCAACTCACTGTATCACTTAATCGAAGTGACTGCAAACCCAGACCGTAGCTCCCACTCGCCTTCATAAGACTCAGGATACACGTCTGTATATCTACGTTCATTTAATTCCAAGTTTCAATAAACTAGGAAACTTTCCTTAACTTGTTTAAGGATATTCTCGACATTTACCAGATTTACTTTCATACTTGCTCATGACAGTTCATGAACTATGAACATCCGGCATTTCCTTTATGATGGTTCCTATCGCAGTAGCGAAGGAAACTTTCCATAAGCATCATCTTTCACCTTATCTTTAGGACTAACGTCCTAACACAGACAGATCTTGCGATCTATGCTAAACTTCTTTTAGCATCACATCTATATAGGTAAACAATAATCTAACAGCAGTTAAATCTATCACTATAGATTCTTATTTCTAAAAATAAGAACTGTCAATCCAAGCGCTTTCGCAAAGACCTTGAACTACCAAACATTAATTGACTGTGACATGGGATGACGATCCTTGAGAGAGATATCTAACACCTTACTCAAAAATAGTAATGCACTCCCACTATCCATCTTGCACATTGGGCATATTCTTCTTTTGACTAAATCAAACTCTTTTGATTATCAAACAAAGAAATTGTCTAGAGAAACTTGTTTGAGTCCATAAATGGATCTCGTGGGCTTACATATCATGTTATCGTCTATGAACATTGAGCTTTCGCCCAACGTCTTCAACACTATCATATAGCCATGATACGAAGTTATAACAAGCATCATACGAATAGAGCGGGCTCGGTGGCGGCATAAAGGTAATTACAAGGTTTACACCTCATACCCTTCGGCCGTCACTATAGCCTTATGGTAATCATATTACTATCCATGTCGGCCTTTCGGGGACACTCCCCTTAGGTAAGACGGACTAGGTTCACAACTTTGATTGTCAACGATGGAATCTAATTCGGATATTATGGCTCCTAGCCATATCTCTCAATCTTGCCTCTCAAACATTCTTTCACAAGTCGTGAGATATTCATTCTTCAAGATGAACATACCAACAGCCTTTTCAGGCTTGAGGTTATCCACAGACTTACAGAACTTTTGTGTGCACTGAGCAGTGTCCTACACCTCATCGCTATGCGGCGTCTGCTCATGTTCCATTGGTTGAATATATCTTTGTGGTTCTCAAACCTTTTGAGATCTAATTTACTCCCACTGTTTCTTTTGGAAGAAACACTTCCTCTAGAAGACAGCATGTTTGGAGACAAACACCTTTTGCTCTGCGGACGAGTAAATAATATCTAGCGTACTTGCTAAGATATTCCACAAAGTTGCATATGTCGTACTAGGCTCCAAGCCTTTCTGACTTTGCCTATGACAACTTCAAATCATCGGTTAAGACAGATTTGACATTATCCTCTTCCATATCTAATATGGAATTTATTCAACCTTTATTCTTTGGAACTTGGTTAAGTATAAGGGCACTATCCCAAAACGGGTAAGGGATACTTCGCATGGCTTGCGTCACACCTTTATCATATAAAGTGTTGTTTCCATTTTGGGAACACAATCCAATTGCGTATCTCAAATATGGTATCCTTGAAGGGAGAATCTTATTCCTTTTCAGACGACTTCTGAAACACCCTTCAGGTATTAATTACTTCAATCCAATTGAAGATTAATTCCTAAGTATCTCATCAATCTCATATTCGTACTAGCTCGAACTTTTCGGGCTTTCCGAATTATGCACTTCACTGAGTACACTTGACTATTTCTAAAAATAGTTATAGAGATTAACAAATAATTATTTGTAGCATTAATTGTCATAAGCCAACAAACATCAATATGTTTAGGCTTTAGACAATTTTTCTAGATCTTACAACCTTTTCGAAAAAGGGTATTTTAGTCCTTTTGGATAAGATACGTATAACCCACATGATTCATAATCATATGGTTCAACATCATCAGAATGACGTTTAATTACACGCTTCCCTTCCAGAGAGACTATGTCTAGAGTAACCACAAATATTAAGGATAACAACCACACAAATATTTAGTTGAGATCTTATCACATATATCAACTATATAGTGACATCAATCTAGTATGTTAGATTCAGTGACATTCCAACTTTATCGGAATAACATTTATTCTTTACAATTGAATATGTCTCTCAAATCCTGACGGATAACTGAAAGTACGTTCTTCATAAGAACCAGAACATAATAACATTTATTTAGTTCCCTTATCAGTTTACTAGATCCAGAATATGGTAAGTGTTACAACGTTTGATTCACCTTCCATATCTGTATTTAATCTTTCTAAATTAATCACACTCGCAAGATATCATATATCTAAGAGTTGACTTGAACTTAGATTGATTTATCTCAACTTACTTGCCTATAATAGAAACTTCAATAAGTTCTCTATTTAAGCACATGCCCTAACTTTCATTTTAATCCTTCAAGCACTTGAAAATGTTTCTTAGTGTAGTCTTCATAAGACTTAAGAAAGATCACAAGAGCTATGTCTTTGATTTCCTTTCATAAAGAAAATCTAAAGTTTATTAAATAGTTTATTTAACCTTTTAAATCGTATTTAAAACATTAACTATTTAATTAACCTTCAAGCAATGATAGAATTAAGTCGATACTTAAATCTTACAATTTTGAAAACAACCTTTCCAAAATTAGATGTGGTCATTCTTATTCAACGTTTGAATTAATTGTCATCGTATGACTGAATGATCATCTTGGATCGTATCCAATATCATGAGCTTCCGCTTTCATTAATAATTAAAGTCTCGGAGCACTGCATCAATTATGTAATCTCCTTGTCTCTAACTACTAAAACGGGGTTGCTCATGTCATTGCTTATTTTAAAAGGATTAAAATTGCTTAACCATATTTGAGAACGTTTCTCAAAATTAACAGTCATAATTTGGTTTTACTAATCGAGAATTAAACATAAATATAAAGTTTGCTAAAACTACAACAAAAATGAAAATAAAAGAGTGTTGTGGTTTATACACGCAAAATCAAAAATGGTCTTTATGATTTTGCTCCCACTAGTCAACTACTCCCAATTGACTTTCAAGAATTATTAATTTCTTTAGTGGACAAGATCCCACTAAACTACCGCGACCCCGCTTTGGGTTTGGTGGGCCGAAAATAGTCTAATAGGTAGACAACAACCCTTTGTCAATCGTATCTTATACGACTCTTGTTGTTTGACTAGTCAACTCTTTGACAATTTTCATCTTATGAAGTAGTCAAACCCTTGCCTCTAAAATCCAAACGACCCCGCTTTGGTGGTGGCCGAGAGAATTCTTAGTCAAGTCATAACCCCGATATTCGTGAGATCTCATACGATCGTATCTCGATAATGACGATATACCCGAGGTAGGTCAACCCCCTGCTTTGGCTGATGAGTTGGATCCGAACAAGGGCTCTTCACCGTTATTATAATATGGGGAGGCAATTTCAACTTGATTCTTTTGGGGTGGAAGTATTTACGTAAATTAATTCTCTTAATTAATTTTAATTATGGTCTCATCATAAATATGTCTATCTCTATAAACATACATCCTACACATTTATCTAGATCGTGCCTAGTCATACATCTATCGTATCATATAAAATAAATACATGCGTAAAATAACCGGTATTATCATGGACTTTTTCTAGGTGCGGTTTCGAATACAAACTGACGAAACCGCGGGTCACAATCTAAGGGTAGCTGCAACCGCCAATAGGATCTTTAATGCGCCATTCTCCAATGGGATCTTTATTTTTCATCTTTCTTTGGTCTCCATCTTCTGCTCCATTCTTGTTACATTTAATTCTATCTAATAAAATAAATACACCCGCCGCACGGGGGGAGTCAACGGGAATGGGATAAATGCGAGAAAATAAACTAGGTCACGTTCTTCATAACGGCCTAGGACAATTTTTTTTAAACCAACGAGAAAAATTAAATCATTCACATCTATCTATCGGTCGAGTCCATGATCAATCGGGGTCCATATAATCATATTATATCTACTATATCTAATCCATACAATAAAATCTTATGAAAAAGATAAAATTAAAATTTAACTACTTGCGTCTTAATTAATCAATTAACATTTAATCTATTAAATAATTTTATCCAATCAATTAACTAATTAACGTTTAATTAATTAAATGATTTAATCGAAATAAAATTAACGATTAATTTTAAACGATTTTAATTTTAATTTTAATTAATTGGAACTATTCCAAAAATAAATCAAAATTAAAATTAAGTCTCTTTTGTTTCTTTCCTTTTGATTCCTAATCAAAATGATGCCTTTGGTTTCTAAACCAAATTTGGCTTAGGCACGCACTTTCCAAAATCAAAATTTTGGAAGTGGCGCAAGCTAGCGCCTTTACAAATCAAATATTTGAAAAGGGCTAACCTATTCCAAATCAAATATTTGGAAAGGCCAAATAATTTTGGTTTAGGCACAGTCACTTTCCAAAATCAAAATTTTGGAAGTGGCTAGGCTGAAGGCCTTTTCCCAAATCAAATATTTGGAAAGGGCTGCAAGCTATTCCAAACAAAGTTTGGAAAGGCCCTTATTATTTTAATGCCGTGTGGCATCCCAATGGCCCAAACAATATGAACCATTGGTTAGCCACGTACACAACTAAACTAAACAAAGGAGGAATTATCAATCACAACTATGAACCATATTGAATCACAAAATACACAAAACAAAAATTTGGAGATCCGCCGGCATTGACCGGTCAACCGGCGCCGTCGCGGCGGGTTGCCCCGCCGCCGCCGCCGCCCGGCCGCCGCCGGTGGTGGTGCCGCCGCCAGTCGGCCGAGCACCACCCGATCTACCTTTTTTTTTTTTTTTTTTTTCATCATGTATAACTTTTGTGAATAAAAAATCTTTCATCTTTTAATTACGTGATTTAAACGATAAAATTAACTACGCAAAATAACATGCTTATTGCTTAAGCTCGAAACTCTCTACGATACCCTTTGTTAGGAAATCTACGCGGGAACGCGGCGGAATTCAAAAATTTATTTCCTATCGACCCAAGATCGACTTCGTTTAAGCAATAAACAAATAAGCTAAAGACGGTGGTTACCTTGGTTGATCTAAAAGATCGACGCTTTGACCGTCAGGAGAGTAGTTGCATAGAGCCGCCCAAGTGTTCGGCCTCTACCGCTAGTCCACACGAACGACCCGCCGGAATCCCGTCATGGATTGCTATTGGAAAACTCCGGTTCTTAGACCGGCCTTTTCCCCTCTCTCCAACTCTCTACATGGGATGCTCTCTATTTTACAAGAGGCGGTTTCTTGGAATTATGATGTTCAAAAAAGAGCTTGACACCCACTCCTTTTTATAGGGAGAGTGGCGCCCCAAAGAAGAGTGGAGGAGAAGAAAACCTTTTCTCCAATAAAATAAGGAAAATATAATTGATTGATTTATCTCATTTATTACAATATCTCATATTAAATAAATCTAGGATATTGTCAATATCTTATATTGAATATCTCCAAAATATTGTCAATGTCTAATATTGACTATCTTTATTTTATTACCATAAATCAATTTACACATGTGTATATATCACATATATATTACACAAATAAATCTATATATTATATATATCCACACATATTTGGTGCGCATGCAAATCTCCAATTTGCATGTGCGCCACATGCATACATTATTTATATATATATATATATATATACATATTAATATCTAATATTAATATTTGGTAATATTATTAATTAAATGCACAATCCAAGTGTATCTTATACACATTAAATGTGCGCCACCTTTAGCCAATAAATTGGCATCCGGAATATTCTTTAATTAATATAATATTATTAATATCTTGTATTTAATTTATTCATAATAAATAAATACCACCATATTAATTTACCACTATAACCTTTATAGTCTCGAGATAAACTTTCCTTATTTGGTTATCATCTATAGCCACATTTTAATCCGGCTAGATGTTCTTATGTGTGTGACCCGATAGGCTTCCGAATATGTTGGCCGTAGACACAAAGTGCAAATTACGAAAATGCCCTTCATGCCTAACGATCACGGGATAGCGTCAGCAACACACCGTGACCCTCGATCATCGGATGAGTCAAATGCAATGACTACTACCTTTCATGTGAAACAGTTACCGTGTAACTTACAATCCTATCGTTGTAATAATATCCATACGGTCGTTAGTCGAGTGTCAAAACATCAACGACCGTATCTTATAATCTGGATATCATGCTCTCTCGAAGTAACTCGTTTACTCCCACTTTGCAAAGATTCACGAGAGTAAGACATTCCTTATAAGAAGGCCATTTCGGATATTCAATCCCAATCATAGGATACGCGATTCCCGGACGACCAATCATGTATACTCCGCATGCTTCAGTATCATACCCAATCACTACCGCATGATCGCCCCATGGCTAGGGGAAACCTCAATAGTGTCAAAGCATGACAATCCACACCGTGATGCCATGAAGACTCCGGTCAAAAAGGATAATTACACAACCGTCACATAGTGTGACACTTATTCGTGTAAGTGGGTCAGTCTAACGTACGCATTCTCTAATACACGTCCACGTACAGTCCAAGTGTCTCTACACTTCGATAGACGAGATCTATCCCCGCCCTTAAAGACGAGAAGACATCTAATACGTGCTAGTACGTTTATACTATCAATGCCCTGTTTAATAGTACATCGGCTAGAGACATTTAAGTATCAAACTTATTAAAGTGATTAGAGATCTCATCAACCATAATCGCCTATCATGGTTTCTCTATCACGAGTTTAATACTAAGGACGTTATCATATAACAATTCATAATTGGTTCTTTAAAAGAACATATATATGACAACGAGAAAAGCCATTTAATATATGTATAAACATAAAGAAATAGTAGAAATGATCCGACCCGGTCGGATCCGGTCCAACCCGATTGGGTTTAGGACACTATTCCTACACAACCAACACAAAAGTACAGTATCTTTCTTAAAAAATGCGGCAAAATTAGGATTTTACTCCTCTAACATGGCCTACTTTGGATTTTAATCCTGCTCCGGTGAGGAAAACGGTCATCTAACTTGTTTTTTTTTTTTTTGGAAAATAGTCATATCCGCCGGAAATAGCTGATTGGGCACCAGAATCTTTAAAAAACGCTTACGTGGCAGCCACTAGGCTGCCACATTGAATCCTACGTGGCTATGGACCCCATTTTACTTTAAAAAAAGTATTTCTCCTACCACTTTCCCCCAATTTCATTCCTCAAAATCTAATCTCTAATTAATTTGCAATTTGCAATTTGAAATTGCTAAGATAGGAGATGAATCATTTGCAATTTGGAATTGGAAGTTCTACAAAAGAAATAGCACCAAAGTTCATAATATCTCTACATCAGCCATTGTTTCCGGCGGAAAATGCAGCACCATCACAACCTTCTTATCCAGATATACCATTCTTGCCGGAAGTTTCAGCTGGAGCATAACCGGGAAATACAGCAGCACCACCTCCACCTCCGCCAAAAAATGCTAGTCCGGTTTCAACTATCAAGAAACAAAAAAGCAAAATATTTGCTATTGGAATGTCAATTGAGAATTTTATTTCAGGAATTTTGTAACGGGGATTAGCATTTTTCTTCTTTTATAAGCAAAAGATTAAATATTCAGATGAATCCCAGAAGAAAATTGGGGGAAATTGGGAGGAGAAATCATTTTTTAAAGTAAAATGGGATCCACATCCACATAGGATTCAATGTGGCATCCTAATGGCTGCCACGTAAGCATTTTTCAAAGATTCTGGTGCCCAGTCAGCTATTTCCGGCGGATAGGACTATTTTTCCAACAAAAAAAAACAATTTAGAGGACGATTTTCCTCACCGGAGCAGGAGCAGGACTAAAATCCGAAGTAGACCAAGTTACAGGAATAAAATCCTAATTTTGCCTAAAAAATGCATTATCATAGACGGGCAGCAGCAAAAGCACACGGTGGCTGTTAGGTGTAATGCCCGAAAGACAATTTTGTAATTGTTTTATTTAATAAATGAAATGATATTATTATTCATATTTATTATTCTCATATTCACCGATGTGACAATAGTATTTACACTACAGAAAACCCTAAAGTATATCGTTTATGTAATCACTTAACTCAGTGTATGTGATATACACGGGAGGATTGAGTTAGTGAAGATGTACTTAAAATACAATTAGCCTCGTAGTGAAGTTAATCGAGAGTATCGGGTCTCTCCTTTAACGTGCTATTAATGCGCCCGAACACAATAGGTGTGATTGTCTTATCCGGACTTTCGGTTAAGAGAACCTAGCGGGGCATTTATATATGATAGATATATCATATAAAGGGTTGGACCGATTCGATTAGTGTTCACGATATAATTCCGTAATCGAGAAGTCTTATCGAATCAATCGATGATCATATTTATAGATATATTTTAATCCGAGGTGATCACGATCAAGCGCTTGAATCGGTATGAGGTTTGACTTGACGGTTAAGGATTACACCGAGTCCGTGATCCGAATTACCCCATCTTGGCATTGTCTTGGATTGAGTGAGTAGTCCGTGTTATCACGGATACGGAATCCATTCCTTCCATTTATGGAAGTAGATAGACAGTTTCCTTATTTGTTAATCTTAGAAACTGATCGATCGTACGAGTTCATATTACACTGATTAGCTACCAGTGAGTTGTATGGGAACAAAAGTTTCTCTGAGAGAAGACCACAGTGAGAAAGTGTTCTCGAACTCTCCAGTCCTCCCTGGTGAGGTGTCGCCGGTGTTTTCTGATCGGAATCCCAGCGGGTATTAGCTAGCTCAGTTTTCTTTCCTCTCTTCCACCGATCGTCTCTTGTTTCAAGATCTGTCGATCGAGCTTCTCTGTCCATTTCTGAATCGGAGGTGGTACTCTAATCAATTTCAATCAGAGGTGGTGCTTTAATCGGTTTCAACTTCTGGATCGAAATTAATGGCGGAAAAATATGCAAAGGGGAGGATAGACGGCCCAGCTACAGTACCGAAAAAGCTGAAGCTTGTACTCCCGGCGAGTGCTACAGCTAAATCCAAAGAGGAGTGCAAACGCAGCCTAGTTGTCAAAATTATCTCTGAAAAAAAAATTGGCTACGGAGCTTTGATGGGAACCCTCTCCCATATATGGAAGTGCAAGAAAAACTACGCAATCATCGGCCTAAGCACCAATCTTTATCAAGTGCAGTTCGACTTGGAGCTTGACGCGGATAGAGTTCTTATGGGGTGTCCATGGTATCATGACTCTCAGTTACTGATCATCAAAAAATGGAGGCCGGGCATAGAAAATGAGGAGGGGCTTTTAACCTAGCTCCGATTTGGGTTCAGGTTTGGGGCTTATTGCTGGAATGGGTCTCTGAAGAGGCAGGTGAGGAAATTTGTGTGCAATTGGGGACGGTTTTGAAGAAGCAAGTAGTCTTCGGCGGGAGCAAATATGGTAAGTTTGTGCGGTGCCTCGTTGTTATTGATGTTTCGCAGCCACTCCAGCAAGGAATGTTGGTGAGCCAAGATGGGATTGAAAAATGGGTGAATTTTAAGTATGAATATGTTTCCCTGTTCTGTGCTTACTGTGGAATAATTGGTCATAAATCCGCTTACTGTTATGCTAAAGTTATAAATCAAAATGCGGGTATCTATAGAGAGGAGACCTATGGACTGGAGCTTCAAGGCCACCCCATCAAATCCGTGACAGAATCGCCATTAGTCCCGGGTAAGTCTCAGCTGCATTCGGTAAGGAGCCCTGCTCAGGCTGCTCAGTCACCAGAAAGTGAAGATACTGATGAGGAAAAGCTTGTTAGGTCACGGGTATCTCAAGATGCATCGAATTTCAGTGTGTCGGAAGCAGAAAATGTTGGGCAACAACCAAAGGAGATGGAGCACTTGGGTAGGGGGAAGAGCAAGGTGGCTTACTTTGGAGAATCTTCTCGCACGCAGAATGAAGCCACTGTTATGCTTGTGGAGGAAGAACTATCCCCCCCAAGTCTGGAAACCCTTATGCTCGAGTGGTACGTAGAAGATATAGATGAGCGTATCTCGGTTCAGAATTCTGGGGTCACAATTGAAGATGTTACTGACGTCTTAGCAGAGGCTGAAGTTGGAAGCTTTGAACCGCAGATAGAAAGTGGGAAAATGCGAAAATTTGTTGTGGCTCCTCTCATTCTTTGCTCACAGGATGTTGACACAGGGACTGGGGAGTCTACATCAGGTTCTTCTGAAGCTATCAATGATGGAGAGGATTTTGACTTGTCCGAGCCGTTTCTGAAGAAACTGAAGATAATGGGTAACACCAAAGCTAGCTCAAATCAAGAAGGGGTGGGGGCAGCCAGCCCGAAGTGGCTCCCGCCGCCACAATGAGGATTATGGTGTGGAATTGTCAAGGGGTGGGGAGCTCCTTGACAATATCCCAGGCTGAGGAGATGTGCAAGCTCCACTCCCCAAAACTGTTATTCCTCTCAGAAACTAAAAACCAATCCCCACTTATTTTGAAGCTTTGCAAGAAGCTTAATTTTGACTTTGTACATACAGTTGAACCAGTGGGGTTATCTGGCGGCTTAGCTTTATTTTGGACAAAAGACTCAGACGTCGTGTCTGTTGTATCCACATCTTGCACCATTGAAGCTTGCATTAAAGTTAATTTTTCTAACTCTTTTTGGTGGTTTATAAGCGTTTACGCGAGCCCCAACCATATTACTAGACGGGACCAATGGCTGTTTTTGCAAAATAGGATGCCTCTTTGGGGTAATAGGTTTATAATAGCTGGTGATTTCAATGATTTACGATCGAATGAGGAAAAATTAGGGGGTAGGCCTAGAAGTGAGTCTTCGTTCTGCGAGTTTAATAATTTCATTTCGGCGAACGGGCTCATAGATATTGGTTTCCTTGGTCATTTTTGGACATGGAAGCGCATTCGGGGTGGGGAGGATCGTATTCTAGAAAGATTGAACCGAGCTCTAGTTTCCCAACATTGGCTTAGTATTTTTAAAAACGCCACCGTCACCCATGTTGACATGGCTTCCTCGGATCATTGCCTCCTAGATATAGTCTGTTTCGGTAAAGTCTCGGGAAAGAGTCAAAAATTCTTTTTTGACGACAGATGGGTAAATAAACATGGCTTCCATAATGCAGTTAGAGAGGGTTGGAATGTTAATGTTAGAGGAACGAAACTTTATCAGATAATTTGCAAGATAAAACAAGTTCGTATGAAGCTAAATAACTGGAAATAAAATAATATGCCGAATTTTGCTAATAAAATAAAATACTTAAAAGACAAGATAAATTCTGGAGTTGAAATGAGTTTGCCATCAACTACCTTGTCGGGGTGGAAAGCTCAACTCAAGGATGCTTATCTGGAGGAGGAAAAGTATTGGAAATCATGCTCTAGAGTGAGGTGGTTAAAAGAAGGGGATAAGAACACGCGATATTTTCACGCAGTTCCTAATGGGAAGAGGCGGAAAAAAGCCATTACCGGAATTTTTTGCTCATCCGACCAAACTTGGAAATGCTCTCCTGTAGATATTGTGGCTGAATTTCAAAATTATTATGAGGGCCTTTTCGCTTCTTCTGGTGTAAACATTGATGTTTTGCAGGAGTTCGATGATACGGAGGCTTGCATCACAAGGGAGATGAACGACAACATTTTGAGGGAAGTGAATGAGCAAGAACTAAAGGCCGCAATTTTCCAGATGCATTCTACCACGGCCCCGGGACCTGATGGTATGTCTCCAAGCTTCTTTAAAAATTGTTTCCATATCATAAAGCATGATTTGCTAAGAGCCATTAACGACTTCTGGTTAAAAGCTAAGCTCCCAAAAGAATTAAATCATACTTGCATCGCTCTTGTTCCAAAGAAAGATATCCCCTCGGAGCCTTCCCACTTTAGGCCTATTAGCCTTTGCAATGTGCTCTACAAAATTATCTCTAAAATTTTGGCTAACTGATTAAAATTTTGCCTCCCCAGCTGTATTAGTGAAAGTCAAAATGCCTTTGTCCCTAACCGGCAAATTTTGGATAGTTTTATTATTGCTCATGAGACTCTTCATTATTTAGTAAATAAAAGAAAAGGTAAGGATGCTTACATGGCGCTTAAACTAGATGTGTCCAAGGCTTTTGACCGTGTAGAACGAGATTTTCTTTTCTTCATCTTGGACAAGTTGGGGTTCAATGATAAAGTGGTCGGGCTAATTCGGGAATGTATTACTTCTGTCTCTTTCTCTTTCATTATTAATGGGGAAAGAGTTGGGTTTGTCAAACCAAAACGGGGAATTAGACAGGGAGACCCTCTTTCACCTTACCTTTTTATAATTTGCTCGCAAGGGTTGAGTCATTTGTTGCAAAAAGCTAATCGCGATGGTGTGGTCCCGGGTATCCGTATTTCTAGATATAGCCCACGAGTTAATCACTTGTTTTTTGCGGATGACTCTTTGTTAATGACGAGTGCTAATGCTAGCTGTACGTGCCTCTAAGTTAACTGCCATTCTTTCAAAATACGAAATGGTGTCGGGCCAGTCTATACACATAGAGAAATCGGCGGTCTTTTTTAGTCGCAATGCTTCCAATCAGGTTAAAAATGAAGTTTTGGGTTTTCTTAATGGGTTATCCAAAGTGAGTCATTCTAAATATCTGGGGCTCCTGCTAGTTATTGGTAGGGCTAAAAACCAAATCTTCTCCTATGTGGTGGACAGATGCAAAGCAAAGCTAGAGAGTTGGAAATTTAAGTCTCTAAGTTTAGGCGGTAAGGCTATTCTCCTGTCTACTTCATTGTTTGCTATTCCTAACTTAGTTATGTCGGTGGCGAAACTTCCTAAGGGCATTATTAATAAAATTCACTCACTAATGGCTAATTTTTGGTGGGGAAACTCGAACAAAAGTTTTTCCGGCTATCATTGGATAAAATGGGAGTCCCTGTGTATCCCAAAAGGTAGGGGAGGACTTGGATTCAAAAACTTGGAGATAGCAAATATTGTGGCTTTAGCGAAAACACTTTGGAGAGTTCACTGTAATCCTCACCTTCTAGTCTCGAAGGTTCTAAAGGGTAGATACTTTCATAAATCCTCTATCTTCGATTGCAAAGTCCCGACCACTTCCTCTTTTGTCTGGAAGAGCTTAATGTCGGCGCAAGACTTTTTGAAAAAGAGTACGTGTTTCGTTATTGGCAATGGAAAATCTATAAACGTTTGGAACGACCCCTGGCTTCCAAATAATCATAGATGCTTGCCCATCACCCCAATGGGTACTAATTCTAATAGTTTAAGAGTGAGTGATTTTTTGAGTAATAATTCTTGGAATCGGAAAAAGCTTCTACAATATTTTTGGCCAGTAGATGTTAACCAAATAACTAATATTCCGGTGAGTATAAATGATGTGCCGGATAAGCGAGTTTGCTTGTTTACAACTAACGGGGAGTTTATCTCTAAATCTGCTTACGATTATTGCCTCCAAAGTAGAGTTACTTTACAGAATAGTTCTACTAATTTACATTCTAATTGCCTTAATGATAAATTTTGGAAGAGAATTTGGGCTCTACAATTGCCTCTAAAAATTAAAATGTTTATTTGGAGATTGTTGAAGAAGGTAGTGCCTACCTCGGAGGTACTACATAGGAGATTTGGCTTTAATGTTACTCCTTGCACTTTCTGTGGTGATGAAATGGAATCGGGTGAGCACATTTTCTTAAAGTGTCCGTTTGCACAAAATGTATGGAAGCTTGTGGGATTATCGTGGAGCTCATTTAGAGCCCCTAATGCCTCTTTAGTGCATTGGTGGGATGACATTTCGAAGGAAAAGCCTTCAAAATCTCTCTCTGACAGAATAACTTTATCTTGTTATGCTTTATGGTACATTTGGAAGGCTCGTTGTAATCGTGTTTTTGAGAGTTTGTGCTGGACCTTTGAGGAAACTGCAAAATTTGCCAGTGAGGCTTGGTCTGATTATTTGCGGGCATATAATGAGGAGGGGGCTATTTCTAACCAAGTTTCTTCTTCTTCTCCTGTCTTGCAGCGCGAGGTTCCTCGATCTGTGGAGGTACGTGCCTACGTCGATGCAGCCTGGAAACCGGATTCTGGTCTTGCTGGGTTTGGAGCAGTTCTTCTTCAGGATAGTGATGCAGTTTTGGAGGCTTGGGCTTCTCCAAGGTCGCATTGCTGCTCGGCCTTAATTGCGGAAGCCCAAGCCTTACGATGGTGCTTGAGCAGATGTCTAGCCATGGGTCTTAAACATTTAGTCTGTTATTCTGATTGTCTAGTATTGGTTAATCACTGTAATAGTTCAAAACCCCCTCCAATTTCCATCTCAGTTATCCTTGATGATATTAGGTTGTTATCTGCTAAATTTGATTACTGTCATGTATTGCACACGGAACGTGAAAGTAACAAGCTGGCTCACAATCTTGCGGCTTTCTCGTTCCGTTCGGATATTGGGGTGTTTTGGCATAACTCTGTCCCGGTTTGGCTTTGTAATGTTTAATTAGTATTAATGAAAGCTTTCGTTCTTCGTGGAAAAAAGCTACCAGTGAGTTGTATGAATTAATTGATCACTAGGGGGTTAATGGTAAATAAGGATAAGAGGTTCTAAAAAGGGTTAACGGTAACTTCCCGATTTAGAATGAACAGTCTATGGAGGATTAATCCATATGTAATGATTATATCAATGGATGCTTATTATCATTCTCGTGAGGAGATAAATATAATCTTATAATCTGAGGAGTGCAATCACGGGATTATGGTGGCATATTCCTGTGATTGATTTATCGAATATAATTATTCTATTCGTAAGATAATTATTTATTTGATTTATCGGAGCCGCTGATTATTAGTCCATGGTCCCCGACGTGCCTCCAATATAGCATAGCTATTCTCGGACGTCGAATCCTAATAATATTAATTTAGTTCTAATTAGAATTTGATTAAAACGATATGTGAATTAATTGTTTAGTGGACTATTAAATTAGTTGAGCTAAATAATTAAATATGTGAAAAAGACATTTTTCATATTCTTGGCCCAATTTGTGTGTCATGGCCGAAATCTCAAACCCTAGGAGGGAAGGAGAATTTTCAGCCTCCACAGTGTATTAGTGAGCAAGAAATTGTTTTCTTGTGGATTAATAAGACATGTGCACAAAATATTTATTAGATAAATATTTTATGGTAAAAAATAAAGATAAAGATTATTCTAGATTTGTTCTAGAATATTCTAGGATTATCTTTTATTTATTGGATTTATTTATTTACAAAATAAAATCCTTGGAGGACAATGATTACTCTCCTATATAAAGAGAGTTCTCCCAAGCCTAAAACAACACAAATTTCGACTTTCATCTCTTAGAGAGAGGAAGGAAACATTTCGGCCAAGGGGAAGTGAGGGAAAATCTTGGAGGTATTCCGGGTAGCATATCGGGAGGATTCGAGACGAGGATTTCCTTCCACCTGGAGTTGCTCGGATCACACGTGCGGAAGATTGTGGTGCTCTTCACACCATCTTTTGTTCTTCCTATTGCGGCTCTTCTACTTGGATTTTAAGATCCAAGAGGTATGTTCTACAACCCCCTTGTAGAGTAGATCTAGTTATTTTATTATGTGTAAATTATAGATCTAGATCCTTAAATCGCTTCCGTTGCGGATGATTGATCGGCCTTTTCTAAGTGTCCAATCTCACCGGCAGTGTACCGGGTCAACTGTAGCCTAGAATTGGTGAGTCAAGGTCGTATCCCACAGGGAATCTGGTCGAGTACCAAAGTCGGTCTCGTCCCTAGTTCAGGTCAACACAATAATTGAACGTGGTGATTTGTCAGATCACCGGTTCTACTATACTTATATACAAAACAAAGTTTTAAAACTATATAAAGGAGATAGCCGAGCTATGATCTAATCGACTACTATCGAGCCCTAACTCGTAACCGGAAGTGATTTCGATAAACTCTAATGTTCTTGGCATTGTTAAAGGATGTCGCCTCCTATTTCCGAAACTAAGCGCCAATTTCAACAACCTAGTTTCCTATGTCGAATTCAACAGTCCGCTGACCGGATTTAACTGACTCAACACGGTCTACGCTCTATGAGACGCTCGTTAACAACAATATAAACCTCACACACGAAACCGAATCTGAGCAACTCAGTCGGTTTTACAGGGTGATCCTAGAACCCCTTTTCCCGTACCCTCTCGCAAAATACATTTATAAAGACGATACGTGTGACACGATTATTGAGTGATCAGTTCAACAAAATTCATTAAGAATAAGTTCTAGAACGTTAACAACACCGAGAATCTAACAATCAACACATCAAAATCATTCCAATCACAAGCTAGGGTTTCGATTTCGCGATTTATCACATAACTCGACTACCGGGAGATTAGCTACTCATTATAACTACAAAATACAAGAAATCAACAATAAAAGTAACAAGAATAAAGATCGAAAGCAAGAAGAAATTGAAATTACCGAAATCGAGACGAAGAACACCGGAAGAAAAACGAAATCCAAATCGAAATTGCAATAGCTAGTAGCACCGATCTTCGGATTACAACAACATAAAACTAATCTAAGCTAAAACTATATACAAAGCAATCTAATCTAAGAAAGGGATGAAAAAGTGCAGAAAAAGGCTGAAAATTCGAGTTGGGGAAGAAGGGTTTTCATATGGGGGGTATTTATAGTGTTAAAGGGGTAAAATGGGGAAAACAGCCCGTAGGCCGTGGCCTATGATCATAGGCCGCGGCCTATGAAAGACAGTAGATTTCGTGAGCTCTCTGCATCACGTAGGCCGTGGCCTACATATTATAGGCGCTGGCCTATGAACAAAGTCGAAGTAAATCGGACATAACTTTGTATGTAGACATCCAAATCCAGTGATTCAAAATGCGTTGGAAAGCTAATGAAATTGTCTACAACTTTCACGAAGATGTCCATCCCATAAAATTCCCCTAAGGTGGATCAAATTGCAGATCAATGGAAGGTATGGTTGTAGTACCAACGAGTTTTGATCCGTTTGAACGTTTAAGCTTCGGGCACACGCTCCTATCTTCATAACTCGCATTCCGGCCTTCTCGAACACCTAAGTCCTGTACAAAATCACAAAAAATATCACATATAATCCCTACAGGACACTAGGGTGACCGAGAGTATAGTAAATTATACCGAAAAAGACCGAGAATCCCGGACTTTACGTCCTAGGTCCCGAAATGATAACCAATGTGTAAATACATCAAAATACAACCAAATGTCCCCAGAAACATATAAAACGAGGTATAAACGGGTTATAATCACATAGTAAATAATAGTCAATTTGACTCTCATCAATGATATTACTAACAGTGGCTCCCTAAACTGTCATCCTTTCCGGCGGCTTTTCGATTCACCATATGTTCCGGCATTCTTTCTCACATCTCACGGCAGCACCGTCGTCCATAAAACAGCTGTCTACGATTTAATTACCGGCGACAATTCCTTTATCACTGTCATTCACTCGTTCTATCAATCAATCGCTGAAGGAAAATAGGGTTTCGATTCTTTTTATTATTATGAATTAAGTGGCATTCTCACCTTGTGTCAAGAGTTCCATGGAAAGGTTGGCTCCTTCTTGATTTAGCTTCGAAGTTATGTGACTAATGGAATAGAAGAGTTGTAGGATTGGGAGATAGTTGTTGAAAAGACAAGTTTGTCCTCAAATTGAGAGAAGTTTTAGAATTGAAATGAACAAAGGGTGTAAATTGGTTATGATAATTGTTTTGGTTGTAAATCGATTAAAAACTAGTTTAAGGTTGTGAATTTGAAAAATATTATAGTTTAGTGTTGTAAATTGATCAACTAATAGTTTAAGGTTGTAAAAATTACATTAAACATAGTTCAGGGGGTATTGTGCAGCTTTCCCTTAATTATACTATAACCTAAAAATACCCTTAGATAAAGGCGTCTGAGTTTGGTGTTTCAACATCATTAAATAAAAATCTATATAAAAAAACATCAATAATATCTAAAAAAATCCGAGCTGTGAACATTAACACACATTAGGTTAATTTTAACTCAAATTATTCATCTTTTAATATTGACAGATTCCCTAGTTGCAAACCAGAAAAATCATATCATGTGCTCTTATTATGAAGATCACATGTGATTACATTTTTTTTTTTTATCTCAACGACAACCAGCAAAGGATTAATTAATTGAATTTATTATCCTACCGAAATAATTAACCAAAGTAATAATCATGAAGACAATTAAATCTTATAAAGATGAATAAATAGTAATAAATCATCGAGGAGAAATACAAATAGATTCAATTTATAATTCAATAATATATAAGCGAGTGTTGTGTTGGAAGGTAAATATGCATGGCTAACATATGATGTTGAAACAAAGATTAGCCAAATGGAGAAAACAAAAGTAAAAGTGTAAAATAAGGTATACACATAAACACGTACACAACTATGTGTCTCCACCGAAAGCTACATGTTACATTAAAAATAATTAAATAATAACTTTACCAATTTTTTTTTACCTTTTTATAAATAAATCTACGTTTTATACACACCTCATCCTTGAGATTTACTCCAAATACTCCATCTGTTTCAGAGTACAAAGAACACTACTTACCTTTTGATTTCTGTGTCCATTTTCCGGAATTTCTCCATTTCTTGTTGAAGTAATCGTTGTTTGAGCTCATCACAAGTTTACAGGAAGAACCCACAATTTTTTTTGGGAATTAGTGGTCGGAAAAGTAGAAAGAATTTGCAGATGCAATCGACGGGCGGTGGTGGAAATGGGCTGAATAGGCAGAGTGGTGGTGGACTGACCCGATATAGGTCAGCTCCGGCGACGTGGTTAGACGCGTTATTAGAAGCCGACGACGAAAACGACACCGTTTTATTGGATTCCTCGATTTTGTCGTCTTCGTCAGCAGCAGCTTCTATTAGTAAGCAATCTTTGCTTCCACCGCCTAGCGGTACTGTAGCTGCGTCGAGTGCAAATGTTTCACAGTCAACGCAGGTGTGTTCAGTTAGCTCAAGATTTGGGTCTGATCTGGAGCTATTGGACTCGTTGGGGAGTGACGGTGGTGGACTTACTGGGTTGCTCCGGCAGAACAGTTCGCCGGCGGAATTTTTATCAGATGGGTATTTTTCGGCCGGGTTCGGAGTTTCGGGAAACTATGAGTATATCATGTCTTCTTCCTTGTCGTTGGAAGGTTCTGAGCCGCCTGCTAAACGGGCTAGAGAGACTGATTCAGAAAGATTTCTCGGTCGAGCTAATTCTCCGGCGGTGGTAATTTTTTTTCCATGCCTTATAGTTTTTTTTTTCCTTTTCTGAACAGTTAGTATGATAAGTATTGTCAAAATGATTTAAGGAACAAAATTGGTATTGCCACAAAGAAATGTTGCAATCGAATGCGACAACTAGCATAGCAAAATCGTCCCAATAGGGTAGTAAATAGTTTGCGTTTCTTGTTATGATTTGATATGCTTTGCAACACTCTCGAGATACATTGCTATGCTTGTTTAGAGACTCGTTTTGACATTTCGTTGTGCTATTAGCAAGGCGCTTTATGGAAAGAGTGCAACTACTTACAACGAAATGTTATAACGAATGCCTCAACAAGCATAGCAATAAACACCACAAAGAGCATAGCAATGTGTGATACATTGCTATGTTTGTTGTGGGACTGTACACTTTAGGGAAAGAGTACTACTACTTTCACAACGGAATGTTATAACTAAGGGCAACTGCAAGAATTATGGGACCTAGGTCAAGGATCAAGAGCTGCATATCCTATTACACTTTTCTAATGCATTTATTTTTAAATATCCAAGTATGATTACGGGGTAAGAGTTTAAAAAAATTAGTTGGTCAATAATTTAACGAACGCCTCAACAAGCATAGCAAAAAACGCCACAACAAGGCATCGTGAGAGTGTCGCAAATCATAGCAAAGAATAGGAAAGCATCAAACCGACCTTTGCTGCGCCCTGTGATTCTTTGAGATGATTTTCTATGCTTTGTTGTGCCATTTTCGTTGTGACATTAGCATTTGATTAATGCTAGGTTATCAGTTTTAAACCTAAACATGTTTGGAAGAAAATGTTGTTTAAGTTGTGTTGGTGTATTTATGCATACTCAAAGATCCATACCATGTGTTTCATCTCGTCATATTGCTATTGCATTTATATGTTTTTTTTAAGGTTAAATTTTGATAACCTACATCTTTTGCAGATCACCACTTTTCAAATTTTAGAAATGCCAAAATGGTGGTGTAAAAGTTGGATGTATGATGTAACACTAGTATACAAATAAATTATGTTGGTGGGAGTCCCACTAACATATAAAGTATGGGTGGTGGGACTTGAGTTGGATTGAACTTGAAAGTGAGATTTTCTGATGTCAATACATCAACTTTATGGGTTTGTGTTGGGCATCCTAGTCATTTATCTTGTTTTAGTTAATTGTGTTTAAATCGAAATGCACAGAAAACGGGTAATTTCCTGATGGAGGGCTACAAAGAAACGGTGGAAGAAACGATGAAAGAAAGTGGCTATAATAATGGGAAAACCGGAAAACTTATTTGTAATGTGAATGTTGTTCTAGGTTGCACGGATATATATCCACAGGGTGTGAGATTTTTGAAAAATTTAGGATACGGGTACAAGGGGCGTTTGTGTAAAGATAATATAAATATAAGAACCGGTTCCCTTCATTTTTTTGGTAGTATCTTGTCATTTTGGACTTTTCATTTGTTATCTGACGGTAATTTCTCAATTTTCAACATGGTTCTTCATTTCACATGTCCAAGTTATCATGATGCATATACGGATCTCGTATCCAACTTTTCAAAATTACTAACTTGTCCCTAGGTTGTATCCTAAGTATGCTGTGCGTATACGAGACACGTTACTAGACAGAAATATCCATGTATCATAGATGATGTGGATTCATGTTCTCAACATTATATTTGAACGCCTAATCTTCAAAATCTTGAGCTTTTTTAAGCATATTTTTCTGTTAGTGTAGGGAGTAATAAGTGAATGTATATATGCTTATACTTTTTTATTGTTGCAGAAAATAGAGCAAAGTGGGCAGTTGCACGGCGTTTTGTTTGATGCCGAAATGGAGAAGCTTTCGGAGGATGCTGTTCTATGTAAGGTTCGGGCCAAACGAGGCTGCGCTACACATCCTCGTAGTATTGCAGAAAGGGTAAGATGTTTGGACTGTGTGTTCTTATTTATAAATACAAAATAAAAAAAACTTGTTCAGTTTCTCTTTTATTTGTTGTCCTTCTTACTGAGTTTCTCGATGTACTTAATATCGTGTTTTCGTTTTGTTGGGACATAGGTTCGTAGAACACGGATCAGTGATCGGATAAGGAAACTTCAAGAACTTGTTCCAAATATGGATAAGGTAATGTTGTTATTATATGCTAAGACTCGCGTATGATTGAGTTGAGCCTTTATTTTGAAGATGTGAATCTTTTATAATTCCTTTGACACAATAAACATCATCACGTGATGCGGGCAGTGGGACCCTTCTTTAAAAAAAATGACCACGAAAGGTCGGTCTCATTGCCACGTCATGTTTGAATTGTCTTGTTATTTTAAGTTTTCATTTTTGTTTCAATCACATATGCAGCAAACCAATACGGCGGACATGTTAGATGAAGCAGTTGAGTATGTTGTATTTCTACAGAAACAAATTCAGGTAATTCTTGGAGCCATATCCTATATATTTTTCTGCTTTTCCATAATGCAATATACATCTTTATCAGTATATTTATTCAATTACATATAGGATGTATATTTCCTAATTTTCTGGATTATTATAACTCATTGAATTTGGTGTGCAAATTGTAAAATATAGAATCTGATTATAGAAATTGATCTAAAATGCCACAATTTTGATAATAATTGAATTTGCCAGTGATCAAAGGCGGATGCGTGTAGTTTAAAAGAAGATTTGTGCACCCACTGGATTTTATTTTTTTTTTAATTTTAATTTTTTTTTGGATTCGCCACTGCCAGTGATTAAAAAGAAGTGTGTATTGCAGGAACTAACGGAGCAGCAAAATAAATGTAAATGCTTCACCAAAGATTAAATCGCCTCCTGTGAACCCTATATTATGAAAACCTTCTATGAAAAATAACGCGCAACAGTAAGCTACTTAATTTACGCCTATTTTGCATGTGCAATAGTGTAAAGTAAGCTTACTGTTGTGTAAAGTCACAAAGTAAGTTTACCTTGCCTAAAGTAAACTTACCTTGTGACTCTCACGGGGGGATCGCAGTAGGAAAAGCTCACAACACGGGACCCCGAACTCGAATATGTCAAATGTCTCTTGAAAATTGTTCTAGTTCTAGTTCCACGTAGCTATCTATAGTTGTAGTTGTCCATGCTGTAAAGTTCTTTTCTTTTTTTCGCTAAAAAAGCCCGGCTTGGGTTTAGGGAAATGGTAAAAAATGGGGAATATATCCGCATACGGATATCCGACGTGAAGGTATGTATACTTTTACGTTGTATATTTAGCATACGGGTATACCATCCAAAAACTTTTTGAAGGGTCATTAGCATTGTATAAAAATATTATATGCTTGTAACCTCTAAATTATATTCGATAATATCGTGTTTGCAATTTAGAATTGTAAAACATATTTGAACTGGAAGTTTTTTTGTATTCTTCTAGAAACTTCTTTAGATTCTGTTGTTGTGATGTCTATAGGTTTAGCAATTTCTAGTTATGAAGCAGAGATACTTATGTCGGTATTCCATATATATTTTCGAAATGTATATTCAATACTGTAAACCAGATATTAGAAGGAAATATCTTTTCACACCAATTTTTATCTTATCACACAAATTTATTTCCAATTTCGCCTTTACTTTTTTTATTTTATACGTTGGTCAGAATGTGACACATTATCCATACTGAAATATGGTCAGAATATACGTGTTGAGAGTCCATACTGGTTGATTCTGACCATCTTTTAGATAGAATGTTTGAAGTTTTCCAAACTCATATATAGTCAGAGCATCATTATGACCAATATTGAGTCCGGAATATTCTACACATTCAGACTAGAATTTGGTCAGGATAACAACAACAATATAAGAGCACCACTATTGATTCTGACTGTATTTCAGACAGAATATTGAAAGTTTTTTTCACTCAATTTTAGTCAGAATGTCTTTCTGACCGGTATTGAGCATGAAAAACATTCAAAATTCTGACTAAAATAAAATCAGTATAATGATCGTATTCTGACTCAAATTGGGTCAGAATGGTTGTTGTGTGAATTGACCATAAATTGGCTACAATAGTATATATTTTCCAGACTCATTTACGGTCATAATGGCAGGCGTGTGTAATATCCAAACGAAGCCCACTCTCGGCTCTTGGTAAGTGTAAAACAACATTGGTGTGAAAAGATAGTCTCAGTTTAGTAATTATTCGACATGTATCAAAATTCCCGGAGTCACCTGTGGATATAGTATATGTATGATATAAATAAGTCAAATAATATGATCATTATATTTAAAATGTGTTATACTACATATATCTTCTTATACATCAATTGGTATAAATGTATCATTCTCTATAAATTTATTTCCGAAGTTCGTCCGCCGGAGCCCCGCGAACTTAGGACCAAATTTTATTTGATTTTGAGTTTGAAATAAATTCTTGTAATTAGTTGTTTGGCCTTGTTTGTATAGCTTGTACAGTTTGAACATATTTTTTATTGATAAAATATCCGGTTCCGACAAAAAAAAAAAAAAAAAAAAAAAAAAAAAAAAAAATACTATTGTATTTTGTACAGAGTTGACAAGAATTATACAAATGAGAAAATACCTATAATACCGATTAAATGTCATCAATACGATAGTTATAATGTATAATTCAATAAATTCAACATTACATTAGATATAAAATGAAAACAAAAACATGATAACTAATGCACTTTTCGTATTTTATGATGTCTGGTACTATGGAAACAAGATTGTATTAAAAATATTTATATTATGGGTTGAATATTATAATTAATTATCTTGACCAAGTGTTGACGTGACAATTTTGATTAATCCATATATATATATATATATATATATATATATATATATATATATATATATATATATGTACCAGCTGTTTTATTTGATTATAGAAAAGAATATTCAAGATATGTAGTGACATAGTCAAATGGTATAACTTCGTTGTCCTTGCACCTTGTTGAGAATGCATAGCATATTCTTTTATTAAGAATACAAATTATACACGACACAATAAATTAGCTTTTAGCATAACTCGTATTTAGAAAATTGTTAATTAAAAACATCACTGTAATCTATGTTCGTTATAAAAGTAAACATCAATGAAAATAACGTTAACAATCATCGACCCTATAGAAAATGTTTTTGTATTTTAGGAACGTTAATTTGAGAAATGTTTTTCCGTGCTGAAGAAAGATCACATTAAAAAAATACGGTGATATGGTGATATGTTTGGCGCACAAAGCTTAATGAAATGATTTTTCATATAAAATAAAATTAAAAAAAAAAAAAAATTTGTGATGTATAGTAATTTATATGGAAAATTAGGGATAAGGACACAATCTGGAATATTTTTAAGTAACAGGACAACTACATATTTTTTATAGGGAGAAGGACAACTGCATAATTTTTATAATGGAATGACAAACAATAATCCCGAAAATCGGTGAATCTCCTCATTGAATCCCGAAATCGGTGAATTTCGACAGTGAATTTGATGATGAATCCCGAAAATCAAATGAATCTCGACAATGAATTTTGAAAATTAGTGAATTTCGACGGTGAATTTAGTGAGCGGTGAATTTAAATAGTGAATTTCGAACACAAGTGAATTTCGACAGTGAATAAATAGTTTTGTCTTTATGCAAAAGTTTCAAAAAACTGTCCTTTTACTCAATTGATGAAATATTTATGTCCTTCTCCCTCATTCCCCCTAATTTATATGGTGTTTTAAGATGAGATTTTATGATAGAACCGCTTTAGTAAAATTGTACCAAGTAACATGCGTCATTCCTTTTTTTTATTTTTACTCTTTCACATGATATATACATATTATTTGATAGAAAATAAAAATGAAAGAATGCGATGCATGTCACATGATACAGATACAACAGTTATATTCTAAAAAACCGAAAACAACTTTTCACACGGCTGATTATTCTGACTCAATTTAATTCATAAAATGTTGATTATTTAAGTTTTTTTCATACTGAATATTAGTCGGGGAAGTATACCGAATACGTTCTAACTAAAATTATAAAGTATATATACAAACTTTATAAAATAGGTGAACATTCTACACCAAAGTTTTAATGGACTAATCACTTTAAAAGTATTGATGGACCAATCATTCTCTACAAAGTTTTTTGCATAGAAAATAATGTTGAATTAAGTTCCCCTAAAAAATCAAATGATAAAGGTTAAATAATGATTAGATTCCTTCAAAAAATAATTAATAAAATAAATAAATGATTAGTCTAATCGAAAAGGCCGTCCTAGAATTGGTCCAACCAGATTCCTTCTAAATAATGCCAATGAACCAATTTTTACTTAATTCTTCCTTTACCAAAACGATAAACTTTTATGGCCAAGGCCTTGTAAAGGGTACAATGCTTTGTCTTTTGAATAATTCTAGCACTTCTTCAAAAAAAAAAGATAAATTAGCAAAAGAAGAAGGGGGGAAAAAATCCCAATTGAAGTTTAACTTTAAAATGTGCAAGTGTCGTAACAAAATCATCACGATAAATAATAAAATATATTTTTATAGTATTGATTATCGTATAAGATAAATTGATTAACATATGTTCTATTATTATTATTAATGTGGTAGGAGTGTGTTGTTTTTTACCGTGACAATTATGTTGTAACCCTATCATTTTCATTAACTTTAAGAAAGTAAGTGGTTATACATTAATACTTTCACTCTTTGTATATTCCGGAGGAAGTCATAACTGTAGAAATTCTAGGCCCAAACTTATATAAAATGAGGGGCACCGTCCAAAAACATAGGTTGCGGGGTGAGGGAAATGCATCTCTTAATATGGTAGGTGAAACAACCACAAGTTCCCAATGTGACGTGTGGGCATATAAAGAGCCTGGTCACATGACATACAAGGCATACAAGGGGCACTTTTAAGGCCAAGAGAGGTCCAACACTTGTATAATAAAGAGGTGGCTCTAATACAATGTAGAAATTATAGATCCAAATTCATATAAGAGGAAGAGCCTCGTCCCAAAACCTATGTTGTGTGGTGAGAGTTAATATGATGGGTGAAACAACCACAAGTTTCTAATGTGAGACACTTTAAACAGTAACCACACTAGCAAAATATACATCACAACATGATGTGGTAATATGACCTTTGCGCCTATTTAAAAAGAGGTATCAATATCATATGATGAGTGCTTCTAGTGACACATAAGTTTGTAATATTTACTGTGTCATAGTGATTATGTGGTATTATTGAACTAAGAATAGTTTATGTTGCCTTCAGAGGCATAGATCAACAGTCGCGAACACACAACCAAGAGGGTGGAAGATCATGCCTCCACTGAGATCGGAAAAAAAAAAATTAATGGTGTTGTTTTGTTGTTAAAATATAAAAATGTCATTGCTGCCCCCGAAGGATCGTAATTTTTGCTCCTGTGCCTCCACGAAGAAAAATTGTTGGAACTGCCACAGTAACTCGGAGATAAAAGAACAAGAGTATTGTAGTAACAACATTTGCCTTTAAGATTGGGTGTAGTGGTTCAAATTCCATAAATGATCGACTTCTCTCAGCAATAAAATACGTATAGGCTCTTGCATATTTCTCAATTTACATTTTATACGAAACTCTATAGATGACACACCGATGAACGTTTCATATTGTAACAGAACCTTTAAAGAAAATGATTATGTTCGAATATTCCTATGGAAAAAGAAAAAACATAGATTCACCTCATCATCAACAAAACTTCTGAAGTGGGGGCCTACTAGTCCCTATTATATTTACATAAATCTATTTATTTCAAACAAACGAAAAAACAAAAACAACAACCTAGCTAGGAGGTGAAAATAACAAAGAAAGTGTCTTTGCTCTTAACTACATCTTTCAATCCCAATTCCCAACTAAAATTTTTAACTGTGTGTATCTTTAAGACCCTCCCTGAAAGGTATATACTTTTTCTTTCATCAAAATCCTTTTTTCCATAAATTACCTTATTCTAAGCGGGAAAAAAAAAAGGACTTGAATTCTTGTATGTTGTTATTATTAGGAGCACAATATAAAGGAGTTCATGCATGGAGGAGGGAGGAAAAAACAGTAAAAATAATAGTAATCCGAGTATGTCACAGAAGCAAAGACTTAGCTGGACTAATGAACTTCATGATAAATTTGTTGATGCTGTCTCTAAGCTTGGTGGCCCTGATCGTAAGTTTTTTCCTCTACTTTCTCATTGATTTTATTTTTGTTTGTTTGTTTGTGTGTGTGTTGAGTCCTCTGGACCATCCGGTATCCAACCGGAGTCACCACCGGGGGTGGGCCGGGGGTGCTCGACTACTTTAGAACCAACTCCTCATTTTCAACATTTGGCATTCGAACTTTCGAGAAGAATCGAACCCTCCGCAGTAGAGCGTTTTTTAGACCACTTATCATGTGAGTCGGTCAACCCTTTAACAAGTTGTAGTCACCAGAAAATCTGGCGTTCGAGACCGCCTACCGTATGAGTCAAGCTATTGGTTTACTTTCTGAATCAGATCATTTTATTTTATAAAATGCTACTTATAAAATTAGAAAATATATTTTTCAATGCATTTCTGAAGTAAAGTAGAATGGGAATTGTTCTTGATGATTATGTGTATGTATTAATTAATTAATTTCAGGCTCAACTCCAAAAGGTGTACTTAAAATGATGGGTGTAGAAGGATTAACAGTATACCATGTGAAAAGTCATTTACAGGTTTCAATTTTTATTTTATTTTATTTTTTTGTTATTTGCATTTTCACCTACAGCAGCAGGGGCTATATAGTAAAATCTCCTTGTTTAATTTAGAGGACTGGCCTTAATATATAATTTTTCTGGATACAGAAATACAGAGTTGCAAAGAGCCATCCAGAATCCTCATATGATGGTATGTCTTTCTTGTTTTTTTTTTTTTTTTTTTTTTTTTTGAGAAACGTCTTTCTTGCTTTAAATTTTATAAATTTATGTTTGAATATATTTGTGGGATTTCAGGGAAGAAATCTGATGATAAAGAATCTAAGGAGATGATGATTCCCAGTATTGATGGTTCATCGTAAGTGTATTTCATCAGTATTTAGATACTTATATATACACTTTTGGTACGAATACAATACAATACTAGTTGTATCATAACTCTTCTCTCTCACCTATGAGCCTATGATACAACTGGTTGATTGACTCTCAGGGCACCACAGCAGCAATTGTTATTGGCACCACAACGGATCAAATCTCGGGGCACCACACGGACATTTGACCTGATCTGTAAATTCGAACCTAACGAAATGTGGTGTCACAGTAGATTCACCGTGGTGCGAATAACATGTTGTGTCAGACGGATTGTGACAATAACATTAACCGTCTAACGAAAAAGAGCCATCAACAAAATATTTAATATATTGTATATGTAATTATATGCCAGGGGGATGCAAGTCACTGATGCATTACAGCTGCAGATGGAGCTCCAGATGCGACTTCATGAACAATTGGAGGTAAATGCATATTTTATATCCCTCGTTTTATCACATATATATTTGTAATGCCTCAGAACTCAGACTTGGCGGCGTTACTTGAGTCATAGTGGATCCAGTAGCGTCGTTAGGCATGAGTTCTGAAGCGTTACAATATGCTACACGTGTAACGCCTCAAAACTCAAATTTGGCGGCGCTACTTGAGGCATAATGGATCCAGTAGCACCGTCAGGCTAGAGTTCTGGAGCTATATGTGTAATGCTCCAGAAATCTGATTTGACAGCGCTACTCGAGCCATAATGGATGCGTTGCCAGGCTAGAGTTCTGGAGCTATATGTGTAATGCCCCAGAACTCATGCTTGCGCGGCGCTACTTTAAGCCATAATGGATTTAGTACCGCCGTCAAGACTGAGTTCAAGAGCGTTATAATATGCTACATGTGTAACACCTCATAACTCAGGCTCGGCGGTGGTACTCGAACCATAATGGATCAAGTAGCACCGTCAAGTCAGAGTTCTGGAGCTATATGTGTACGCCCCAAGGTTTGGCGGCGCTACTTGAACCATAATGGATCCACTAACGCCACCAAGCCCGAATTCCGAAGCCTTAAGATATCATAATTAGTTAGTTACATTACATGTATGTTAATTTAAATTCCAAAAAAACAGGTACAAAAGCAACTGCAACTGCGAATAGATGCACAAGGAAAGTACTTAAAAAAGACAATAGAAGAACAGAGGCACCTCATTGGGGTATTTCCACAAGCACCTGGCATGAGTCCTCCTCGGGTCGATTCACCTCCTACTCCGGATCCGTATCCGAGCAATCTGCATGATCCAGAAACCTCTCCTTTAACCTATTCTGATCAATCTCCTGATCCGCTAATGGATGTTGATGATATGCCTCAAACTCCGGATTTTTACCGTACTAATTTCTACAACAGCAAAAACAACAGCATGGAAATGGAGTCTTCAAACAAAAAGCAAAGGTTGAATTCTAGTGCCACAGCATCATCTTCAGATATTCATCATCATATTCATATGATTGATAGTATTCCTGATCCTTTTACTTCAGCTCCATCCTTTAATGGAATTTTCTAACTTTGCATACTGGACTTCTAAGGTATTTTTTTGCATTTATACAACGTAAAAAAAAATAAAAAAAATACACGTATATGCATAATCAGTGTATAATCACAACAAAATTTCCCCTCGTAACCTGCGTCTGGCGTTCCGCGTATCGTATGTACACGTGATAAAAAAAATGTAATCTTGGACAAACATGCTATGTTACTCCGGGAATTCTTGTATGCTAACTTCGTTTGTGGAGTTAGCTGACGTAAACTCAGCTCGTTATGGATCAGTGTTTTTCATTCGTTTCGAGTTTAACCTGATCCAGATCGATCCACACGTGACTAACCTTCAAATGGAGTTGTAAGATTAAAAGAATCATCGATGTTTTGCAATGAAAAGTAATGTCTAGTGCTATGCAATTAATAAAGTTAAGAATGTTTGGTTATGGCATTTTCATTCATAGTATGGTGTACCTCTTCAACTTTATATTTTTCCCTTTCTCTTAGTTTTTCTTTTTCTTTTTCCAAAACACATTTGTAAGGGTTAGTAAATGTAAATATTTATCATGTTTATCCATTTCTATCATATTTCATATCTGTAATCTCTATTTTTTTTAATTTTTTTTTTATTAAGTGACAATGGACAGATATCGAACTCCCGGGAAATGCAATAGTCTTTACCACTACGTCAAGTACAATTCATGTATCTATAATCTCAATTATTTGATATTGATGATAAACAAACAAACAAACAAACAAACAAACAAACACGAGTTTATACAAGCTAATTAGAGTTCGTTTATAAAAATAAAAATAAAAGATTTATCTATCAACAACACAAGTATTATTGGTGTATCTATCGACGGTGATGTTACTATCACAACAGTCATGTCATAACGAGTGACCCAACACATTTTTGTATTGAACATGTATTAGGACCAACAAGCCCTACATCTAATCAACGTGTAAAAGTGTATGTATATCTGTATCATTCATTGTGACGCAATCGTTATGGTCTTAACATTTACCTCTATCCAAAAAAAAAACAAAAAAGTGAACCTAATGAATAGGATGAATGTTAGACTAACGACATATTAGGAGCTGTGAAACTAACTCCTTCAAGTCCCAACACATATCGTCTCTTCATTTTTTTCCCCCTCTATATTCTCCATTGTAGGAAATTGGAAGGAATCTCAGTTCTCACCCATCAGGTGTTCGACGTTTTTCCCCTTTTGATCGATTCTCTTACCAACTGTATGCAAACATTCACATGATTTTTTCTTTTTTCTCTCTAATTTAATTGCTTGATAATATTATATGAATCCCGTTTCGAAAATTTCATGCATCTTTGCGCTTCGATTTTGCATGTACATTAGATAGGGAGAAGAAAATTAACCACACACTTTCCTGGATTCTGTGATCTTCTTGCTCACAGACACACGCGCGTGCCGTACGATTGTTTGGATTATAATATTGCTACCTTTGCTTGATCCCATTTATATATAAAGAAGAAAAAAAAAAAAAAAACACAGCTTCTGGAAATTGGTTTTTGCCTGATCATGTTGTCTATGAGTAGCATTCATGTTCCAAATCATATGTCACACCATAGTTTATTACCGCAAATGATGTTTTTAGTCTGTAAATCCGGAAAAAAAAAATGTGATGTTGATGTCCTTCATTTTTCAGTGTGAATTTCTCAGGCTAAGTAAAAATGGATTCAATGAGAGGACAAGGAGGCATTCAAATGCTGCTATCTGCAGAGCAGGAAGCTCAGCAAATTGTTTCATCTGCTAAGAACAGTACGTAATGTCTTTATTCTCACCATCCCAAATCTACGTTTTTTTTCTTGGCACAACACTAGAATCGCTTTTTTCCCCGTCGATTCTGAAGTGAAATGTTGTTTTGGTTTGTCAAGTGAAAATGGCCAGGATGAGGCAAGCAAAAGAAGAAGCAGAGAGAGAAATAGCGCAATACCGCTCTGATTTGGAAGCTGACCACCAAAAGAAGATCTCTGAGGTTTGTTGTTTGTTGTTTGTTGTTTTCATTATTAGCTAAGAAACGCCCTCGGGCCTTCAATATCATCAGTCGAGTTTACTGTTTCCGTACATGCATAAATGTGTGCAGAGAAGCGGAAGCTCAAGCTTAACGGTAAAACGACTGGAGGAAGAAACTGAAAAGAAAATCAATGATCTGAAGAAGAGTGCTGCTAAAGTGTCTCCAGATGTTGTTTCTATGCTTGTCAAGCACATTACAACCATCAAGAATTGATCCGGGCCCTTCTTCTTCGAGCCCTTCAACACTTTTCAGAATTCGATTCAATTGTTATTTTTCTAGATGATTGAATCTGATCTTTATTATACGCACAATTCTAAACAAAATTGCAAGTTTTGATGATAAAGCTTATGTAGCAAAACTAGCAGAAAATAACATCTTTTATGACATTCATAAAGCTTATGATTATTCGGTTCTATATTTCATACCCGAGTTTTTGGAACAACACATTCATCTTTTATGACTTTAAGAACTTGTATATATATACAGGGCCAAGAACTGAAGTAAAGTACAAACAAAGTAGATAATATGTATCCTAAAAAAAATGGCGTAATTCATTCAAAACACGGGGCGTCAACACGGGAATTGATTCAATCAAGAAACATCATAACCTTATCCTTAAGACTGCTCTTTTTCTTCCCCAAGGTGGTTGTAGTAGTACTAGTAACCGGCCTTTCCTCCACGAGAACGCTTTTCTGTTTATAAGCTTCAAACTCGACGTCCAAGTCACTCGTCTTTGATTCGAATTTCTTCTCTTCCTCTTGGGTTTTCTTCAGCCAAGGACCCAAAAATAAGTCCAACATGCTTTGAGTAGGATTTTCGGACTCAAAACTATTTCCGGGTTTTGTCGGATCTACTACATTTGAATTGCTACAATGATTTCTTTCTGTCGTCGACTCAACAAACTTGCTTGCCACCGAATGAACACCATGTGAACTCCGTGAGTCGGCTATGCCTTGAGATCGGTTCACGGACTTATATTCTTCCATTGATGTTTCAGCTTGTTTGGAGTTATTATCTTCTTGGATGTACTGCAGAAATGATAATATTGGGAATCAAATAATTCATAGCGTATAAACGAAGAAAAAAAAATCAATGAGCAAACTAATAATAACCTCATTTGCAATGATCATCAAGTCTTCCACTGTCAGATCAATATCGTCTTCATCGTCTAAACAATCTGTAGAAGCAACATCCCCACAGTTCTCTATCCTATCGGGTCCCTTTGCTTTCCCACTGTTCTTTTTGTTCTTGATCACTTCACCGCACGAGGAAACATTTTCTTTTGTCCCTTTTCTTTCTTTGCATTTCACTAATGGATTTCTGGGTGGCTTTCCTTTTACGGAATCTATAGGTTCAACAGTCCCCTTATTTTCACTTTCTATAGCTTTTTCTTCTATCTTAGAAGTTCGATCACGTTTGTTCTTGGATCCTTTTCGCTCTTTCTCCACTCTTTCACATTCAAAGTCATTGTCAAGGTCATTACGACTTGATTGCTTACGTTTCTTGATTTGTTTTGGCTCTTTCACCACTCGTCCATCCTCAATGTCTTTGTCACAACTATTACGACTTGAATCTCCGGTATTAGTTTGGTGATTAGAAGGGACACCCAGCATCCACTGAGGCAGTTGCCTTTTCATGCTCAACAATGGAGGACGGATAAACAAAACAAGGAAAGAAGATGCCCCGGTTGTAAACCAATGATCGGCTCCGGCTTCCTATCCTTTGTTGGTGGATGCTTGTTCAGATGTTAAATCCAATGCACTAATAAGAGAAGAAAAAAATGTAAAATACCCAGAATCAGCTCCAGCATTTTATACACATTGCAGCATGAAAACTTTCAGAGGAAAAAAGCAAAACAGTTTATGTATACTACCACTACTAGTCTGGATCCCCTGCAGTCCAGTGATTACAACACTGGGGTGAAAATCGTCGATATATCTCCCTCCTGCAGCAATGGATTTTCAAAATTTTCGAATTTTGACAGCACCGGAAAAAAAATCGACAGTACTGTCGAAAAATTTATGGAATCGTCGATTTTTCACTCCACTGTAGGTGATAGGAATCACCGGAAACCGCAAGGCGATCCGGACTCACTGCCACTATGGTACATGATCAAGACAGAAGAAATCAGTCAATTAAAGAGCAAGGTTTTGCATTCCATTATGCTATCTAGCACAAAGAAATAGAATAAACCCGGGTTCAGCAAGAGAAAGAATCCATGTAAGCATAAGCAACAGAAGCATGTTCAGCTGTTCTAAAAGTAGCAATCTTTGCCAAGAATTAAAAAACCAAAAACAAAAATGGAAAAATCATCGGATACGGGGGGGAGGATCCCCAACGGTACAATACGGTCCATACGGATAGTCTTATTAACACTGGAAAACAGGAGCGTTTTTCCCGTATTTATCACTTACAAGCCAATTTCTTACGAGCATATTGTGTTTCTGCACTCTGCACCATGAGCAGTTAACATCCAAAAATTTCCCATTCAAATTTCCGCAATAAAATACTAAGAAAAAAAAAAAGTCCTACGTTCCAAGCATTTCACCAAGCAATTATCAGTTGATCAACATTCAAAAAAGAATTTCATTATTGCAGCAAATTCAACAGAAATAATAACCATTATTTGTAACTGTCAATGATCTACTGGGAAAAATAGATACCAAAAAAATTTAAATTTTTACCTTATTGATTCTGGGAGGTTCCCCGATTTCCAAATTCCAATAGGATACACAAATTTCCAATCCCTGCGAAAGCGATGATCCAATAGAGTTCTCTCTTTCTCGCCCACCCTCAGTTTATGGCGAAAATTGTTCCATATTCACCTGGAGAAAAGGAATTGCAGTGCAGGAGAACCCCAGCTCAAACTATATAAAATAAGGGTAGCTGCGTATTAGTGAGCAAATTCTACAAAGATGAGGTGCTCGATCAAGAATTTGCGTAGAGGCGGACTCTGAAACTCTGATTCTTGGTCTCGATCAAGGATTTGGGCTTGGCTTAGTTTAAACTCAAATTCGATTCGACTACAGTCTATTTGAATTCAATCTCGATTCGACCCAAACATTAAATAAACTACCTGCGTAATTTCAATACTCAGACTCAGCGACGATAAGTGTTGTCAGTTTTGGTGACTTGATATCTAAGCTGATAAATAATCTGGTGTAACTAATCTGGGAAAACTGAGACTGAGATTGATGGTCAGTTCAGTTAAGTATATTCGGTTATGTGAAAGTCAATTTAATGAAGTGTAACTGAATTTCTTCGAAGTCGACGATCGTTTTTGGTCGGTGAGTTTTGTTGAGTATATCTGAGTTCTACATCTGGGCAGTTGATTACAAGTCTGGAAAGTCAGTTTTGAACTAAGTTTTGTCTGGTGGATAACAGCTGGAGCTGAGGTCCACATCTGGGGTATTTATGAGAATTCCGACAAAGATCATTGGCGGTTAGGGTTTGGGATTTGTGTATATAAATATCAAATGTTGTAATCAATGCAATGTGTATCTTTCAAGAGTGTTGTTCACACACTTGTGAAAACCTTGTAATTCTGTGCATAATAAAATATCTCATTTTCTGTCCGTGAAGTAGCCGGTACAACGCCGGAAACCACGTTAAATCACTGTGTTCTCTTTGTTTCTGTGTTTTATCAATTCCGCCATTCTTTACGCTTTGCATTGCTATATGTTTTATCTTTCTTAAAGCGCAAGCTTCTCGTCCGTGTTTATAACAAAAGCGGTATCAAAGCGTCGGGTTCAAGATTCAAGAGTTGCAAGTGAACAGAGTTGATCTTCACCAAGACCGGTGAAGGGTGCTAGGATTTTGTGATCAAAGGTTTATTCTTTAATTAGAAGGATGTCAGCAATGAACGTGAATATTGATAAAATTACAGGGAGGAACAATTTCAGTTTGTGGCAAATCAAGATGTGGGCCTTGTTAAAGCAACAAGGATTGTGGACTCCTTTATCTGATAAGAGAGATGCCAGTGCAGCAGAGATTATGCCAGTCTGGAAGAGAAAGCACATTCAACCATCATGTTGTGCTTGCCTGATGATGTTATCACAGAAGTGGCTGAGGAAGACACCGCTGCCAAGTTATGGTTAAAGCTTGAAAGCATGTATATGACTAAGTCATTGACCACAAGTTGTTGCTGAAGCAGAGGCCAGCCTGAGGATTCATGAGGGGACTCAGTTGAGAGCTAATCTTGATCAGCTGAACACAATATTACTTGATCTCAGGAATATTGATGTTAAGATTGAGGATGAAGACGCTGTTTTGATTTTGCTGGTTTCATTACCGACTTCACTATGAGAACTTTGTGCAGTCCTTCATAGTTGGGAAGGATACAGTTTCTTTAGAGGATGTAAGATCAGCTTTACATGCTAGGGAGCTGAGACATAAGGCAACTCGGGTAGACAATCGAGCTGCAGGACTGATAGTTAGTAGCAGCAGTGGAAAAGAGCATGGTAAGTCTAGGAAGAAAAGTTCCAAGAAGCAAGATCCAAAGGCCCTAAATCCACAGATGTTTGCAATTATTGTAACGAGCTGGGACATTGGAAGTCCAATTGTCCAAATAGGAAGAAACGACGGGAGAACAAGTTACGCACAGTGGCTTTGTGACCAGTGAGCATGATTCGGATGAGGACATGGTCTAGTGGCGGGGAGAGTCGGCACATCAAGGCGATGTGTGGATTACGGACTCTGGGCTTCCATTCATATTTGCCCTCACGAGAGAGTGGTTCTCAAGTTATCAGCAGATAGATTGTGGTCATATATCTATGGCAAACAGCAAGGTCTGCAAGGTAGTCGGGATTGACTCAGTTCAGTTGAGGAGAGAGGATGGAAGATTCTGTAAACTGAGTGAGGTTAGACATGTTCCACAAATGACCAAAAACTTGGAATCTCTCAGTTCATTGGACAGCAGGGGATTCAGTTTAAGGGGGAAAGTGGTGTGCTGAGTGTCTATAAAAACTCAGTTGAAGTTTTCAAGGGAATCAAGAAAGGACTCTGTATATACTACAAGGGTCAGTTGTTGCTGGTTCTCGCTCGCCGTGGTATCACCGAGATTCATCGATCCACGACTTATAAAGCGTGGCACACGAGAGGCGGGTCACGTGGGTGAAAAGGGGATGCGGGTTCTTTTTCGAAAGATCTTCTTGGGGGATGTAAGGTCAAGAATGCGGACTTTTGTAAGCATTGTGTGTTTGGGAAGCTTCATAGGAGCAAGTGTTCAAAAGGGATACACAGCACAAAGTCATCACTTGATTACATTCATTCTGATTGTTGAGGGCCATCAAAAGTGGAGTCATTGGGTGGTCACAGATATTTTATGTCCTTCATAGATGGCTATTCAAGGATGACTTGAGTGGTTCTGATGAAACACAAAAGTGAGGCATTCAAGAGCTTCATGCAATGGAAGGCTCTAGTTGAAAATCAGTTGGGGAAGAAGATCAAGAGGCTTCGTACAGATAATGGTCTGGAATTCTGCTGGACTGAGTTTGATACATTGTGCAAAACTGAAGGTATTGCCAGACATCATATAGTCAGGAATACTCCTCAGCAAAATGGTGTAGCTGAAAGAATGAATCAAACTCTTCTAGAGAGAGCAAGATGTATGCTTTCTCATGCTGGTTTGTCAAGGAGATTTTGGGCAGAGGCTGTAACCACAGCTTGCTACTTAATCAACAGGAATCCTCACACAGGGATCAGTCTCAAAACACCAGTGAAGATGTGGTCAGGCAAGCCTACAGATTATTCAGTTATAAGGGTATTTGGAAGCACAGTTTACTATCATGTCAGTGAAGGAAAACTGGAACCAAGGGCCAAGAAAGGTGTGTTTGTGGGGTATGATGATGGAGTAAAGGGGTACAGAATTTGGTCATCAGCTAAAAACAGAGTTATTCTCAGCAGAGATACAGTTTTCGATAAAAATTCTATACTCAGTTCATTAGTGGGGAGGATACCTGAAACTGAAACCAGTGCCGAAACTGAGAAAACTGACAGGAAGGTGGAGCTTCAGGTGGAGTCAGTTGGAATGCAACAATCAACTGATCCAAGTCAGTTTTCATCTGATCTGGTTACTGAACCAGAGCTGAATCCGAGCCAGTCAGCTGAGCAAATGTCAGTTGAGCGTCAAACTGAGAATGTGGGTCTGCAGAGTATAGATGTCAGTAGAGCTAGAATATCCAATATTGGGGAACCTCCCAAGAGGTATGGGTTGATGATATGGTTGCATACGCACTTCAAGTTGCAGAAGAAGTGCATGGTTTTGGACCCTTCTACTTACCGGGAAGCAGTGACATGTTCTGAAGCATCTCAATGGCTTACTTCCATGGGAGATGAAATGGAGTCATTACTGAAGAATCAAACTTGGATCTAGTTAAACATCCAGCTGAAAGGAGAGTTGTTACATGCAAATGGATCTTCAAGAAAAAGAAGGGTTAACTGAGGCAGAAGGAGTTAAGTATAAGGCACGTTTGGTTGCAAGAGGGTTCAGTCAGAAAGAATGGGTGGGCTTTGATGAGATATTCTCACCAGTAGTCAGACATACTTCAATCAGAGTGTTACTAGCAATGTGGCACAGCAGGACTTAGAACTGGAGCAATTGATGGGAGTCAACTTTACTGTACTTTGGTGTGCAGTTTAACCCCCATTTATCACTTTATTGGCATGTTTTGGGTAGATATAGGCCTGTTTGAGAGTAATATCGAGAGTTGTACACACGGGAAGTTAAACTGTCACATCGATAGTAAACTCCGCCTTTTTAACGATATTTAACTCTTTTCCGAACACTTTTGTCTCGCGGAATTACGCGTGGCGTTTGTTCGTATTTGTTATTGTAGGACTTAGGTGCCTCTAGGACCCGGAAGGCGATGTTTTTGGGATGAGAAACGTGTTCGTGGCACGAAAGTAGCATGAAAGTGAGGAAAAGTCAGGTTTGGAGTGAAATCAAGGCAAACTGGCGTTTGCCCTACCTCAAACTAGCGTTTGGCCAGTCCAAACTGGCGTTTGACAGAAGTAGCATTGATACTGAAAGTTGAGTTTTTAGCCAAACTAGCGTTTGGATGGGTTCAGCCCGAATCAAAAAGGTCATTCAAGCCAAACTGGCGTTCAGACACTGCAAACGGGCGTTTGTCCCTCAAGGCATGATCCATGAACTGGCGTTCAAGTTAAGGAAAACGCTCGTCCATGGAAGGAGAAACCCTAATATCATCAAGATTTCCAGTCAAACTAGCGTTTGACAGGAGGCAAACTGGCGTTTGCGACCGACTGCAGCAGATTTTCGACCTACACTATAAATATGCAGCTCATTCAGCCCCTGATTATCTTTGGCCATCTTTAGACTTTTCTTAGGCGATTTAGGTGCGATTTTAGTGTAGTTTGATCACCTTTCAATCCTTTGATTCCATAGATTACTCCCTTCGATTCTACACACTTGTTATAGCTTAGATTTTCTTTTCAAGAACAAAAGATTCAACTTTTTGGTGCAATTATTTCGTCATACATTGTGGATCAGATTTTCTGCTATTTTATGGTAATGAATTATTTCCCTTTTATTATTTCTAGCATGTTTTCCTTTCTTTATTCCGTCATTAGCATAATCATGAGTATCTAATCGCGTGTGTAGTCGAATTATGTGAAAGCGAGCGAAAACCCTAAGGGGGATGAGATAGGGATTGGTGTAGTGCGTAATTGAATGTTTAAATGATTAATCCACGTCCTAAAACTTATTTTAACATCTTTGAATTAGATTGATCACCTAGTTCACTGTCACACACATCGAACTTATAGATGCATTTTGCGGTAAGATGCGGGATAAGGGGTTTTAGGATCGTTGCATAGATTCGGCCTAGTTGTTAGGTCCGTTTCCAATATAGAGGTTTGTCATCGTTGTTCGAGCAGCTCTAAATCTTAATCATGTTAGGATAATCGGTTTTCTAAAGGGAGAGTCGGTTAGCTTCGCATAGGGTGGTTAGATCGAGTTGTTCGGTCTAATCACTAGAATTAGGAGTTGGCACCCGTGGATGTCGTTAAGCTACTTAGGATAGGTAGGTCGGTTAAGGCACGCTCCCTGTCAAGTCCTTCCTTAGGGTTAAAAGTAGCTCGTGGGATCATAATTCGGCTACACCTTTTAATACCTAGAAGTAAACTCATTAGTATAATCTTTATTTCTGCATTAGTATAATATCTTTCCACCATATTTTGGCCTAAACTAAGTTCAACGTCAGCTTTGGTACTTAGACATTACTCCCTATGGATTCGACCTTGTGACCACTATACTCCCGTTGACCCGATACTCTGTCGGTGAAAGTTAGCGGTTAAGTATTTTGCTATCAGCAATTAGATGTGAAGACAGCTTTTCTACATGGTGAGGTAGATAAAGAGATATACATGACTCAGCCAGGGTTTCCAAGTTCCTGGTAAGGAAGATCTTGTGCGTAAGTTGAAGAAGTCCTTGTATGGAATGAAACAAGGACCTAGACGGTGGTATAAAAGGTTTGACAGTTATATGATCCAATTGGGTTACAACAGAAGTCCTTATGATTGCTGTGTTTACAACAGTCAGTTGAAAGATGGATCATACATCTATCTTGTGTTATATGTGGATAACATGCTGATAGCTGCAAAGAAGAAGTCTGATGTTCAGTATCTAAAAGACCTTATCAGTGCTGAGTTTGAAATGAAAGATTTGGGTGCAGCCAAGAAAATTTTGAGGATGGAGATCAAGAGAGATAAAAGTCAGAAAAAATTGTTTTTATCTCAGCAGAGCTATATACAGAAGATTTTGTTAACGTTTTGCATGTCAGCTGCTAAGCCAATATATACTCTTATGGCATCAAATGTTCATTTGTCAGTTTTTGCTTCACAGTCAGTAGAGGAGAAGGAGTATATGTCAAGAGTTCCGTATGCTAGTGCAGTTGGTAGTCTAATGTATGCCATGGTGTGCACTAGGCCTGATCTGGCTCAGGCAGTCAGTGTTGTCAACAAATTTATGGCTCAACCTGGAAAGGAACATTGGAAAGTTGTGAAAAGAATATTCAGGTACCTTAGAGGTACAGCTGATGTTGGCCTCATTTATGGAGGTGATACTCAGAAACTGATCACATGATACTGTGATACTGTGATGCTGATTATGCAGGTGATGTGGACAACAGAAAATCTATGACTGGTTATGTTTTCACATTGGGGAATTCAGTTGTCAGCTGGAAAGCAACTCTTCAGGCAACATTGGATTTATAAACTACTGAAGCTGAGTTTATGGCTCTTACTAAAGCAGCCAAGGAGGGTATCTGGTTGAAGGGACTAGTCAGTGATTTGGGGCTACATCAGGATCAAGCTGAGATTTATTGTGACAATTTGAGTGCAATTTGTCTAGCTAAGGATCAGGTTCATCACGAGAGAACCAAGCATATTGATGTGAGGTATTATTTTCTGAGAAATGAGAAGAGGGTTGTAGTGAAGAAGATCAGCACCAAGGAGAATACTGCTGATATGTTCACTAAACCAGTTCAGCAGAGAAAGTTTCAGTTGTGCCTGGACTTGCTGAATATTCAAAGCTTGTAAACTGAAATTTGGGTACTAGTTGAGGGCAGATCAACAGAGTGGATTCTGAGAAGAAGTCTTGTATTGTACATCCTGGCATTGACGAATGCATCTGGTACAAGTACGTCTGATTATGCAATCTGGTGACGTTGAATGAGAGTTCAAGTCAATGTGGAGACTTGTCAGTTTTGATGACTTGATCTCTAAACCGATAAATAATCCGGTGGAACTAATGGGAAAAGCGAGACTGAGATTGATGGTCGGTTCAGTTAAGTATATTCGGTTCTGTGAAAGTCAATTTGATGAAGTGTAACTGGATTTCTTCTGAAGTTAGCAGTCAGTTTTGGTCTGCTGAGTTTTGCTGAGTATAGCTGTGTTTTACATCTGGGCAGTTGATTACAAGTCTGGAAAGTCAATTTTGATCTGAGTTTCGTCTCGTGGATAACAGCTGGAACTGGGGTCCACATCTGGTGTATTTATGAGAATTCCGACAAAGATGTTTGGCGGTTAGAGTTTGGGATTTGTGTCCATAAATACCAATATTGTAATCAATACAACGTGTGTCTTTTCAATAGTGTTGTTCACACACTTGTGAAAACCTTATAATTATGCGCATGATAAAATATCCCATTTTCTGTCCATGGAGTAGTCGGCACAACGCCGGAAACCACGTTAAATCATTGTGTTCTCTTTGTTTCTATGTTTTATCAATTCCGCCATTCTTTACGCTTTGCAGTGCTATCTGTTTTATCTTTCTTAAAGTACAAGTTTCTCGTCTGTGTTTATAACAAGTGTGATCTTTTCTTGTCATAAATTCATAATTTGATAATTGTCAATATTTTCACATTGATCATCAAGTACTATTGGATTTCATAAAATCGATTTAAACTTAAGTTGAGCTCGAGTTTTTTTGTCTTTAATAAATCTCTCACTTAAAAAAAAAAATTTATATGTTCAACTCGTTAATAACATTACTCGATATGATTTGACTCAACTCGTTTATAGCTCAACTCTCTATACACTGATACATTCTCAACAAATAAACGAAGGTAAGTGAGCCAAGTTTTTACTTTAACTCGGACATTCCGGAGACATATGGTTTGATCAAAGCTCAACTCAACTTGAATGTCAAACGACTTGATATCAAACATTTGCATATATACTTGGCTCGCTAGTTTGTAAGCATACTAAAATTTAAAATATGTACGAAAATTATGCATGACTTGAATAATAAACTTACTACATTTCGTATTTTACTAATGCATTTGTGGGTTTTATTTTATGTTTGAGCTTAATTGTACGGTTTTGTTCAAGAAACAAGTTGAATGCTATATTTGCCGATGTTGGTTATAAATAACAACGTTTTCAAAAAAAATTAAAAAATTAACAACACACTTTCCGTATAACTCAACACTCGAGTTCAATGGCTCTCATGATCCAAGTGGAGTTTTATAGACATATCATATTCGTGATGAAACTCGAATTTGTAAATGAATACTCGATTCAACTCAATATATATTCATACATCTAGTTCAGTTTGCAAATGAATGATACATAAATTTAATGATGAACATTGCACACTAAAGTCATATTTGACACTCAACTAAGAAATATCTTATGATATATAATCATTGTACCGCTGCAATATGTTATGACCATCTATTTTTACTTAATTTCATCATACACGTTCTTATCGTCTTGAATAGAGTAGATATTGATGAATATCACATAATAACAATAACATACATAAGTATACATGGGCGGATCTAGTAAGGAGTAAGGGTGGCCCACGGACCCCGTTAAAAATAAAAATACTCTACATTTTATCTATAGAAAATATTTCGGACCCCGTGAAAAAAATTATTTAGTGTGTTAAATATTTACGGACCCCGCTGAAAAAGTATTCTGGCTCCGCCACTGTAAGTATATAACATATTTTACAACGATCATATGACAATTTCTTTCCAATACTTTTCCTTAAAAAGAAGTGTCTATTTTGAGGGTAATGTTACTGTTACAATCAATCAAACACATCAAATAACACAATACACATTTACATAATCCATTATGATTTAAGACCTGATGGTAACGATGTAAACTCAACATAATACATGGTGCAAAAGTATTTTATAATATTCGTTGTGTCTGAATAGTTGTGACGACAATATTATCTGAACAATAAAACCAACTCGTTTAGAGTAATGTTTGGGATTATTATTTGCACCACAACCCATCTTCCCGTTGTCCCACGCTTACTGTTGCACCATACGATTTTCACAGAATCGATTATGTGAAAGTCCATAATTCGACTTTCCGCACTGTCGAACCAGGATCAACGGTGAGAAGGACGAATGTTGACTATAAATTTAACTTTCACATGATCGTAACTATTGTAGTGCACAGATATTATCTTACACCGGTAGAATCATGGTAATGAAAATAAATGGCCCCGGTGTTTAACGACGGAGGGGTTCTTGCCACCAACTCTATTAAAGATTATTATTTAAATTATTAAACTCATAGTTGTAACCCTATCCTATTCACATGGCTCTATCCAAATATAAGTAAGAAACCAGCTAGCTAGGCGAATAAAACGTGAAAACATATGTTAAGATGCAGAATGCAAGTGAGTCCCTAGACTAGTTCATATGTATTCATGGAAGCATGTGTAAATAGTCTTGATGATGGCCCAACCTAACATCTCACTTTGCTTTCTTGTTTGGTGTTAATATTTATTGTGCTTTGTATCTGTCACCACCTCCTACATTAAAGTTGGACCTCAAGAATGTCATTTTGGTTGGTACACATTTCATTCGCTCACGATACTTTCATTACGGATATCTATAACATTTTTCACTACACACTCATTTAATCATCATAGGCCTACATCATCATAATGTGTCATACATAATAATCAATAGTTTATTGTTAAAATAAAACAATTTGAACATAGAAATATGTAAAAACAACGGTGAATTTTTTTTTCGGGTAAGAAGGACATGTCCTTATTCCACTATGATAGTGAAACATTGGATTTGAGGTCAGTTCCACCGCAATAAACAGTGGATTTTGGGTTATGAATAGTAGATTTATCCATATCACCCAATTTATATTTCCATTGTCCTAATTCTCATTATCCCTTTACTTTTTGTCCTTTTAAACCACTCCCCCAATAATCAATGACACAGACCGAGGGGTTATGCCACTAATATTACACTAAAAAGAAGATTGAGAAAATAAATCATAAGAGAAATCATTTATGCAAAATGAGAGAAGATTGTGCTAATAATAATAAAGATGATGATGATGTGAGAATTGAGATAGAGATTTAAAAAAAAAAAAAAAAAAAAAAAAAAAAAAAAAAAAAAAAAAAGTTGTGGAAGTGAAAGAATAGAGCCCCACAATAGACATAGGACAAAGGGAGCCAATTTATTGGTAAAGTAAACCTACCTACCAAATCCAACCCCCATGTCCTAACTACTAACAACTCTTCTTTTCCCTTCTACCAACTTGGTCAATTTATATCCCCCCTTCTTTTAGCCCCCTACCTCTCACAAATTATTGGTTACTATTATCTTCTTTCTTTTTAACTCACCTTGCCTCATTTCTCTCACTTTCATCCTAACTTCCCCCTCCCCTCCCCTCCCCTCCCCTACTTTCCCCCCCACACAACATCCCTTATATATCCTTCTTCTTTCTTTCTAACTCAACCTCAAGAGACAACATCAAAAAAGAAAAATTCTTTAGCTTTTATAAGTGAAACAAGAACATCCATTCATTCATTTCCTTAGCATAAAAGGGAAAGAAAAGGAATTAAAGGGCTCTATCTATAAACAAATATGGGGAGGTCACCATGTTGTGAAAAAGCTCATACAAATAAAGGGGCATGGACAAAAGAGGAAGATGAACGTCTTATAAACTATATTCGTGTTCATGGTGAAGGCTGTTGGAGATCTCTCCCTAAATCTGCAGGTAGTTATCTGTTAAGCATATATATATATATATGTATGTTAGTATTATTTTGATATTTTATTAGGGAATTTGAAAAAGGGCAGATGAGTAATTGTTTTATTATTATTCTTATTTATGTTTGCAGGATTGCTTAGATGTGGGAAAAGTTGCAGGTTAAGATGGATAAATTACTTGAGGCCTGATTTGAAGAGAGGGAATTTTACAGAGGAAGAAGATGATATCATTATCAAGCTCCATAGTCTTCTTGGAAACAAGTAATTTCTTTTTTCTTCTTTTCTTTTCTCTTTTTAATGAAAGGAAAATAAATCTTACACAACAAAATGTGTTACAACTTACTACAAAATATTATTATAATAAATGATCTCATCATTGATTAATCTACAAAATTGAATCGATACGGTTTGTCTAAACCAATAGTGATAAAAATGTGTTGTGAAATACCGTTGAGGTATAACAAAATTTGTTTATGGCATTGTTCAAATAAAATCATAAATTATTTTTATTAAATATGTAAATGTCATTGTTTCATTGGTATGTACGATTTTTTTTTTTTTTGTTGAAGTAATTGATATGTATGATCTAGTAAATCAAAAGTATTGTTATAAATGATACAACATTTTTTTTTTTAGAAACTTACAACATTTTTATATCATTGATAATGGTGAAAATCATATTAATTAATACATCTTACATTAATAAAAATGTAGTTGTAAAAGTGTTATAGGTCTCTTGTTGTATTCATCTTATCTTATTATAAACTCAGTAAATTAATGAGATCTACTTTCATTCATTGACACAAATTTAGGTCTATTTTCCCTCAAAAAAAAAAAAAAAAAAAGAGGTCATTGCATCCGTATACCTTTCTTGTCCTTTCACGTTTTGGTAAACAAACAAAACAAATGTTGCAGTAATGAATTCAAAAAAAAAATTTGTTGCAGTAAGTAAAATCTGGATACACTATTTTTTTCTTTTCTTTTTTTGACTTTTAGAAACTTTTTATTAATCACAATTGTTCATACAAATACGAGCAACATGAGAAGGGGAACGAGCCCTATTCCATACATCCTATCAGACGGAGACCTTCCCACTTCCCTATCTAAAATCTGGATACACTCTTGTTATACATTTTTAAAATATTGATTGTTATAAGTTTTATACATTTTATTATTATAATAGACAAAAGAGAAGTCTTTATACAGTTATACAATGTGATAGATGTGTCATTTGATACAACATTTATGATATGTATTTGTGATGAGTTTTATAATTCTTTTTTTTTTTTGTTAATTCTTCTTAATGGTAATTTTTAATTTTATTTTTGGCAGATGGTCGATAATAGCGGGAAAACTACCGGGAAGAACCGATAACGAAATTAAAAATTATTGGAACACGCACATCAAACGCAAGCTCATCAACCGTGGGATCGACCCCCAAACTCACCGATCATTTAGCGCCGCAGTGACCTCCGCCGCCTCTCCAGCGGTTACAGCCACAACGAACGTACCTGCAACCACCGCAAAAGATGTATTTCCGAGCATTTGCTTAGACTTCAGGAATAATAATAATAATAATAGTAGCAGAAACTCCACAATTTCAAATGAAGATCACGACAACAAGTTCATAATCAACAGGGAATGGTCAATTGAAGATACGAGCGGAACAACGGAGGAGACTCGAATGTCTACGCAGAATCATGAAATTGTAAAAGCTGAAGAAGAGGTTAACCTTGATCTATCAATCGGACTTCCGATTCAGCACAGATCTAGCTCGAATTCCGGTGTTGCGGCAGCTAATTCAGAGCTCTTTTATGGATTTTGGGGAGTTACACCACCGTTGCAGGCTGTTCCGGTAGCTGCTCCGGCGATGGTTAAAGAGGAAATGTGCATGTGTTGGCAATTAGGATTTCGAAATGATGTGCAATGCTTTAATTGCAGAATGAAAAATGCTGCTTCTCGATTTTGACATTTTGGGAAAAATTGAGCAAGAACATGATTTGTAGCTTAAATGGAGTAGTGTTTTGAAATGGTGAAAAAAAAAATGAAAAAAAAAAATGTATGAATTGAGGAATTATCGTCTTTAGCTGTAATTTTTTGAAGTTAAAGAATAGAATGTTGCAGTTTAATTGGGTTCCAGTGATTATTTATTAATTTTGTTCCAGAATCACTATAAAATCGTATCGTAAAAGCAAGCATTGCGGATCCTTTTTTTCGATGTTCTAGAATCACGTAAAATCCTAAATCATCACAAAAGCTTCATGGGACACCGTAAGATGTTGGTGTGGATTTGTGGCATCACAAAAGCATTGCAGATGCTTCGTGCAATGTTCTAGAATCACGTGAATTCGTAATTCATCATAAAAGCATCTCATGGCGATATAAAATGTTGTTGTAGCATCACATAAGCATTGTGGATTTGTGGTGGATTCAGAAATTTGTTTCAGTGAGTCAATCAAGTCTAAAATTATATTTTTTATTCATAAATTTTTTCAGTGGAGTAACTGAAGTCTAATACTACATTTTTAATCTTAAAACGATACTTTTTTAACAAGAAAAATATATCGGTGCAATATTTAAAAAAAATATATTCTTAGATCTCATTGAGGTCACGTGACCCCATCTTGACCTAAGAACATCCGCCCTTGTTGCGGATCCATCGTGCAATGTTATAGGATCATAGGATCACGTAAAACCGTAAACCATCACAAAAAGGATCGTCGAACATCGTAAGACGTTGCCATGGGCCATGGCATCACAAAAGTACCGCGTGGAAAGATTACAAATGTGTCATAGACTATCGTAGCAATGTCATGGGGCATTTACGGTGGCAACACGACAATTTCCCAGAAAGTTATGTAGTTCTCCAAACATTTATTTACGGTATTTCTTTTATGTTCTCTACTTCTCTTATGTTATTATCGATATGAGCTATATCACGAAATTCGATCTTAACAAATGAATATCAGAGTCTGGTTCTTGATGATAACTAAGTTTTGTTTAGATAAATTCTCCATTAGTGTTAGTTTTTAGATATAGTAGTTAAATATACAAAAGGTTAATCATATTTTGAAAGTAATGCTGCCAACATTACATCAAAGCATAATAAACTATAACCAAGATTAGTGTCATAGCGACTACATACCTACAAAGTGGACTAGAAAGTGATGGTTCAATATATATAAGTACAAAACTATGAATATGAAATGATATATTTTCCATTTTAGAACTAACAAAAGTTAATAAATTTGGTAGATAGATATGTTTGGTACCATTAAATTTATTGTGATGATGATCTTACTTGACCGTTACCTACCATTTTAAATACTACACATTGTTAGGTAAACTAACTTTTTGGTCAAGTCAATGAAGTACTTATATGAGTGAAGTGAAGTATTTATAAATATAAATATAAATTCTTATTAAAAACTAATTATGTAATAGAGTTTTAAATTTTTAATAAGTGAGTGTGGCAGATTTGGATAAAAGAAGAAAATAATGACGCGTTCGGATTGTTTTCATTTTGTCATTTTAACGTGTTTGGATGTGAGAAAATAGAATGATCATTTCATTACAATTAAATTCTTTTGTAGTTGTGATTGTAATCTTGTAGTTGTAGTTTCAGAAAGCACAACTTCCGGAATGGCCATGTTCAAGTCAAAAAAGTATTTTTATTTTCATTTATAAAAAATGGATGGAATTGTCTTCTCAAAATAAAATTAAAATGGATGGAATAAAATATAAAACACATCCTATTGATAAAAAATCAACCACTATCCGTCGCCCATCATGTCACCACTCTCGTCATAACTCACCACCATCCTCCATCACAACTCAACCCACAACACCCGTGACCCGCCCCACCACCACCTCGTGTTATCAACCATTTCACCACTATCTTTTACCACCACCCACCTCACCACAGTCTTACCTATCCTTACCCATAACTTATCCCACCACCAACGTCTGGCAGTATCCTCCATCACAACCAACTTCGTCACTACCGATCTTCACTTAGTCACCACCACACACTTCACCATCACCCATCACCGCACAGCACACCACCCTTATGATGTGATTCCCGTTGAGATCAGAAACTGATAAAATTTATTCAGAGTCTTTTAATTATTTTAGAGACTATTTATTTTATTTTAGTCTTTTATTATCTCAGATCGATTAGATAGTATTTTGTTTTTCTTTTATTTTTTATTTTTATTAAATAACTTTGTCTCACATTGCTTTGGGAATAATTTAGGTCTTTTATTCTAGCCTATAAAAAGACTTTGGTTGTAATCTTTTTAAATAAGACAAATTTTGATATATTATATTTGAAATTTTTAAGCTTTGGTGAGTTTTCTCACGTTAGTGTTTGGTGGATTCCAAACCGGTGTTTGGTGGATTCTAAACGAGACTTATCGAGGTTGTGAGAGAACCTTGTGGTTGTCTATTATACCAAGGTTTTTAGCTACATGTCGCGGTGCTCGTTTATTGGTGCCTTCTGTCAAGTTTCGGGAATTTTCGGATCTGATTCGGCTACGGATCACATCAGTTGGTATCATAGCGAGACACTGACGGTATCCAAATATTCTTCCCACCCACCCCCCCCACCCCCCCCTTTTTTCTAGGATTCCTGCATATTTTTTTCCTTCAATTTCTAGGATTCCTCCATATTTTTCCTGCGTCTTGCATCTTTTGTTTCCAGAATTTGTTTTCCAGCCATATTAATTATTTTCATTTGTGTGTACATGTCTTCATAATAAAAAAAAAATTAAAATAAAAACCAAAAAAAAAAAAAATAAAAAAAAAATCCTAGAAATCCCTGATCCCTTGCCATTCAACTTTGACACTTTGACCCCTAAATCTCCCAATTCAATTTCCCGTGTAGTTACATATTTAAAATATATATACATATAAAAAAAAACCTTGCATCCATTATTTCTTTTTTGGCCAAAAAGAAAAAAAAACCCAGCCATATCTTTTTATTTCTTGTGTGTTCTTTTTTTTTTTTCCTAAAACCAAAAAAAATCCTTGTCGAATATTCTTATTTGGACATTCTGGATACTTGTTGTGCGCTACTTAGCGGTGAATTTGATCTCGAGTAATGTCAAAGGAGAGTCCTGTTTATGGATGTCTATTTTCGGAATTTGAATGATATGATGAATCGAAATTTGGAGAAAATTGAGCGACGTTTTGATGATATGATGAACGATATGCAAACTCAATTTCATGATATGTTAAAAGAAAGAGGTGGTGGTAGAGGTAATCATGGTGGTAGAGGTAACCGTGATGGTACCGATTTAGTTAAGAAAACTTCTACAGAGCCGTTTTCTGTTTTTTGCTGTCAATGTAAAAGGAGTGGACATCACTATTATGATTGCCCTGATTTATTGCAAGAACTACGTAGAATCGATGAGGGAGCTCGTTTGAAACGTGAATCAGCGAGAGAAAAATACTTGGTTGAAGTGAAAAACAATGAAGATACGAGTGTAGTGGAGATGAATATTGAGAATGACTCGAGAGTAGCGGAGATTGATGATGCGCGTACACTTCCATCTGAGAACGTGGCGGATGAGATAGAGGAAGCTGATTCTCTCTCATTTGTCTCTTGTTCGAGCTTTGTCTTATCTTCTTTGCAAGTACATGATGATCATCCAGTTGAGGAGAAAACTGGGCTAACTGATATAACCAATCCACACTACTACAAAATAGGACATAGGTCACACTTAAGATATGAAAACAATCACAGTTTCAATAAAACCGAGACAACGAAAATATATATATCACACTTACAGCTTTCTATCACACTTATTGAAAAAGCGAGATAAGTTATATTAATCAATCTCATTTTTAAAGTGTGACTTAATTGATATGATTTTTCGTCACGATTATTGAAAAAGCGAGATAAATTATATCAATCAATCTCATTATTAAAGCGTGACCGAATTGATATGATATTTACATCACGGTTTCTAAAAAAGCGAGATAAATTATATATATCAATCTCACATCTAAAAAAACGGTGACAAAATTGATATGATATTTTTATCACGATTATTGAAAAAATGAGATAAATTATACCAAACTATCACACTTTTAATCGTGACTAAATTGGTATGATATTTTTGTCACGGTTATTGAGAAAGCGAGATAAATTATATCAATTAATCTCATTTTTAAAGCTCGTAATTGAATTCATGATATTTTTGTCACAATTATAGAAAAAGTGAGACAAATTATATCCACTAATTAATAAGAAAAGAGATATAGATCACACTTATCTAAAGATAAGGATCACACTTTTAAAAGAACCGAGACAAGTAAAATGTATATATATCACACTTAAATTTTTTATCACAGTTATTAGGTGTGAAAAAAAAAAGAATGATCACACTTTTTTAGGTGTGATTGAAATAATAATAGATCTCAGCTTTTAAATGTGATAACAACAACTAAAATAGATCACAGTTTTTAAATGTGTTGAAATTATAATCGATCTCGGTTTTTAAGTGTGATAACAACTATAATAGATCACGATTTTTAAGTGTGATAACAACTAAAATAAATCACAGTTTTTAAATGTGTTGAATTATAATAGATCTCGGTTTTTAAGTGTGATAACAACTAAAATAGATCATAGTTTTTATTATCACGGTTTTTAAGAAAACTGAGACAAAAAACATCAATCAATCACGGTTTTTAACTGTGATTAAAATAATATGATATTTTATAATCATATCTTAGATTAGTGTGGTCGAAAATGATAATATAGTAGGCATCAGCCCAGTGGTAATTAGTGTGGTTCCTTAATCTAGAGTATCCGGGTTCGAGTCCCAGTGGCAACAAAAGATATGTGTGTGTTCCTTTCGTTTTCGAAAAAAAAGAATGATCACACTTTTTTAGGTGTGATTGAAATTATAATATATCTCGGTTTTTAAATGTGATAACAACTACTAAAATAGATCACAGTTTTTAAATGTGTTGAAATTATAATAGATCTCGGTTTTTAAGTGTGATAACAACTATAATAGATCACAGTTTTTAAGTGTGATAACAACTAAAATAGATCACAGTTTTTAAATGTGTTGAAATATAGTAGATCTCGGTTTTTAAGTGTGATAACAACTAAAATATATCACAATTTTTATTATCACGGTTTTTAGGAAAAATGAGACGAAAAATCAATCAATCACAGTTTTTGACTGTGATTAAAATAATATGGTATTTTATAATAAGATTTTAATTTAGTGTGGTCGAAATTAGAAGAAAGAAAACATCGGTCTAGTGGAATAAGTGTGGCTCGTTAATCCGTAGTATCTGGGTTCGAGTCCCAACAAAGACAAAAAAATATGTGTGCTTATATATTGTTTTTGAAAAAAAAAAAACTTTTATTGGTGTGATTTAAATTATAATAGATCACGGTTTTTAAGTGTGATAACAACTAAAATAGATCACAGTTTTTAAATGTGTTTTAATTGTAATAGATCTCGGTTTTTAAGTGCGATAACAACTATAATAGATCACGGTTTTTAACTATGACAACAACTATAATAGATCACGGTTTTTAAATGTGATGAAATTATAATAGATTACGGTTTTTAAGCGTGATACCAACTATAATAGATCACGGGTTTTAAGTGTGATAATTATTATAATAGATCGACGATTTGTAAGCGTGATTGCCGGTTAATGTAAATATATCACACTAGTTGACATTGATGGGAAACCGAAGCACACATTCGTTGATCCTTTTGCGGTGTATTGTGCTGTTATTCCGGATTCTAATCCCTATGCTTATGTTGCTGCTCCAGAGAACACTATTTGCATTGAGCCCTTGCAATAGTACTATTCACTAGTTTCTTTGGTGATGTGTGCATCCACAACTCAAAGATATATTGATTTGATGTGCTGTGTCCGCCTTGTAGTTGATCCGGGCATATCCTTAGTATTCGTTGTTGGTTCGGCTGTTTTGTCCTTGTTGCTGCATTTTACGACATCCTTTTGATTCAAGGTCAAATCCTTTCGGAACCGGGAATGAATGATGTGATTCCCGTTGATATCAAAAACTCATAAAATTTATTTGGAGTCTTTTAATTATTTTTATTACTATTTACTTTATTTTAGTCTTTTATTATCCCACATCGGTTAAATAGTATTTTATTTTTATTTTATTTTATTGTTAAATAACTTTGTCCAACATTGCTTTGGGAGTAGTTTAGGTCTTTTATTCTAGCCTATAAAAAGACTTTGGTTGTAATCTTTTTTAATGAGACAAATTTTGATATATTATATTTGAAGTATTTAAGTTTTGGTGAGTTTTCTCACGTTAGTGTTTGGTGGATTCCAAACGGGACTTATCGAGATTGTGAGCGAATCTTGTGGGTGTCTATTATACCAAGATTTTTAACTACATGTTAGTTAAAGGTCGCGACGCTCGTATATTGAAACCTTCAGTCAAGTTCTGGAAAATTTTCAGATTTAATTCGACTACGGATCACATCACCTTATCACCACAACCATCACCACCACCAACCTAACCATACCGCACGGCATCGTGTTTTTTTTCAAGAATCGGTATGAGAACACGTACTCAACTGTTTCTTTCTCCTATCTACAAACTTTCCAAAGATTTTTACAAAGAGAAAAGTCAAAGTACATTTATATCACATATATAATACATACGTCAAATAAATGGAAAAGAAAAAGAAAAAGAAAAAGAAAAGTAAAATGGTTTTTAATTTTTCTAGAGACGTATTAATGTGGTAGTACAATTATGCTGATAAGTAGTATATCCCATCTATATTAATAAAAATAGGTTATTTTATGTTTGTGACACTTGTCATTTTTTCATTGGTTCCTTTTTCTTCTTTTTTACTGTTTATGGCCCAGCCCAAAAAAAAAAAAAAAAAAATATATATATATATATATATATATATATATATATATATATATATATATATATATAAATAAAAAGGGTTTGAGTTAAATTGTTCGATTTTGGAGACTCAATGTATCATCTTTTAATGTGTGAATATATGTAGTAAATGTATGACTATTTTCAAAATATAAGCGCCACGACTATTCTTAAACGACACGATCTTTTGTATCATACCAAAAAAATTGTGTTGACGTTTATATGAAATCTTATAATTTTCTTAAAATAAATTCATTTCATAAAAAAAACATATCGGTTGTACGCGGCGATATTACTATTTTCAAAATATAAGGCGCGACGTACGTCGCTACACGATCTTTATATCACGCTTAAAAATATTTGGTTTGACGATTAAATGAAATACTAAAATTCTTGAAATGATTTTTTTTTGTTAAAAAACATATCGTTTATATAAAATATTAAATATCCCGAAAAAAAATTATTTCGGCCATGAAATATTGTTAAACCTGGTTATATCTTGTATTGTTGATTTAATTTCTATGGAAATTCGAATTATGTATTTTACAAAAAAGGGTTCAGTAGTGTCGAAATGTGTCGATTTTGTGTCGTGGAGTATTGACAGTGTGTTAGTTTTAATTAATTTTTAATTAATATTCATTTCATCAACCGACACTTGTTGGATATAGCGTCGGGGTGTATCAGAGCGTGTCGTGTTGTGTTTTTGATAGAACACGTGTTGTTGCAGATAATGTCGAAGATAGCTTCATTTTTCCAGTTAAAATAGATTTAAGAAGAAATTGAAAAAAAAAATTCAGTAGTGTCGAAAAGTGTCCATACGATGTCAGGAGGTGTCGAAGATGTGTCGGATATTAATTTCATCAGCCGACACGTACCGGACATGTCATCGTAATGTATCAGAGTTAATTAAATATAAACCGGGGCAACGCTCGTGCGGAACACGATTGTTTATCTTCCTAGTAACTATATATGTCATGGGCCACGTAAAATCGTGCAAAAATATAAACTAATGTGCCTAACATTTTGACAACATTAGGTATAATATTCAATCAGTATGTATTTAATAATATATATTATATATATGTGTATACGTACGTATACCGAAATTTTGATATACTTGTCATTAACAGATAAGCTCACCGTCACATCAATACTCATAGACTTTTGTTGGACTAGTTATTGGAAGACCCTTACATTTTTAAGAACCTGAAAGTTTAGTCCTCATGCTTAATTATATATGTACTTGACATTGTTTTATTTATTTTCAAATAGGTCTGCATGCACCATTTTCAGAACAATGTCTTTGTGTGAAATGATATATTACATAAATAGCTTGGACTAGTTACGAAGTTCTATTTTTTAGTTATGCATTCACACGAATTCCTGTTAAGTTTTTAATTTTTGGAGAGTGTATTGTACATATTTTGCTTACAAAGTTTTAATAATGATCCGGTTTACACCAAAAAAAGATATATTACATAATAACCCAAAATATTAATTTCATTCAATTAAACATCCTACATGTAAATATAAATATGTTGAGTAATTTTATTACAGAAAGTTACCAAATAATAGATTCAATGTTCTGATCCTAGTGAAGCTAAAAGTAAATTCATCTTTGCATTAAAATGGTAAAATATTAATCAGAAAAATGAAAAAGAAAAATATAATAAAGACAAGGAATATTTTGATATTAGTCAAATAATTGTGTAATTAAGGTATCTAAAGCTCGTGTTAGTTCCGTATAAAAAGCCGGTTATTCCTCTTCCTCTACCTGAAAGTGTTCGAAATTAGTCAACAATTAATAATAATACTCCATGTTACACCATGTGATGTTTGTCCAATTTTCAAGCTGTTAGATTGAGTAATCATGTTGTCTTTTCATTTTCAACCTAATTAAACATATTTAAAATAAATGTGTTTGCCGTCTTAATTTAACATACACGACTAATCGAGTACGATCTACGAAAGATTTTATAATACAACCGTTATAAGAAATTAAACTACTAATGACCAGGTAAACGGACCTCGTGGGAATGATCGATTACTATAAAAGATTGACATTTTGATGATGTGTAGCTGAGCCAATAAGGAATTGGTTGTCTACGTACCGTTCTATTGTAAGAGATCAAACTATTGTAACGTAGTTTTAGAGGTTGAAGGAGATGGTCATTTTATAGCTCTCTCTCGTATGGGAGTTGATTATGCCGTTCTTGAAGACGTGGTCAATGGTCTGAGGTAGTTATGGGGGCGGTCATGTTGTAATCATGGCCCCCGTATGCATAGATCATGAAACTGTTATAAAATCATGGGTTTAAATCCGGTTGACTGTATAACAGTCGTTTAAGTTCCTCAAAACTTATGCCAAGGTGTGGGTACCTAGACCAAGGTGAATATGCACCATGTCGGTAGTACGAGCTTATAAACATGCGAGTCGAGCGACATTGGGTTTAAGGAACGACTTGTGCCATGTCAATGGCTTAGAAGCATTTTCCCCTTGATGACGATCGCTATACTAAGTTCGGGCTATGTCCGAGGTCCGATATAGTGTTGAGCTCGTTAGATATATTACGCCTAGAAGATCCAAATTGTGTTATTGGATGCCACGTGTATGACTCGGATCTACACACGTCACCCGACGTTAATCATACCCATTCATTCAGGGGCGGATCCACCCCAAGGAGAGGGGTAACACTTGCCCCCTGGGATCTGGAAAACACTTTTATATATATGATATGTATGGGTTTTGCCCTCCATAATAGTTATATTCGCACCTATCATCTATAATAATCCGATAATTTGACTTAAAACTTTTACCATATAAATAACATGGTTATTATCAAAGTGATACATTAAAAAAAAATATTAATCGGTTTCGGAATATTGGTTTTCTTCAAAAACATTGTTTGTAGTGTTTTTAATATTTATTGATAGAAGTAAAAGTGTTAATGTGTTCGGATCATTTGATATATAGTCGTTTTTTTGCGATGTATAGTACTTTTTTTTTTGAATCGTAGGCCGTGGATAGAAAAAATACTACTATATATTTTTTGGATTGCAAAAAATCTTAAGAATTTTCGCTCCCATCGCCCGGGATCCTGCGTCCGCACCTGCATTCATTTCTACTTCTTACATGTAATGCATATTTACTCGGTGAACGTAAGAAAATAAAACGATATAATACATACCATTTAGTATAACCTTTTGTATTAGTCGTATCTCTATTTCCTTGGCTTTGGAGGAAGCGCGTCTTTTGAGAATTTAGCAATTACAAATAGAGAGCGATTGCTTGGTATGTATTTCGAGGCTCCGCAGGCCTGTCGAAGATCTTACGGCCCATGACTGTTTAATACAAGACTGTTTGACCATGTTATCTAGTTTCACATATGATTCCTTTACTTATATTCGACGTATGGGGAATGTCCATGTGCATCTTTTAGCTCGACATGCTTTGTTAGTTTTGACTCAGACATCTTGAGGCGCTTCATCCCGGGTGACATTTCAACCGCCTGTTTGACGGATGTTGCCTCGTAAAAATTCTTCTTCCTAAAAAAGAAACTTCAATTTCTGGTTGGTTCTGTCATGGATTATATTCTTTGTTTATGCTAATAAAAGTCATGCATGAGAAGGAAAATAATTACCCTATAATTTTGGGTGTGCAGTGCATATATGGTCGGGAGAAGGGGAAACAAAAGGGAGTAAAAGCATGTGACATGGTTGGAAGTTAGGTAAGTTATAAGATAATTGGATAAAGCAAAAATAGGTGTATAAAATTAATAATTTAAATAAATAATTAGTAGTATATTTGAAGATTAGTTAGAGTAGGTGATCATGGTGTATTTTTATTTTTTTTATATTAAGGCATGTGCACAACTGTACAAGGAATATTACATGTGCATAGATAGAATAGATAATTTTTATGATTATACAACGGTTATAACATATAATTAAATAACATCCGTTATAACCACATATATTTACTTTTTTCACTATAGACACTTCTATTACGTAAAAAATAATAGTAAAAATATATGATTATAATAGATATCACTTTGTATGATAAAATTTCTCGTATAGAATATCCATGTGATTTTGTTTTATGTTTTTTTTTTCTTCCTAAGTTGAAAAGTGAATGCCGTGGTCCTTTTTGTCGGTTTGGAAAATAATAGATTGAGGGATGTATAAAAAAACGGTTAAACCCTAAAAGAAAGGTATATATAAGAATTAGACGGTGATATACTAAGCATTGTTTCATAATTAAGGCTAAACCAGTGATTTCTTTCAGCAGGGGCATTACAGAAAATTTCTAAGATTTATCGAAGTTAAGTTTTTTTTTTTGTTTTTTTTTGGGGAAAAGTTAAGTTATTTATGGTGCTTTTACATGTTTTAACAGAAAAAAAAATTTATATCGTTTATGTTTAATTTTTCCGAATCTGAATAAAGCTTTGGCCCACTAAACGAACCAAACTCGAGTTTATTATCAAACAACTATTATCATATACAAAACTACTATTGTTTTTAATTTTTTTTTAAATGGGTTAAATTTGGGGAACATGTGCATATTACATGTCAAATATTAAAGAATAAAGGAGCAAGTAAAAATGATGAGGAAGAAGACATAAAGTGGAAGGGGTCGAGTATGTAAGGACGTGTTTTAATTTAAAATGGTTGAGAAGGACGATTCTTACGTATTCTTACACTTTTGTACGTGTGTTCTTACGTATTTGTCTTTTCTCAACCATTTTAGATTAAAACCATTTTCACGACGCTTTAACCTAAATTGAGTGGGAAATTTCTAGAAGCTCTATAAGCATTACGTATGTATGTATATGTTATAATATTGTTGGTTTTATTTGTGTTAGTTAGGTGTACGTCAAATAACATCAAAAGTGTTGGGTGTTGCAAGTAAATATTAATTATTAATTGAAATATTAAAAAGTATTCAAATAATTAAAAGCATATTTTTTTTCCCATGATACAACTTTATTATTTTAGTTGTATGAATGGATTCCGTAATCCAAATGAAGTCACTAGTATTTCCCAACAAAGTCGTGGTTAGCTAACTAAGCTAATTACTTTACGTTTAATGAACATGCTTTGGCATATTTTAAAATGTTTTAGGACAGAGACATGTATTACTTTATGAACGAGAGGCGGCTTCGGAAATTTCAGGGGTACCAGTTGAAAATGTGTTGGATTGGTTTTGTTTCGGGATGAGATGATAATTGAAGTTCATAACAAATGACATAATGTAATTTTATATCATTAATCATGATGTAAACACGTCATAATCAACGATAAGAAAGTATATTGTCACAATTGTTACGGTAATAGCATCACCAATATGTAAAAGGCCGTCAAAAATAGAGAGGGGGGGAGGGGGTCGAACTGGATCCCCTGCTTTCTCTTACTAAAGCACAGTCAGTTACAACTTTCAATCTTTCTTTCTACTTGATATAATAATATCAGTAAGATAGCCATTTAGTTGCTGACCAAATATCCTAGTCGAAAACGATTCCACGACATGCTTTTGTGCCTCCCTCCCCATTCTCTCCGCCATCCGAGGATCCTCAACAAGCTTAGACATGGCCCACGCGAAATCTTCGGGGCTAGCCTTACATAGGAATCCCGTCTCACCGTGTTTGATCGTTTCCACTGGGCCTCCATTGTTGCACGCAATCACCGGTTTATACGAAGCCATTGCTTCTAAAGGCACTATCCCAAAATGTTCATTCTGTATTCATTCATAGACGCAAGAAAAAAAAGTTTTTATCGGGTATTTTACTACCTTACTTAAAGAGATGATCTTTACTTTGGGGTGTGATTCTTGTGTGGTAACTCCGTTTGTGGAGTTATCACATGTGGCTCGATACGGACCATTGCTTTTCATTATGGGTTTAAACTATGTGGTCGAGATTAAACCATGTGTGAGGGAGTTACCACGCAAGAATTTCCCGTTCTTTGGATGTTGTGTTCTCTAACCTGAGGGGTGTAGAGTACACACAAGCAATCAGAGAGAAGTGCATTCCTTTCGGAAGTAGAACATGACGGCATGAATTTGATACGATCAGATACACCTTCTCTTTCGGCTAAATTCTTTAATTCCTCCAAATATTCAACATTCTCTCGGAGACGACTGTCATAGCCACCTGTGTCACATAAATCAACATCATATCAAGAATTTTAAAATGCAGATATTGCTCACTATGCCTTGATGTTTCTAAATTTACTGGAATCTAATGATAAAAGGAGAAGGTAATAAAAATAAAAAGAACAAAGAAGACATCTTTATGGAACTTGCCTGCAACGATTAAAAAAGTTTCGGATAAATCAACACTCTGAAGAACATCATCTTGTTTATGAGACCGAAGCATCATTGCAAACGCTGATATTGCCAAATCTATGTTTTTCTTCATTTCAAAGCGATTGATTGACACGAAATTCATCCTAAAAAAATAAGCACGATTGTTTTAGATTCCTACAAAAGAGAAATAGATACGGTGAAAAAGGGGTAGAAAGATACCCAAATTCAACACAGAAAAAATACCAAGAGAGAGCTAAATGTATGTTACTTCATGGTATTAGGCTCGTTAAATTGTTCCGGATTGACAGCTGGGTAGAGCACAGCAGGTTTAATTCCACGTCCATCAAGATTCTTGAATGTCTTTGCAAAGGTTGATGCCGTAAATTTGCTGTTAACAAGGATTAAATCAGCCATACCTACAAAATTCACCATCGGTAAGATGCAAAACTTTGTTTCAATAAACCATCAAAAAGAAATAAAATTCGGTGTGGTACTAATACTTGAAACGCAAACAAATTCATAGGTGCAAAGAAGGGGTCCCTTTCTGAAGGGTAGCATGAGAAGGTGGTTCAGGTCACTGGGGTGTAAACAAAGACATGAAGTTTAACAACGAGGACCTGTTGTCAGTTGCTCTATATAGTCTATGGGCCACCGATATATCCTCCTTAACACGGTTGTATGTTCAGCGAGTAATAAATCAGGAAAATGGCAGTAGAAAACAACCTGCATTAAAGGGGCAAATAATAGAAGATTCTTGGTCAAATGCACAAAAAATGTAAGCAAAGGGATCATTATTATAAAAAATAACTAGTGAAAATCAAGTACCTTTGTCGATCTCTTCAATTTCAATAGAGGAATGACAACAGAGACCTGGTCTACCAGAATCACATCGAACGAAGACCATAGAAACATAACACAGAGTGCTACGAAAATGCAACGCAGATATGCACATACTGCATGGAGACGGTAAAAGATATGTCGAGGTAGGAAGGCCCCGTATACTGTAACTGGAAAAACTCCTGAAATATGTATTTAATAGAATGTAGTCTGTAAATTGCTGCCAATCACAAAACCACAAATTGTTCAGAAACATTAAAGCAATTATGAGAAATCGTACCGGACAGTGTCTCCTCAAAGCAACGCTTTTTGTCATGATGTGAGGTAAAAACATGAACATTATGCCCAAAAGATGCAAGCTCCACAGCTGCATCAACGATTAATCTTTCGGCTCCGCCTGAACCCACATAAAGAGTAGTCAGAAATAGACGGTATCAAAGGACATAACATCGCTAATGTATTCTAATTTCAGATCAGCATTTGGAAATTACTAATGACTACATGAGCAAGAGAAATTATTAGTAAACAAAATAATGGGAGTAATATGCAATAATTTTTTGATGCAAGAGGGAATCAGTATTCACCTATTCCAAGATCAGGGTGGAGGATTGCTATGTTCAACCTCTGACGTCCCATCGTCGCTTCCCCTCGAGACTGCTAATTTAATTTTAAAGAAGAAAAAAAAAGATCAAATGGAATTGAAACACGCCTTGCCGGTCCGCCCGGTCCGCAGTGGAATTTGTAAGCAAATCTGTTTTTTACAGATCCAAACCCTACATATCCATCTAAAATGCAGTTGCCGACAAGATTTGGGATTCTATTTTTCCTCCCGAACATGTACCCGACGAGGCGGGATACCCGAATGTTCAAGATCCCGTCAGGTCAGAAAAAGATATCATGAAAAATATCATCATAAAAAATTTATTGACACAGAAAATCAGATGGATGTGCCAAGAAAACTTTAGACAAGTGCTTATAATCCTTCTCTTATTAGCAATACAAATGCATTTATTGTTGATACAGTCAATAAAAGCTGAAACTGAAAGCTCTGCAATTCTTTTCTAGGATTTTAATCAAAGAGAAAATATGACAGGTGGGGATGTAGGCAATACAAGGGAGCTTGATCAGACCCCACAGGGGCTGTGGCTTGTGTTTATGCTGTAATTATCATCACTTCTGTTTTCATGGAGAAGATTCTCCACAAAGTTGGGACTATAAGACACCAAAGCTATCAACTTTATTACTACAACTCCAACCTCTTTATGTTTTTTTAATTGTTTTGGAAGATTTATGGACTTTTTTTTCCTTGACTTTTAGGTTGCATTAAAAGAGATTCTCCTTCAGCTTATGCATGATGAGAAGTTAACATTTGATTGATCATGATATTAAAAACACAAGCACGTGTATGTTATGATGAAAGGAGTCAAGAAATGCATAGTTTACCACATATGAAAGGAAAAAATACAATTGAAGGATTAATAAGCTCTGACAAGTCGGCTTTGAAGCATCACAAATTCGTGCAAACTAAACGCTACTATGAACCAGTTGTCAGCAGGTTTATCTGAAATATAAGAAGAAATATCTGACATGACAATAACAATTGCATAGATGCAAAAGTTATAAAGCCTCAAAAGTCAGAACCTATGAGACTAGCATCAACGTAGCACTGTAATGAATACAGAAAAACAATCACGTAAAGAAATAAAACATGCCCTAACCATTAATGACTGCAAAAACAGCTTGAAAGTGCTGCTTCTACTAAAACTAATCAAAACGCAAAAGACTGACACACACACCTTCAAATCAGTTCCATTTGAGATGAAAACTCGTTAAATCATCAGCTTTAGGTCTCCAAATCAAAGGCTCTTTTTATGATCAACATAAATTCTCTAAATCTCAATTCAAATAGACATCGAATAATGCGTTCCTAGTGATCTTTGCATATGGGAATTTAAGATTTTTAAAAATTGGATCAAACAGTTGGAACATTCTACAAGCCAAACGCCAACCATCTGCTTATCTCACCATACTTCAATCTTTAAAACCAATAAGGGTAATAAAGAACTGCATGAATGAATTAAACAAGACATTCTGCTAGTGATTTTTTTGTAATACAAATTTTAAATTTACCCCAACGGTTTCAACTAAAAGAAATGAACTTTATCCAGACACAAACTCCAATCAAATTTTTTTTAACTAGCTCCAAGAACGTTTTCAAACAATTTGCACAGACAATAGCAAAATAGCAAGATTATATTTTCAAGCCTTCAAATCAATACACGTTGGAAGATCATATAGTCAATCAGAAAGAAAACAGAAACAATGAAAGATGCAGCTGAAATAACGAGCAATAAAAAGAATACCAACCTTAGCTTCAGCTTAACGGCGGCAAGGATACGGCTGAGCAGCCTCGATCGGCTCCCTCTGACGAAATGGCCTCTTGATTTACTCCTTTAGATCGGTATGCAAACTAATTAGTCGATGTTGGTAAGTTTTAATCATCATGGGGTAGAAAATAATTCTAGAGGAAGAAGATGTGGGTCGACAATCTCAATAAATTGCTCAAATTTGACTCGAGCATTTGCGGCCGACGAGCCGAAACATTTCTTTCGTGAGAAGCTTGGCTCGTTTTACGACAACAAATAGCTCAAAGGCCTTGTTTGGAATAGAAGTATTGGAAAAAGAAGAAATGACATGATTTGGAAAGATTTAAATTTAGGTGTTTCTTGTTTGGTAGGGTTTAGTTTGAAAGAAATGAAAGGAGAGCAAGGGAGAATGAGGGATAATGTTCTTCATAAATTGGATGGTCTCGTTTCCATCCAAAACATGTGAGAAACGAAAGGAAACAGGACAATCTATATATTTCATTTCCTTTACGTCATAATCTTATCCAAACACTCGAAAATATCTTCGTAGTCCATCATTCATGCTCGTATACGGCTCATTAAATTTCATATATTGCTCAAACTCGGGTTTGAGTTAACTCGTTTAGAAAAATTAACCAAGCTCGAACGAGCTTTATTCCTTCGGTATAACTATTGTTGACACACGCGTGTGCACGCCTCTAACGAGTGACAAAGTTAGCCTGTGTATGTCCAAATAGACAATTTCACCGAAAAAATCATTGTAATATATATACGCACGTATATGACACACGTGTTCATAAATATAAATGAACATTTGTGAACAAATTCATGTTTCTTTATTTGTCAATCAGTCGTGATACAATATTTATGCTTGGCTCGTTTATTTGTCTATACAGACAAATAAAAGTCACAAAAAACACTACCAATCAATCACTCGACATCCATGATTTAAATAGTAAATCAAGGTATTTTTTCCAAACTATCTCAATAAAGTAGTCTACATGACCGCCTTCTAAATGTTACCAATGATTTCGGTTTGTATTGTATTATTGGATTGATGTCGTTAAACAACTACCAAGCTCAACATCAGTAGCCAACTAATCTTGACCACTGAAAAACCATCCACCGAATTTGGAATCATGAATACATCGGAATGTGACCGGAGTTAAATCAACCGGAATTACGGTTAGTGGCGGGCCCGAGAATATTTTTTCGGCGGGATCGTAAATATTTAACGCGTTAAATAATTTTTTTAAACGGGGTCCGAAATATTTTCTTATAGTAAAATTTAGAGTATTTTTATTTTTAGTGGGGTTCGTAGGCACTATCATACACGTAGATCCGCCCACGATTACGGTCTACCACCCGTTTAATCGGTGAATTGCTATTCGGATCATCTAATCAGCCACACTTAATCGATCGTGTTAAAGTTCACCATAACAAAAATCGTGTAGGCAATGATTATCCACCTCACATATAGTCATTCAATTATGTTTACCATTAAATTTTTTTTTGTAAGTGGTGATTACCTAAACCGCCCGTCTCCATGGAAAGTTTATAGTGCGTTGTTAAAAAAAGCATCATGATAAATCTATTGTGACATCACATTTCAGATTAATTTGATTCTGACGATCGAAAATAAACGTTCGAAACTTTTATAAAGTTAACTATTAAGCTTAAATTGATTTTTAAAATATCAAATGTCGATGTAATACTACAAAAATATATTCGATATAATGCCTTTAACGAGCAAGGAGTGACAGAGAATTTAAAGGAACTGACAATGTAGTACTATTTTAATAGTAAAAATATTTTAGAAAGCAAATATTCTTTTTTGTCAGCAAATCTTTTTATTTTTATTTTTATTTTTTTTAGGGTAAAAATCTTTTTATTAATATTTACAGAAACTAGTTTTTTTTTTCTTTTTTCCTCATTTCCGGGTCAAGTATTTTCCAACCCCCTAGAACCCTAATAAAGCTCAGACACAAACACAAACCCTTCTTCGGTCTTCTTCCTCAACCCCACTTAGTACAGAGTGTTGGACAAAGAACGTTACAGTGCATGTGAGAAAGAGATATGCTGGTACAGAGTGATGCAGAAGCTCTTCAGAAGAAGCCATTGTTGTTCTATAGGAGTAGGAGTAGTATCAGCAAGCCCCCTATTTCTTCCCTTAATTCATTCTCCTTGCTTCAGCACCACCGTAAAACCATTCAAATGCCATCCACCGCCGCCGCTTTCCGCCTTGTTCCTCCTGCTGGAACCACCAATTTCCGCCGTCCTACTGTATACAAAACCACCTGCTCCTTCTCTGCTTCCGTCAAGCCCATTTCAAAGTGTTCGGATGAGAAAAGCAGGAATCTGTGTGGTAGCGGTGTTCCTGAAGCGAGAGCTTGGCGTATGTTGAAGGAAAGCCGACCTAATTGCTCTAAAATTGCTTGGTTGGGGCCGGTTACGCAGGCTGCGAATGGAGAAGAGGTGCCGTCGATGGTGGAGACACAGACTGGTGAGACTGAGAAGGCTTCGGAGGAAAAGAGTCAGGTAAAGGTTCAGAGAAGACAAAGAGGAGGAGGCGGTAGTGATGATGGTGGTAACGTGGTGCCGGAGAATATGGATTTGCTCAATGTTCCGGGGATTGGACCGAGGAATTTGAAGAAACTGGTTGAGAAGGGTATTGCCGGTGTTGCTGAACTCAAACAACTCTACAAAGATAAGGTCCGGTCTTTTAATCCAAAAAATATTCATTGTTGATATTTACAACTGTTAAGACCTAAACAAATGCTATATTGATTGTGTGCTTCTAGTGTTTGATTATTTTGCTGATTCATTCACGTAAATGGTTTAGCAATGTATTGTAGTGTGTTGGAGAGTATTGCAATTAATTATTCGTTGTGTTTATCTCTCTCTCAATGTTTTTGGATTTTGAAATGTTGAATGTTTCTCGGGTTGGATATTATTTTGGATAGCTTATAAATCCCATGTGCAGATTTGAATATTGGTTGTTAACTCTTTACGATTTTGGAGTTTATTGCGTATGCAACTGAAGCATAAGCATTGTGCTTGGGGGGGATATTTATCTTGAGCTTGATGAACAAAAAGTTCAAGTGCTGTGCTGTTTAGTGTTTATTAAGTTGGTGGCTAACAATAGTTTTTCGGTATAATGCAGTTCTTTGGAAAATCGAGTCAAAATATGGTCGAATATCTAAAGAGTTCGGTGGGGATAATCCACAGAAACCATGCTGAAAGCATAACTACTTATATTAAGGAGAGTGTTGATGAAGAGTTAAAGGAGCAGCAATCTGACGTTAAACTACTTCCGAACAAGCGCATCACCTTTTGCGTAGAAGGAAACATCAGTGTAGGGAAAACAACGTTTCTTCAGAGGATTGCTAACGAAACTCTCGAGCTTCAAGACCTCGTTGAGATCGTTCCTGAACCTGTTGATAAGTGGCAGAATGTTGGCCCTGACCACTTCAATATATTGGATGCGTTTTATACTGAGCCCGAAAGATATGCTTACACTTTCCAAAACTACGTGTTTGTCACTCGAGTTATGCAAGAGAGGGAGTCATCCAGTGGCATCAAACCTCTTAGGCTGATGGAACGGAGTGTTTTCAGTGATAGAATGGTATGTTACCTCATACCATCTTTTTTATTTTCCGGTTTCACCATTTTTTGATACTAAAGCATGCAAGTTATGCATTGTATTTCCTGTTTTATTCAACCAATAAGGTCTTTGTGAGAGCTGTTCATGAAGCAAAATGGATGAATGAGATGGAAATCAGTATTTACGACTCGTGGTTTGATCCAGTTGTATCAACTTTACCTGGTCTTATACCCGATGGTTTTATCTATCTTCGTGCAACCCCTGATACTTGCCACAAAAGAATGTTATTGCGTAAAAGAGATGAGGAAGGTGGAGTCTCTCTTGACTACCTTCGTGACCTGCATGAGAAACACGAGAGTTGGCTTTTACCCTTTGAAAGTGGAAACCATGGAGTACTCTCTGTCAGCAAGTTGCCTCATAGCACCGACTGCCCATTAGATTCAGAGATAAAAGACCGTGTATTTTATCTGGAGGGTAATCATATGCACTCTAGCATCCAGAAGGTAATTTCTCAACATTTTTTTTATACGGTGTGTTGCTACGCGCGAGAGAATGTTCTTACATAGTTGTTGCATTTTTACAGGTGCCTGCTTTGGTTCTTGATTGTGAACCAAATATCGATTTCAGCAAAGACATTGAAGCTAAAAGACAGTATGTTAAATTGATTGACTTTTGTTTAAATCATTGTTTCATCTGTCTAAAATGTCTATCTTTTGTCTATCATTAGTTATATCTATACACTTTTCTTACGCGTAAGATGTCTTTGTTTAAATGAAAACAGCTATGCGCGGCAAGTGGCCGAGTTCTTTGCGTATGTAAAGAAGAGAAATGAGATTTCAACGCCAAAAGTTGGTGAAGAGGCTGGAAAACAGAACCAAGGACATGTGATTCTACCCCATAAAGGATTATGGGTGCCAGGCGGTGCAACGCCCTTTCCTGAATCAGCACTGAAATCTTTGGATTTTGGAGGAGCCATGTCGTCGTTTCATGCCTAATTTTAACTAGTGGGATCGTCGTGTCCGTTGATATCAATCTCATCTTGTAAAAAAAGTAGTAGCCTAACTAACTCGTGATGCTTGGATTCTGATGTGTTTATTGTTTTAAGGTGGTAGATGTTTTTGTGTTGGTATTTATCAGGTAAGTAGGTGGTTGTAGTAGTAGTAGCAATGTTTTGTTTTGTTTTGAATGGTAAAAAAGTCATTCAACGTTTTGCTGCTTTCGTAACACGTTATGTTTAGCCAGTTGAATGATGTTGATGTTGGTGTAAAATTACTTGTTTCTCCCTATGAAGCACCAAGTATTTTTTCTAGCTGACTGCAAATGTAGTAGCAGTTTCTTCATTTATTGATAGCTTCATGAAGATTAGCACTTTTCAACCCCATAGCTTTTGTCGAGATATATATATATACATATACATATATTATGATTAAATAAATGCAAAAGGCAAATTGGCTTTCATACATATGCAAGAATGTTACAATTACAAGATTGATAAATGAATATACATTAAAAACAGCTGAAAGCAATTTTGGCTCAGCTGCTATATTAATTTCTCCAGAAAGAAGAGTCATGAGTTTCATTAAATCAAATCCCAAGGTCAAAAGTAGGAGAACAAGAAACAGCGATTTTCGAGCCCTCTGGCTCATTATTCACGGTTTGATTCGTTACAACACATTCTGACTTGCATCTAAGTAGTCTGGTAGCTTCTTCTTCCATTGCATCAAAATCTATGTCATTAAAAAACTCATCTTCATCAAAAAACACATCATCCCTGTTTTCAGCAACGCTCGGTTCAGCAGCATTCGTGGTAGCAGTTTCCGTAGGCCCGTTTACCTGTACCTGAAGAACTGATCCCAGAAAGCTCGGTTCAGCATTCATGCTAGCAGTTTCTGTAGGCCCGTTTGCCTGTACCTGAAGAACCGATCCCTGTCTTCTTGGAATCTTGGAATGAACCATGAACTCGTTATCTAAATTTTGTATTGGCATATGTCCAGCTTCATATAAACTTGCTTTCCTTTTTCGATTTTCTGTTTTGCTATTATCGTGTTCTGGGGCATGTGATGCAACCCTACTATTACTACTGTTGATTATATATACAGAATTGGAATCTCTTGATGTCGATTGCAAGATATTTTCCGGGGTTTGAAGACTTTCCCTGCCTGAAGTACTTGCTGTTTCATTTGTTCGAGACACGGAATTTGGAGTGACATCTGCAGAAGAATCCACCATCCTTTGTAGAGGTGATTGAGTTAGTAAAGAACGCCTGCATTTTAGGGTTTAAAGTCAGTTTATGCAACCAAAAAAAAATTAAAAAATCAAATTGATCAATGAAGGCGCCCATACTTTGGCTATTGTTTGAGAAATCTCAAGCTAGAAAAAGGTTACAAACAAAATAAAAATTGCTAAAAAAGGGGAAAATGAAGGGAAAAAAATGACAGCATAATGAATGTAATATGCAGAATTACAAAAAGGAGGAAAAGTAAAAAGTTGTAAAAAGAAACCTGTAAACAGCCATCATATCGATTCTACCAACTTCAGCTTGGGTATCTGATGCTGTAGGATGAATCTTATCGTCTATAAAGCTGTCACACGAGTTTCTTTCGTGCTGATCTTCCTCGTCCTCTGATACCGTAACATCAGAAGACACCCTGAAATCGTAAAGCAAGCTTAGAAACAACACGTGAAATAAGCTTAGACGAAAAAAAATAATAGTTTTAAGGAAGAATAAAGCTTACTCGGCTTCTTCTTCGATGAAGACCTTTGCATCCTCTATCCACCGCTGTTTAACTGCATGCAATAGCATCAACATGGAGTTAGTGAGAAAATCAATGGTAATTTTTTTCCCAAACATTCTCGGGAAAGTGCATGACACATGTATTGGCTTTAGCCGTAACCGAAAAAATGCTAGCTGTCTTAGCTATTACCTCTCTTGCCTTGAATCTGAACACGACGACCACCAGAACTGGAGTTCGTGAAATTCAAAGAACGAACAATTTTTTTGTTTTCACAATCCGGTGGCCTTTTTCTAACAAGATCCCCATGCTTGCGCAATCTTTTTAGTTTGTATTTAGGTTCAACACTTTCTGGCATGCCCTCATCATTCAATTGCAAGTCACCGCTAAAGCTTGTGTTCGGCAATCTCTCCACGGGAGATCTGGTTTCTTCAACATGTAAAATCGGGCTCTGAGTTTCGTTTTTAGATAAAGATGGGGCGTTCTTTATACAAGATTCCGTTTCATTAATGGCTTCTCTATTCTGCTGCAAACTTTTCTCTGGTAATTCAGTATGTACTTTAGGAGTAGACGGAAGATCCGTAAAACCTCCTGAACCCGGCACGCCTGAAGATCAAAGATAACAAACCACAAGTTTAACATGATTAACAGCATAACTATTACGATTTTTACACTTAGATCCCCGGTGTATCATCTTGACACGTTATGCTTTTATTTTTTTACAATTTCAGTCCAAAAAGCCACGTGTCCAACAATCAAATCTTGAAGGTACGACGTACTCCAGCCAATAATAACTTGTCACGTGGCAAAAATGGCCTGAAAAGGTAAATAAATGCATATATGAGGGTAAAAGTCCCAAGATGAAACAACGGGGATAGAATTGCAAAACTCGTAAAACAAAAGGGACGAGAAGTGCCTAAACAGGGCTCAAGAGAAGTGCAAAAGAAAAAGGAATGGAGAGAAAGATGTATACCGGCATAATTTATAGGTGACTCTGGAACAACCCCACTCAAAATATAATTAGATAGCCTAGGGCTAAATTCAACATCGTCTGCATCAATGCAGGGCTCATGTAACTTAGGACTGTCTGTATCTGGACACCTCTTATTCGATTCTTGCATAAAAACTTGCATCGGAGAAGTCATCTCATCTATGACCAATTCTTCTACTGGCAGAGATTTCACTACCCCGTCTCCAGAAGATTCCATTTGAGCAACAAAAAGATCATTTTGTTGTGCCAAATCCCGAATTCTACAGGATCTCGTTTTAAACCAGAAGAGTTGATCAGTGGGAATTGCGGTACAGATGAAATCTCAACTTTCCCAAGATCGTCCACAGACACAAACCCGGTGTCAAATAGAAATGAATGAGTCAAACTTTTTGATGCAGAAGTTTGGATTTGATCTTTCCCTTTAGTTACTATATCTCCCATAGGTTTCTCGAAGGCATTCAAACCCTCCCTTTACCGTCCTCTTTTGAAAAACTGTTGCGTTTCTTCATGCTTGAAACCGGACTTTCAGGATGTAATTCACCTGAATTATACAGATAAAAATAAAATTGTAATCAGTCTTCTTAGAAATATATAGAATATTTCACATATTATAATAGTTCGTGCCATACAACCACGTCGAGACACCATTAAATTTTAATTCAAGAATAAAAAATAATTATACATTTCGATAAAGAATTGACATCAGCTGTCAAGAATGAGAAAAGCAGAATGTACCTTTAGAACGTTCAATGTTCTCTTTAACAGTTTCAGTCATATGCTGTTCGGCAATTGCTCTTCCCTGATTAAACAAAACAGTTGAAGAAAAAAAAATGTACCAATCACGATAAAGCTGTTAAGCAAAACAAGTGAGGGGGACAAACCGCAGTATCAAAAGCATTGTCGTCTTTGGAACACGATATTTCCTGCAAAAGCTGCATTGCCTCTATTAGCATTGTAGACCGGACTGAATGTACTACTCTATGCACTCTCGAAGGGAATGACTGAAAATGGGGAATGCAATGAGTGACGGTTTCCATGTGTCCTCCTCGGTAGAGTTGAAATATTTAGCAATTAAGCTGTTCTCAGAGTCGGTCAACTTGGTTTTATAAACAGGTGAATCTGTAAGTTGTTGATCTTCACAAACTTTCTTAGATCCACGAGGAACGAACTGTTGTATCGAAAGCTCAACAACCTGAACTTCTGGTTTGATAACATGAGGAATCTGCATTATAGAAGAAAAATCAACTTTTTCAAAGTTGATTCTAGGAACTGAGAATCAATGTTTTATGTGTGGTGCCGCAGTAAAAAAGGCCGTGGTGCCACTAAAGGCGCCAAAATCCATTGAACAGCAAAAACATCCGGTTACTTGAGAAAACATACCATCCTCGGACTTGAATGGAAACAAAAGCTCGTTGTTCCCCCGTTTTTCATGTGCTTTTTCATAACCTTGCTCGTGGATTGCTTACGCATGTAACCCCGTAATTCAGATCCTTCGCAAGCTAAAACTAGTAAAGCGTGTTAAGAAAATATTGCAAATGGTAATGAAGATCTATGTGAATTATACGTTGGTAACCCAAATGTCCCAAATAGCCTTCGATCTAGCAACAATAGCATATGATTGATCAACTGAAATAAGACGGTTATGCATGCAGAATACTCAAAAGGATATCTACTCGCCCTTCGTGCTTCCTTCCTGTCCTCCCCATTCTTTGAATCATTCTGAGAGGAGATATTAGCATCAAAACATATGACAAGATCAACTTCCATTATATCCAGACCTTCTTCGCCAATTGATGTCGCAACAATTACATTGTAACCACCAGCTCGAAATTTCTAAGAAGAAAACGAATTGTCAGGATATAAGATGTGGCAAAAGGTGACTCTGACTCGGACTCTGAGCAAAGAAAGTACCTCGAGAACAGCTTGTTGAACTTTTTGTGTCTGGCCCTTCAATGTTTTGCCTGCACAAGACAACCGTCGTAAACTTTTGAAGGAATAATTCCACTTTTCGTCCCCTATTTTCCTTCATTTTCTTAAAATTAACCCCTATATTTATAGACATTTTCGGTCCCTTAGCTATACTTTTCCGTTACATTTATAGGACACTTAACGGAAGCATATACGTCTGATGATTAAACCTACCGCGTGTGTCACGTGTCATATTACTATTGGTTAAGAAATAATTAGAATACGACGCTTTTGGTCCCTTAGCTAGCTATACTTTTCTGTTACATTTATAGGACACTTAACGGAAGCATATACGTCTGATGATTAACCCTACCGCATGTGTAACATGTCATATTACTATTGGTTGAGAAATAATTAGAATACGACGCTTTTGGTCCCTTATATTTTCTTATTGTCTTAGAAACAGCCCTTACCTTTTTTCATAACGACATTTTGGTCCCTAATTATATATTTTTGTTATACTTTTGGACACTCAACGGATCCGGCGTTGGGTCAGATGTTGTAGTGTCCACAAAATAGTGACAAAAAAGTATAGTTAATGGACCGAAAATGTCATTATGAAAGATAGGGAGCTAATTTTGAGAAAATGAAGAAAAATAGAGGACCAAAAGTGTAATTTTCCCAATTTTGAATCCTAAACAAGTTTTAATAACCCAGAAAATCAGCAAAAAAATCTGGGATAACCTCAAAGGTGCCACATTTCAACTTTATTACAATGACAATACCCCAGTAATCTTCGAATTTTAGTACAATAACCTATAACCTAGACTTCAGAAATTAATTACTAGAACCAAATTTCAGACCACAAAGCGATGTAATGCAAAATTTATAAACATGATATATTAAAGTAGAAGACAAACCTGAGCTTTGGCCAATAAACTCCGTTGGTTTTACATATTCTGCAATGTTTTTTAGTGCGTCCATAATGTCCCTGAAACGCAATTATCACAGTACAAGGAGGAAAAGATTTAAAGGGAAATTAATGACTTCAGCTCAGCAGCACGCAAAAGAAGTTAAAACCATGAAAATCTAACCTCACACTTCCCCTGAAGTTTGAGAAGATTATAACCCTGGAATTGAGTTGATCTTTAGTTTCTGCAATATATCACGTCAAAATCACCAATGCTACCTTATTACTTTCCAAAAGCATTATAGGACTTAATACTATACTACGAGAGGAAAACGAGAGAAGAGGACCAAAAAATCATAAACATAGTCGAAAAGTTTTTATAATAGGGACAAAAGATGTGGGAATCAGAACAAAAAATGGAAATAAGAAATAAAATCAAGAACTGTTGCCATGACATACTAAAGTGATCAATTAGCACTTCCAGCATCTTTGACAGTTTCGGGCTAGGAGCACCATGAGACATGTTTTGCTGCATCAAAAGTTTAGCTTTCATAAGGCCTTCATTTCTACACATCATACGAGCAAAGGACCTGAAATTTTGACTTAGGGAGTTAGCAACTTGGAATTTTTAGGAACCAGTGAGGTTTCAAGTACACAAAATACAGGTCAAGATTACTCAAGGGAAAAAAAAACATCAAATGGCTAATACAGGGAGTCGATTGTAAAAGAATATCCTAGGCAATGCTCTCAAGTATTAATTTTTTTAAATATTTTGTATGTGATTCCTTTTATATTCTAGTCTAATCGAATATGAGTTCGAGCTCACGTAAGACGAGTCAAGTGGGATACTGAATCGAGGTAATCCGGAGTTAGTCATGAGTTTAAAAGCTCTAGGTGAAAAATATGGATAACAGCCAAATACAGATGAACCGTCTTACCCTTGACGCAACTTTTCATCCAGCATCTCAAATGCAGGCCTTATCCCGTGGCTCGAGAGCAATTTCCTTATATGGTATAGGGTTACAAGTACTCCAAAAACACCCTTCAAGCTCCCCATATCTCGATTGTGGTAGATCTGCAGGTGGTTGTTGCCTGAATTTGTCCCGTGAAATAAGTATATCACACGGGCTCAGCTGTTAATTCCATCAAGAAGTTTTTAGAAGATGACGTAAAAAATATGGCATTGTTTGAGTTACCGGTTAAAGAGGCAATCAAAATTTCAAGTGCAAATGCATAGGATTTTGTGAAAAGCACAAATATTTCAAACTCAATATAACACTGCTACTCGTTTCCAGTAAAATTGCAACGTACCAACATCAGAAATTTTGAAGAAAGCAGCACAAAACAACTGACAAATTATACAAATAGATCAAATCTTGATGGGCAATGAAGCACAAAATGACAACAGAAAAAATCAACAATGTTTCATGGAAGTCCCTAGTAATTTCAGACAGAGCATATGTGAAAGTACACCTGCCTTTCAATTTCAAAAGTTGGATGGGCAAAGAGGAAAAGAATGTTTTTCTTTTTTGTAAAACAGAGAAATTTTTTATATGATCAAAAATTTACAACAGGGTCCGTCACACAAAAGGGGACACTAAATAGTGTCATATCTTGTCAAAAATACAACATCAAGTCTCTAGTCCAAACAGCAATCGACCAGTTCCGCTTGTTCATGTGGACCAATTTCCATCTACAAATATATAGCCATAGTGTTTTTAACACCTCAGATTCAATCCAAAAAACTGGGGAGGAAAGTAACGTTGAGGCTAAAACAGAAGCTTTACACAAGTCATAAACAAAACCAAAAAACCCGACAAACTACACAGCATCGGCAACAAAGAACTTTGGTAAAATAAAAGG